>CM038680.1:464545663-465113671 GCA_021605205.1 Aegilops longissima
AACGCACAGCCTTCGGGACCCCTACCGAGATCCGCCGGATTTGACACCGACATTGGTGCTTTCATTGAGAGTTCCTCCGTGTCGTCATCCTTAGTCCCGATGGCTCGATCATCAATAACGACACGGTCCAGGGTGAGACTTTTCTCCCGGATGATCTTCAGATTCGGCGGCTTTGCATCGCGGGCCAATTCACTTGGCCATCCGAGCAGATCGAAGCTACACCCCTGGCCATTAGGTTTGAACTACACGGCCGACATCCGCGGAGACTTGATCTTCGACGGATTCAAGCCACAACCAAGGCCACAAGACTGCCTCGATGGGCACGATCTAGCTCGTCACGAACAAGGCCTCGAGGCCGCAAGCACCGCCTCCGACTCCTTAGCTCGGAGCCGACTCCACCGATCAAGGACGAGTGGTTGGACAGCCTCGGGGCTACGATCTCTACGGCGATTGAGCCAACTCCATCCCTTTCCTTTGTGAAGACCGTGACTCAAGGTGCCGGACTCTCTCCGACTACGAACCCTCCATACCGCTAATCGAATCCGACATGCCGTTATGGAGTTCACCACATCACAACATCTTTCAAAGACTCGCCTTTGGCGACATCCTGAATTCACTAAAGTCTCTCTTTATCAGAGAGCCCCGGCCGACTACGGTCGAAGGTTGGGATGCGGACGACGAAGAAATTCAACGCCCACCCACCACCCACTTTGTAGCCACTGCCGACGATTTAACCAACATGCTCGACTTCGACCAAGACATCGACGGTGTGGACGACGATGCTGGAGATTTACCAAGAACCAGCGCCACAGGCACCGGAAGGCCACCTCCTCATATGACATATACATGGTGGACATCCCAAAAGATGGGAACGGCGATGGAACAAGAGGGGATGACCCTCCAAGAAACAGCCCAAGTTGCCGCATCGCTGGGCGCCGCCCAAATCCCGCCACAGCAAAATGGTGATTCTCGCACGGAGATAATAACACCCCTGACAAGTGTCGAAGACAACCCTCCAAAGCAGGATTCAGCACAGAGGAGGGAGAAGCCAGCCCTCATGATAGAGCGGCAAATGTGGAGGTGGAGGACGATAATTATATGCCTCCTCCCAAGATGAGGCAAGCCTCTGACGATTTATTTAATTTGTCGTGCCCGAGGATCCCACCAACAGAGCTGCTTTCAAACGCAGGCTTATGGCCACGGCAAGCAGCCTCAAGAAAGCAGCAGCAGCTTAGAGCTGACTAAGACTTGCTAGTCGATGATGGATCAAGTCCTGCACCAAGAGTACGAACTCGAACACCTCCAAGAGATACCTAAAACGCAGGATGCTACCCCAATTAGAGGAAGCAACACCCAAACCTACATCACCAGCGTAATGATGCGGCGATCGCCACCCCTGCGGGTCGCGAGTAGAGAGGCCTCTAGACCTCCATTCAAGCCGCACCTCGGGCCGCCGAAAAGTATCAAGGCACGGGAAACGCTGCACCTGCAAGACATATTGAGGACAAGGCAAGGCAAACAAGATCGATCTACGGATCGCTGGGCGCCCCACTACACGTGATGATAACCGCCACGCCGGATACAAGAACTCCGCCGGGCTGAACAAGAGGCAAAGCTCATTTGAGCTACGCCGTGATATAGCCCAATATAGAGGCGCCAGACACCCACTATGCTTCATGTACGAAGTGATGGATCATCAAACTCCGAGGGTTTCAAACCCGTAAACATCGAATCATACGATGGCACAACAGATCCTCGTGGGTTTGGATCGAGGACTACCTCCTCCATATCCACATGGTCCGCGGTGATGATCTACACGCCATC
The DNA here is from genome assembly GCA_021605205.1 of Aegilops longissima. NCBI lineage: Eukaryota > Viridiplantae > Streptophyta > Magnoliopsida > Poales > Poaceae > Aegilops > Aegilops longissima. The sequence goes on from CM038680.1 coordinate 464,547,488, forward strand.
AAATACCTCCCACTCAAGCTTAAAGGACCAGCTCTGCATTGGCTTAACAGCTTGCCAAAGAGAATCAATTGGTTGTTGGGAGGACCTGAAGCCGCATTCCTTGATAACTTCCAGGCACATATACGCAATACACCACCGTGACGCCAATGACCTCAGCCACATAATTCAGCAGCCGTAAGAATCGCCGACAATTATGGACACGGTTCCTAACCAAGAAAAATCAAATCGTTGATCGTCCGGATGCAGAGGCCCTTGCAGCCTTCAAACATAACATCCGCGATTTAGTGGCTTGCCCGCACCTAGGACAGAAAAGCCAAATCCATGGCAGCCCTCACAACGCTTCATGACCCGCTTATGCGCTGGAGAGACAGCTGGCTAGCTCAGTAGCAACTTGACCAAAAACCCGGTAGTTCGGATACCAAGGACAGCAATGGCAGGTCACGCCGCGAATAAGCACAAGCGCCGCATTAACGGCGATAATGCTGAAGATACGGCAGTCAATGCCGGATTCGTGAGGCTCTAAACCCGTCACGGAAAAGCCGCTCAAAAGAAATACTCAGGCCCGGCCCAATCTGGACTGAATATCGATCTCTCGTACAAATACATGGCACACCGAAAAACTAGCCAACCACACCAACAGGGATTGTTGGGTCTTCAAACAGGCGGCAAGTTAAATGCCGAACGAATGACAAGGGGCTGCATAGCGATGACGAGGAGGAGCCCCGCCACGTAACAATAGAGGATAGAAGGGTTTCCCCCACAAGTGCGGACGGTGAACATGATATACGCAACCCATATACCCAAAAGGGAGCGGAAGCATGCGCTAAGGGACGATATGCGATGGAGCCACCGCCTAAAGTTCAACCCATGGTCCTCCTCCGCCCATCACCTTTGATCAAGGGACCACCCCACTAGCATCCGCCACGGCGGATTCACCGCATTGGTTCTTGACCCAATCATCGACGGATTTCACTCACTAGAGTCCCGATGGACGGCGGTAGCAGCCTCGAACCTGCTCTATCGATATAAAGGCGCAAATGGGCATAGACCCCTCAAGGATTAAACCCACAAATATGACCTTTAAAGGCATCATACCGGAGTGGTCTTCGGATCCCCGGATAACTTCTGAAGCGAAGAGTTAATCTTCGACATAGTCCCGTTCCGCAGCGGCTATCACGACCGCTTGACGAACCACATTTGCAGTTCAATGCGGTGCCGCACTATGCATACCTCAAGCTCAAGATGCTAGCCCTCGAGGAGTAATCACAGTCAATGGAAACACCGAACGCCTTCTCCGAACGGAGGAGCATACGGCGCCCTCGCGCGGAGGTGCAAAGCAGCCTCTCACGGCAATTCTCGAGTCCGCTAATAAACGTCCCGACACCGCCAAGCGCGCCTGAGTAACCTACAACAAGACCGCCGCACGATTCGAAAGCACGATAGCAATCCGCCCCAACCCCAGCCCTCGCGAAATTGTGAAGACAGTTCTACGCAGACATAACTACGCCCGAGATACCATGGGCATAAGGGAGGGCACGACCACGGCACGCCTGCACGCGCTCAACCGCACTGTGGGCCCTGACATTGTGTCATTCTTTTCTTTCTTCTTCTCTTACTTTCAGGACTCCGCTTCAGTAAGCCCCGTCCGCACTAGAATTGCCGAACTCACGATGCAACAGCCAGTGGAAGTAGAAAGCTACGCCGAGTGTCCGTGGTCTCTACTACGAGCATTATACCTGCTTTTACATACCATCCCGCAGCCTTACCCCTCGAGGGGGACATGTTAAATAGTCCCATCCCTTGCTTATCGTGACTATTTGTATCATTCGCTTTCATTGCAGCACCTTTTTAATAAACAATACATAGCTTTTTTTCCTATTATTGCATTCTCTTCTTTATCTATATATATGTTCATTCATGACATGTTGCACCAGACACTTTGGTACGGCTAATACACCAGGGGCTTAAGTACCCCAATGGTGTGATAAGTCCAACACTTTCACAAGTGCGGCACCTTTAACTTATAGAATTATATGCATCGGTTCAATCATGTCTTGGGTCAATAGTTGGGTTTGCCTGCCCCGTGTTTTGGTACCACGCTCCATTATATCGCTAAGGTAGGCCGGGAGAACCACCGGGATTGTGCCCAAAGTTGAGCTGGGTTGAGCACCTCAAAGGAGAAAGCTAAAATTGACTGTCATGATAGGGCGAGAGTCGGTCGCTGTTCGAGAGGTTTTTTCGGTCCCTAAAGACTTATGCCGCTTAGAGCGAGGAGTCGGCATTGTCCGCCAAAGGCGTGATAGCGCCTCAACTCGGTCTTCCGATACTAGGGGCTTCACCAAATTTAAAATTATAGAATTCTATGGCTAAGGAGAGTGTTCAAGCACTATAAGTCCGTTGCCTTGTTCGCTGCATTGAGCGCCCTCAAGGACCCAAGAATGGGAAAAAGAGCGCCAAGTTTATCCCTAACACCCCAGACTCGTGGCATGGGGGTTGAAGCCAACGACTTGCCATCTCTCAAATTTGATAAACGGCCGCACGTAAGGTAATATTTTAAATTCACAAGCGCTGCTTAGCGATATGAACAAGTTTTCAACGCATATGATAACAAATGCAGTCTATTCAAAATTACATCTTTGGAGCATTCACCGCTATAAGGCGGCACCTTCATGACGCCTTCATAGTACATTTCGGCTAGCGATGCTCCTGCCCTTCGGTGGCCTGGCCCATCACAAGCTTTCTCAAATTCCAGCTTGCCCCAAAGCACTTTAGCACGGGCAAGGGCCCGACAGCACCTTCAATGCAGACGGAGCGCTTGATGACTTCAATCCATGGACAAAGGCCCACCAGCCACCGTGACTAGCCCAAGTAGCTCCTGTGCATGGCTTCCAATGGCCACAACCAACTATGAGGCTCTTCATGGCCTGTTCGGCGACCTTGTGGAGCTCGACCAGCTACTTCAGCTGGTCGCCAGGGCACTGAGTGTCCGCCTCAAAGATACCGAGACCGAACACCTTTCCGCCGAGCCCTCCTGGCGCTGTAGAACACGGCAACATCGTATACACTACGGGTAGATCTGTGAATGCCCCGAGAGCTCCGGATTCGGGTAAGTAATATGTAATTCACTTTCACATGTCTGCTTTGTATAAAGAATGCCTTACCCACCGCTATCTTCTTTAATGCTTCAATTTCTGGAGGGCTTTTTGGGCTTCGCCTTAGCGGTTTTGGTACTTTCAAGAGCCGAGGCGAGCCTGACTCGAAGTTCGAAGTCACGCCCAAACTCTCGTGTTTTTCCACGAGAGCCCGGAGCTCTTGCCGCACCTCCGCCACCCGCCTCTCTCTTCTCTCGCCGGCAGCCCCATGGCCATGAGCTTTAATCGTGGACACCGCCTTTAGGGTCGCCACCTCGCTCGTGGGCCCCTACAATACCCAATGCTAGTCCTGGCCATTTTTGCAACCAAATCCTTTCTATAAGGTATTACATTAAGGAGGTATTACTTACCTTCCTTGTCCTCGAGCTGCTTTTGGCAAGGCCGAGCTCGCTCGACCGCCGAGGCTCGCTTCAATGCATTGACCTCCGCAGCCAAGGGCAGAGGTCAGCGGCGCAGCCTGCATTCCCATATTGACATACTTATGTTAGACTCCTCAGATATCTTTTAGATACTTAGTCCGCTCTTCTTCCCAACACCGAACTAAGCATCAGGCTACCGTCTATGCGTAATATTTTTACATATTCTAAACTTACCTCAAAGCCTATTAGAAGGCTGACATAAGTCACCAGCCCGCCTTGGCGGACTGAACTTTCCAGATCACCACACTCATAATAAAGGCGGTGTTCGCTGATGGAGGCGCTGTTAAGCGCCCCAGAAGCTATCCGTGCCTCCAGACCACCTCCTCTTATGAAGGGGCCGCTGTCGGACTTCGAACCACAAGGTTCCAGACAGAGTCCGCACAGGCCGACTTAGAGCCCTCCGGGTCTCGCCTTTGCGCCTCGAGTCCGGGAGGTCGCCTTGCGGCGCCCCAGACCACCTCCTGGCTGGGCCTTTTGGGACTCCACCGCTGTGTCGCCTCAAGGCCACGAGGAGGAGGCGGTCGGAAGTGAAGTGCTATTCACATCCGACGATTCAGGAGCCGCCGACTGGCGGGCGAGCTCTGTCCCTGGGCAGGCTACATGGTTATATTCGCTAGAAGACACTATGCGACAAATAAAAAGCCATGAGCTATTCGAGTCCGGACACTTACGATCTCGCCAGGGCTTCGCCTTTGTTGGCCACCTCCTCATCGCTGTCGGTGTTGGTGGAGAAGTCCGAGGAAGGGTCCTTCCTTTCTTGATTCTCCGCCTCCCCACCGGGCGGCCTTCCTTTTTTTCTCTCTCTTCACTGGGAGAGGCTTTTTCTCCTCATCTTCCTCGTGAGGAGGATTCCGCCAGAGCCGCCGAACGATGAGTCCGACAAGACTCGGGCGCCGGAGCTCCTTCGAGTTCCCGTGGCCTTCTTCTTGGCCTTCTTCTTTGGCACCACGTGAGGTGCCGGAGCCAGCAGCCCCGTCAATCGGGCGTCCGCTGGGTCTTCTGGCAAGGGGGCGGACAGTTAATTTGTCTGGATGTCTTCAGCCAGTCATGTCAAAGGTTAGGGAGTTTTAGATCCCGCATAGAGTCAAACTATGAAAAAAGAGTCCCATAAAGGGTAAAATAACTTACCTCGCTGGCCTGACGCTGCGAGCTGAATCCGCGATCTTCGTTGGGAGGAAATGGGAGAGGAACACCACCCTCTCATGGGGCCTGGGGTGGGGATGAGCTGCCCCTCGTTGGGGAGCCGATGCGCGATGTTGTCGAACAAGTATCCGGCCTTCCGCAGCTTTTTGATGTGCCCCTCCGTGACGGAGGAGGCCATCCACTTGCCTCCCGCTCCGGACATAGTTGGAGAAGGTTGAGGTGGGATGTGCGGACTTGGGCGCTGGAGCTCGAGTGCGCGGAAATGGATGAGCAAAGGAAGAAGAAGGCGTAGGTGAAAAGGTGGATCCTTATCCCCTTATATGGACGGACGAAACTATGCGTCCCCCGCCAGCCTGGTAAAACTCGCTTATCTCCCAAGCGCCGTAATCAATGTCGCGGTTGGGTTACCCACGTCCATATTGATGGGAATCAAGAATAACGGGGCACGATCTCCGCTTTGATAAGACGTGCCAAGGAAACTGCCTCGCAAAACGCGCTGAGGTGGAACAGTAAAAATGATTCGTATAAAGGCCTGGCCGTGGTGTGATGTCACGCCCCGGAATACGCCGCCAGATCTGTGCAAAAGTTATTCTCTACGATAGTATGTGGAACTTGTTTTGCAGAGCCGACACTATCCTTGTGTTCAAAATCTTCTATGTATTCGAGGAGGAAACCGCTTTGCAATGCCAAGACAATATGCTACCGGACTCGCTGTCATTGAAGCCTGGTTCAGGGGCTACTGAGGGAGTCCTAGATTAGGGGGTGTTCGGATAGCCGAACTATCACCATTGGCCGGACTCCTGGACTATGAAGATACAAGATTGAAGACTTCGTCTCGTGTCCGGATGGGACTTTCCTTGGCGTGGAAGGCAAGCTTGGCGATACGGATATGTAGATCTCCTACCATTGTAACCGACTCTATGTAACCCTAACCCTATCCGGTGTCTATATAAACCGGAGGGTTTTAGTCCGTAGGACGAACAACAATCATACCATAGGCTAGCTTCTAGGGTTTAGCCTCTCTCATCTCATGGTAGATCTACTCTTGTACTACCCATATCATCAATATTAATCAAGCAGGAGTAGGGTTTTACCTCCATCGAGAGGGCCCGAACCTGGGTAAAAACATCGTGTCCCTTGTCTCCTGTTACCATCCGCCGACGACGACACGCTGGGACCCCTACCCGAGATCCGCCGGTTTTGACACCGACACTCACCTTCTCTGAACGCTACTGATGTGAAGAGATTCAAACAACTCGATTCCCAGGCGAAGAACATCATATGTGGCCATCTGAGCAAAGGGCAGTACAGAAGAGTGAGTGCTTTGGAAACTGCTAAGCTTATCTGGGATAGGCTGTCCAAGGTAAATGAAGGAGTCTCAACACAACGTGACTCTTGAGTTGACGTTCTTCGCAATCTCTTCAACCGCTTCAAGAAACTCGACAATGAAAATGTTCATGAAACCTTCGATCGCCTCACTGACATCTCAAATGAGCTTCAAGCACTTGGTGCCACTGACATCACCGACCATGAGGTGGTGAAGAAATTGCTGAGATCGCTTGATTCCTCATTTGATACTCTGGCACTGATGATACAAGAATGTGGATATTACAAGTCACTTGATCCCGCTGATATCCTCGAGAGGCTAAACACTCATGCGTTCCAGCTTGCTGAGAAGAGAGATCTCTATGGAAGATCACGTGCCCTGAAGGCCAAGGCTGTCTCTGAATCTGAAGGTGAAGATTCTGGTAGTAGCCTTGGTGATCCCGAAGAATTGAGCCAGGAGCTAGCACTGCTCGTGATGAAATTCCAGAAGTTCTCTAGACGTGGTCGTTTTGGAAAATCCTCAAGGAGCAATGATTCCTCATCCAGTGACTACAAGAAGAGGCTATGCCACAAATGCAAGAAACCTGGTCACTACATTCAAGATTACCCTCAGTGGGAAAAGGAATCAAAGAAGAAGAAATACAAGGATTACAGTTTTGATGACACAAAGAAGAAGAAGAAATTTTCAAAGTCTTCATCATCAAAATCCTCGAAGTCTTCATATCACAAGAAGAGCAGCTCCAAGAAGGCTCGGGCATTCATTGGCAAGGAAATGGACTCTGAGGCTGAATCTAAGGAACATGAGGAAGAGGAGGCATCTGAGGAGTCCGAGTCTGGTGTGGCGAGCCTAGCTCTCGCTACTGCATTCGTCATCAAGTCCATCTTCAACTCTGAAGGAAATGGCTTCACCAACAAGGCTGATGAAGGCAATGATGACTACGCTCCCACCTATTGCTTCATGGCAAAGGGTCCCAAGGTACTCAAATATCCCTCCTCTGAATCAAGTGAGGATGAATCTGATGAAAACCTCAAGCCTAGCTACTCTAAACTTGCTAAGATTGTTGTGAAATAACAAAAGGCTTTTGAAAAGATTCAAAATATGCTAGACAAAAGTGATGATATGTTGGGTGAAGAAATTGATCGCACTAAAACCTTAACTGAAAGTCTTCAAAGACTTCAGTCCAAGTTTGACAACCTTCAAAGTCATCATAACACCCTCTTATCTGATCATGAGAAGCTTTCTTATGAATTTCTTCAAAGAAAGCAAGATCTTGAGAAGCTAAGGGAGAGTTATGAAGATCTTCAAAAGGAGCGTGATTCATTACTTGCTCAACATATCAGCGCTACCCAGGAAGAATTCATTCCTCCATGTTTGAAGTGCATTGAACGTGAATCTGCTAATTCTTCACCTGAATGTTCAAATGCTTCTTCTGCTACAAATTCTTCACATGTCTCTATTGTCACTAATTCATCATCTAAGGACGTTGCTAGTATCACTGATGATGCAGGGCTGAAGGAATTGTATATGATAGGCATGTACAAAAGCCTCAAAGGGCATCAGACTCTTTGTGATGTGCTTAAAAAGCAGATCCTCAACAGGAACCCTAGGAAAGAGGGTATTGCCTTTGAGAGGAAAATCAATGCTGATGGAACATATTGAAGCCCGAGCAAGAGCTCCAAAACCTCATGGGTTGTCAGAAGGGACCTCCAAAGAGATCCATCTACTCTATCCGGGCTTTACATGTGAATATTCTCATTCTTCCGATGAGTCATTTGACTCAACTATAAACTGTTCAACAATCGAATGGTGAAGTATTTGCTAGATATGTTGGCACTAACTGCATGAACGGTTCCCCTATGAAGAAAATCTGGGTTCCCAAAAGGTGCCTTGAAAATCTTCAGGTGAATGTCATCATGACACCACCGGTGAAGAATAGGAACCCTAGATCAAATTCTTCACATGGACCAAATTCTTCATATGGATCCAAGTCCTCATACGGACCAAATTCCTCACGTGGATCAAATTCATCAAAAGGATCGAAGTCCTCATATGAACATTATCATGATAACACCTCTGTTTTGCGGGGAAGAGCTAAGGGCTATGAATATGAGCATCATTCTTCTAACCATTATGTTCGTAAGTCCTCGAAGAATTTCTCTGCTTATTCATATGCTTACACTAACTCCTCATATGTGAAACGAAATGGAATGGCTTCTATGCCACCTTTCTCTTATGGAGCTCGCAGAATGATGAACTCTTTGCCACCCCTTCAGATGTGGGTGGTGAAGAAAAGGAACTAATCTCTTATGCAGGGACAGGTCTCCAGACAAACTTAAACGTCTCAAGAATTTGCTGGAGATCTATATACGCTTGAAAGGATGCAAGCTAATCATGAAGAAATGAACCTTCATTTCTCACTTCCTCGTTCTAATATATCTGTCCCATTGCTTGATGAAATTGATCTGATGAATTTGATGTCATATTCTTCACTGATGAAGTATATGAGTTCGTAAGCTGCACTAATTCATCTGCAGGATGATCAACCCAAAGCCAATGAGTGGGTCCTCGATAGTGGATGTACAAATCACATGACTGGTGAAAAGAATCTATTGATGCATGTCCCCTTATCTCCATCGCATCTGAATCATATCATCTTCGCTGACAAAGGCAAAAGTCAGGTATTGGGTCTAAGTAAGCTTGCGATCTCAAAGGATCGACACATGGACAAAGTCATGCTTGTCGAGTCCTTAGGATACAACCTCATGTCTGCCTCAATGCTTTGTGATCTTGAAATGGTTGTCATCTTTGGCAAGTATCGTTGTGTTGTGATCATGGAAGCTGGCAATTCCAAAGTCTTCAAAGGCTTTAGGAGAGGATATATGTATATTGTTGATTTCTCTACAGGACCTCAACCGGCTGTATGTCTACTTGCAAAAGCTTTAGAAGGCCAGCTATGGCATCGATGACTTGGTCATGCTGGGATGAGGAATTTGCACACGCTCACAAAGAAGAAGCATGGAATTGGCATTGAGAATGTCAAATTCCTCAAGGATCACTTGTGCGGAGCCTGTGAAGCTGGAAAGATGACCAAGGCCAAGCATCGAGCGAAGACCATCATGACTACCACTCGACCATTTGAATTGCTTCACATGGATATCTTTGGTCCTAATCACTATTCTGCATTTACAAATGAAGCATCTCTACATGGCTTTGTTATTGTTGATGATTACTCTCGTTACACATGGGTGCATATTGTCACTTATAAAAGTGAGGTGTAGGAAGTCTTCAAACGATTTTCCTCAAGGGCTTCAACCAACTTTGGTGTGAAGATCAAGCACATCAGCATGGAACAGAGTTCAAGAATTCTGGTCTTGATGACTATCTTGATGAACTTGGTATTACTCATGAGTTATCTGCTCCTTATACTCCTCAGGAGAATGGCGTCGTGGAGCGCAAGAACAGGACTCTTGTTGAGATGGCTTGCACTATGCTTGATGAATATAAGACACCTCGTTGTTTCTGGACTGAGGCAATTGATACTGCATGCCACATCATCAACAGGGTATATCTTCACAAATTCTTCAAGAAGACTGCATATGAACTCCTCACTGACAAGAAACCCAATGTGAGTTATTTCAAAGTCGTCGGTGCTAAATGTTGGATTAGAGATCCTCATCACAATTCTAAATTTGCACCGAAAGCACATGAAGGTTTTATGCTTGGTTACGGAAAGGACTCACACACCTAAAGAGTCTTCAACAACGTCCACCACAAAGTTGTTGAAATTTTAGATGTGCGGTTTGATGAAACTAATGGCTCGCAAAGAGAGCACCTACCTTCTGTGTTAGATGAACAGTCGCCTGAGGAAACTATCAAGTTCAAGGCTACTGAGGATGTCATTCCCACCGAAGAATCTGCTGAAGAAATCATTCTAGAACGTGAAGAACGTCAAGCTGTTGCACCTGAGGAAAATGGTGCAGAAGAAAATGCTGATCAAATTCCTTGACGACAACCAGCTCATCCTCGTGTTGCAAACTGAGTGCAGATTGAGAAAATCATCAGCGACATCAACATTCCAGGTCCTCTCACACGCTTAAAAGCTTCACATTTGTCTAACTTTTGTGGGCACTTTACTTTCGTCTCTATCAAACAGCCCACTAAGGTAGATGAAGCATTTCTGGAGCCTGAGTGGATTCAAGCTATGCAAGAAGAATTACATCAGTTCGAGCTCAACAACGTCTGGGAACTGGTCAAACGACCAGATCCTCGCAAGCACAATATTATCGGCACAAAGTGGATCTACCGAAACAAGCAATATGAAAATGGCCTTGTGGTGAGGAATAAGGCACGGCTTGTAGGTCAAGGCTACACATAGGTTGAAGGAATTGATTTCGATGAAACTTTTGCACCTGTTGCTAGACTTGAGGGTATTTGCATATTACTTGCTTATGCTAACCATCCTAATATCACTTTATATCAAATGGATGTGAAAAATGCATTCCTCAATGGTATGCTTGAGGAAGAAGTATATGTTGCTCAACCCCCAGGTTTTGAAGATCCAAAGCATCTTGACAAAGTCTTCAGACTCAATAAGGCCCTCTATGGCCTCAAGGAGGCCCCTCGGGCATGGTATGATACTTTTAAGGAATTCCTCATGAAGAAAGGCTTCAAACCCGGTTCACTTGACCCTACTCTTTTCACTAAATCTTATGATGGTGAATTGTTTGTGTGCCAAATATATGTTGATGATATTATCTTTGGCTATACTCACCAATGTTACACTGACAAATTTGGTTATATGATGAGAGAGGAATATGAAATTTCTATGATGGGAGAATTGAAATTCTTCTTAGGTCTTCAAATTCGTCAACAGCGCAATGGCATATTCATATCTCAGGAGAAATACCTCAAGGATGTATTGTGGAAATTCGGCATGCAAGATTGCAAAGGCGTCAAAATCCCTATGCCACAAATGGCCATCTATGCACTGATGAAAGTGGTATTGACTTCGATCAAAAGGTATATCGCTCCATGATTGGTTCTTTATTGTACTTATGTGCATCTAGGCCAGATATTATGCTTAGTGTTTGCATGTGTGCCCGATTTCAAGCTACACTGAAGGAATCACACCATAAGGCTGTGAAGCGTATTCTTCGATATCTAGCTCACACACCAACACTTGGATTATGGTACCCCAAGGGCTTGGATTTGATCTCATTGGATATACAGACTCTAACTATGCTGGTGGTCGTGTGGGCCGCAAGTCAACATCTGGCACATGCCATTTCCTCGGATGATCCTTAGTCTGTTGGTCCTCGAAGAAACAGAACTGCGTATCACTGTCTACTGTTGAAGTTGAGTACATTGTTGCTGGTTCTTGCTGTGCTCAACTGCTATGGATGAAGAAAACTCTCAAGGACTACGGCGTCAACATGAAGAATGTGCCTCTCTACTGTGACAATGAGAGTGCCATCAAGATTGCTCATAACCCAGTTTAGCACTCGGAGACAAAGCACATTCAGATTCGTCATCATTTTCTTCGTGATCATGTGTTGAAGGGCGACATTTCTATTGAGCATGTGAAGACTGAAGAACAGCTAGCCGATATCTTCACAAAGCCGGATGAGAAGAGATTTAGCAAGTTGCGGTGTGAGATAAATATCTTAGAATCTTCGAATGTTCTTTGAAAAGGACACTCATCCTAACACTTATGCAAAATTGATGACTTAGATGTGCAACACATGAAGAAATGTTTTTCTTCAATCAATGAAGACTAACACTCTAAGTGTGAAGAAATTAATGAAGAATTTGAATCTCAGAGCCCTATGACAATTGTACGCGGCGTCTAAAATCATCATTCTTACACGGTGGGTCACGCCACCTCCAAAAGTTTAAAATCTTCAATTTGAGTTTTTCCTCAATTCTAAAATTCCTCGGTTGTTCAATTTCTTCAACTTTGCAATGCCTTCACCATTTCCGTCATTTTTCTTCATTGGCTATATATATATGTATGAGTTTATGTCCTCTACAGCATTCACTTATTGCTATTTTTTCAAGATGCTTTTTCTGATAAGTGAATGTGGTCGGACCTTTCCCCCTCTATGCTAAACTCAACCCAAACTATTCACAAATTCTTCATGTGCGTTCTATTTGAGACCCGTTCAAAATCTTCACTGTGTCCTTGTCAGCTGAAGAATTTGTGAACGAAAACTTCAAAATTCATCTTCTTTGAATTTTTGGCGTTTGCCGCTCAAACCGTTCCGCATTCCACGAAATGATTATCTATTCACCCACGATCTCACACGATCGCCACCTCTCAGTACATGGGTGACACATGTCAAGCGAATGAGAAGGGTCAGGGGCACGTTCGTCCAATTTCTTTGGACGAGTGGTTTTTCACATTGGCTATAAATACCCCTCCCCTTCCTGACTTCATTTTTACTCCGCTCGATCTCACTCCAGCTCGAGCTTCCCAAAACCTAGCGCCGCCGCTACTTCCATCGTCGCCGGTGAGGAAGAGCTTCACTGCCTCAACCTCATCGCTGTTGTACTCGCGCCAGCTGCGGATTTATTCACTCCGTCACTGCCGTAGCTGTCTTCCTCTGCTAAGTTAGGGCATGGAAGATCTGAACCGACGAGCTTTACATCTACAATTCCCAGTTTGTCGTGTTCTTCGTCAAGGGTAATTAAAAGTTACTTTTCCTGCCCTCGTTGATTCGGATGTTTTCTACAAAATCTTCAAAAGGTGTTTATTCTTCAAATCTTCACACACTAGATACCTCACACAACATCTATTCTTGATCTGTTTCCCTAAGCAATATTTTTTCTTCAAGATTCCTCAATTGTGTGGATTTTCAATCTGTACAACTCTGGAACCTAAGACAAAGAATGCTTAGTGAAATTCATCAAGACTCATCTGGTCAAATTCCTCAACTTGTTCTTTTTTGCAAAAACTTTTGAGAACGCATATGACCTCTCCAAATTCCTCGCAACTATACTCTGTTCACAGGTACACATGTTCGCTGCTGAATCACGAGGTTCTCATCAACTTAACTCATTTGCAGCGTTCCTTGAAGAAAAGTTGCACACCTCTTCAGAGAATTCTATTGTTCATATTCCTCAGTTGAAGAAAATGGCTGACAGCAAGAAGCCTCAGAAGGGTGGAACGAGACCTGAGGTCAACACTGCTTTCAAAATCCCAGATGACATTTGCAAGGATTATTGCACACTTGATGAGGCCAAACATGGCAAGGAGGACAAAAATCAGCGCAAGGTGCGCATACAAAGGATAGAGAGGAGATGGGCACGGGAATGGAGGGAATACAGATACGTCACTTCTAAGTACATGAAGAAATTTGCTCTTAGCCCTGCATGCCCAAGACCTCCATTGGCACCTGGCCAAGAAGCTGATCCTACCAGCCTAAAGCGTGGTGAGGACTATCCTGATGAATGGGCCAAGCGTCAGGCCAAGCTAGCCAAAATGGCTAAGGAAGCAGTGAGGAAATTAAATGAAGACTCTACTGTTGCTGCTACCACTGCTGAGGCCTCTGCAAGCAAGCCAAACAACGCCATGGCAAAGAAGCCTGCTCACAAGCCTAGTGCTTCAACCTCTATGCCCTCACGGCCAAGCTCCTCAGCAATGCCCTCACGACCAAGTTCTTCAAAGCCCTCACAGCCAATTTCTCAAGATGCTCCAGCTCCTCCAAAGTCCTCAGCTCCTCCGTCCAAATCCTCAGCACCTGTGCACCTCGCCTCGTGCCAAAGAACAACAGGCATCTCTATTGCTTCAGGAGCCTCTGCTAGTTCTTCAGCTCCACCAAATTCCTCAACTGGCCCCACTCTGCTGAAGACAAAGGCCACTGCTAGAGGAGGCTCTTGACCAAGTCCTCACAAGAAGCAGGTCGCCTTTCAAGTGTCGTCTGATGAAGACAAAGCTGATAATGAGGAACTTGCTGAAATCATCAAGGACAGGCAGCTCAGGGCCGCTAGAGCCAAAGGCACAAATGTTCCTCTGCTTTTGGATCCAAAGTTGATCCTTGATTTCATCGACTTGTGGCACAAGGACCCCAACATGCCCATGCCTGACTTCAAATTGACTCCTGGCCAAAGTCACATGTTGACCGCCTTCATAGGCGAAGAAAAGTGGAAATTTGAAAAGGCCAGGCAGTTGAAGAAAGCGCAGTACAGGAAGGAGCGTTTCTTGAAGAAGAACGTTGTCTCTATGACAACTGAAGAACTTGTCACTATTCAATCTGAGATCAAGAAACTCAATGATGAATTTGACGCATACCGCGCTGATTGGCTGGGAGCCAAGGTCGGTTTTGTGAAATCAGTTGAAGGACTCACTAAGAATGTTGCAGCCCCAACGCAACAAGAAATTCCTCAGGCTGAGGCATCTGCTCAGCCTACTGAAGAACATGCCAGCACCATTGATGAAACTCAGAGTACCAGGGCTGATGACTGCATTCCAGCCGCGGAAGAAATTGCCAGGGCAACCACTAGTGTTGCGCCTGAAGAAACTGTCAGGACAGCTGAAGCTTCAACGGCTGTGCCTGAAGAAACTGAAAATGCCAGGGCAACTGCATCAGCTGTGTCTGAAGTAATTGAGCCAATTTCCTCTGCTCCTCCTACATCTACCTCAAGTCCAATTCTTCCTTCTGCATAGGATGTGAAGAAAACCAAGGCTGCGGAGCGTGCAGCTGTGAATAAAAGGAAATCAACTTCATCAGATTCTTCAGCTCAGAAGAAGATGAAGCCATTGACTAGCTCTTTCGAGAATCCAATTGATGCTATTCTTGTATCATCCATGCTGTCGGTGTCAAAACCGGCGGATCTCGGGTAGGGGGTCCCGAACTGTGCGTCTAGGCGGATGGTAACAGGAGACAAGGGACACGATGTTTTTACCCAGGTTCGGGCCCTCTCGATGGAGGTAATACCCTACTCCTGCTTGATTAATATTGATGACGTGGGTAGTACAAGAGTAGATCTACCACGAGATCAAGGAGGCTAAACCCTAGAAGCTAGCCTATGGTATGATTGTTGTTCGTCCCCACGGACTAAAACCCTCCGGTTTATATAGACACCGGATAGGTTAGGGTTACACGTAGTCGGTTACAATGGTAGGAGATCTATATATCTGTATCGCCAAGCTTGCCTTCCGCGCCAAGGAAAGTCCCATCCGGACACGGGACGAAGTCTTCAATCTTGTATCTTCATAGTCCAGAGTCCGCCAACGGTGATAGTTCGCTATCCGACACCCCTAATCCGAGACTCCTCAAGAGTCTCCTTTAACCAGGCTTCAATGACGATGAGTCCGGTGCGTTGATTGTCTTCGGCATTGCGAGGCGGGTTCTTCTCCAAATTCCATATACTTGTCGAATAGTGTCCGGCTTCTGATAAATGTTGCGCTCCTTCGCTTCTACGCCCAATAATGGCCATCTTCCATGTGTTTGAACGAATGCGAAAAGCTAGGGTATTTTTACACTTACCCCCCTAGCTGCGCAAATGAGCTGCCTATAAAAGGGGCGAGGATCTAGATCTGAGTCACACCATCCCCCCTACGCGAGCTTTCATCGAGCGCCTCGACCAAAGCCCATTCCATCATGGATACCGACGCTGCTCGCCTTCCGCCTCCCAGCCCTCAGCCTGAAATTGGGAGAGATGCTCGGTCCCGATAGCGAGCTAGTTATACTCCAAACCAAGGGATTTCTTCCCCGCCTTCATGGTTCCGGTTCGAGCGACTCGCCACCTACAAGGGCGGAAAGCAAGCGGAGAGTGTCCCCGATCCTCTAAAGGAGAGCGGTATGCTTCATCTCTTATCTAGTAAGAGGACTCGGATTTCCAATCCATCCGCTTCTCCGGGGCTCTTGGAGTTCTACGGCCTCCAGCCAGCACCACCTTCGCCTGCCTCCATTTTGC
Source organism: Aegilops longissima (assembly GCA_021605205.1). Taxonomy (NCBI): domain Eukaryota; kingdom Viridiplantae; phylum Streptophyta; class Magnoliopsida; order Poales; family Poaceae; genus Aegilops; species Aegilops longissima. Next base: position 464,563,447 of record CM038680.1, read on the forward strand.
ACATTGCGGGCTTCGTGGCCCTTTGCGAGCTGTTCTTGGGCGTCGAGGCTCATTTCGCTACCGTGGAAGAGATTATTCTGCCTAGTACCCCGCTCTCATGAGGGGTCAATATATCAAGTGGGCGGAGCGAACTATGGCGATCGCGGACCGGATATCTATCCGAACCCCGAAGAAGGCGTCCAAGACTGGCCTTCGAATGGTTTTACATGGAGGACGCCCCGCCACGGATCCTGTTCGATCGGCCTTCCGGAGTTTAGCAGTGCTCCTCAAGAAGCGCCTAAGCCGCGCCCTCGAGCTCCTGAGGGAAAATGACCGGATGTCCTCTACTTGATGAGCCGAATAAGATTATCGGCTCATGCCGGATTGACCATGATTGAGTCATGGCAATCTGCATTATGAGGGGAGTGCAGCCGCCCAATATAGGGGCCACCCCATGTGGGACTTCAACGGGAGGACGATGCCACCCGCCATGGCCGTAAGGGCCGGATCGGTCACCGAACTGGTGAAGACCTTGTCTCGCCATGTATAAAGGGAGGAGGAGGATTTCTCCGTGTCAATCCATCAAGGAGTTTTCTTCAATAATCCTCAAAGTTGGGTAAGCAAACATCTTTGTGGCCGCTCCGATCCATGTTCCCGTGGTTAAATATCTCATTTCATGGTTTCTCAGAGAACTGCGCCGGATCGTGGAGAAGATACACAGCCCGCCCCACAACCCGAGGATCCGAACGGTCCTCGATCCGCCTCCAAGAGGATCCGAATATAAAGGTGGAGTTGATCGACGGAGTATTCTACCAACTTAGCATCGACAATGCTTTGGTTGCCATTACGGCCGATTACCCCGAAATACTTCCAACCTCGCAGGTAACTGAGACCGAGGTCCCAATATTCTGATAATGACCCATCTGTGCTTATTTCTTGATCACCGTATACTAATGGTGTTTCGCAGGGGGTACCTTCGAGGCAGGAAGCCGAGCCCGCGGCGGCTGGCCAACAAGGGGCAGTACGGCCCCGCAGGCTAAAAAGAAGTGCGGTCTGGATCGAAACTCCGCCGCAACGGTATGGCGCGTCACCATATTCCCAGGATTGATTCCTAGAAGGTGTATTAACGCTGTTGCTTTTTTCAGGGAAAAGAGCGCTCGCCGGACTGAGTTCGGAGAGGTTGCCCATCGAGCCTCCGCCGGCCAGGCTCCAAAGCCGGGTCCGGAAGCGGAGGCGAGCACGAGGCGTCGCGGATGCTCCTCCGACAGAGGATGCCGACAAATTGTCCGCCACCAACTCCGAGGTGGAGAACGCCATGAATCACAAAGGCCACGGACAGTTCTTCGTGACGACATGTTTCTCCCAAGAGGCCTTGAATGCCTTCAATTCAGGAGATGCGCACTCCGTGCCGCCAAGATGGTCTAGCCAGAGCTACGGAGCAGTATGTAAAGGACATACAGTAAGGAAATTTGATGCTTATATATGATAGTAGCCCCGAGACTTAAAATAGTTAGAATAACTGATTTAAGGATCATTTGTTATGCAGGATCTTACAAAAAGAGTACCCGATCGTCCCTGTGAGCTTGAAGAATGCAAGGCCCAACTTGAGGCCGATTAGCCGCCATGGGGAGCCACAGAGACCCCTCCGTAATATATGTTTCAAAAGATAAATAGTTTAGGAAGTGCGGCGGGTGTGTAAATCTGACAAAAATATTGCAGATGGCGTCGGACTAGATCCGAGAAGCAATATTTTGCGCCAGCTAAAGGTCGGCGAGAGCGTGCTTACGAGGGTGCGGCAGAGAAAAATAACCTCCAAGATGCCAACACCAGACTTGGCGAGGAACTAAAAGATGTTCGTGCTCAGCTTGTCCGACCAGAAGGAGAATCGACGGCTTCGCGCGGCATTTTCAAGAGTGCTTGAGCGAACTTTGAAAGAGTTCGCGAGGAAGGCGACTAACATAAACATGTATGTAGGTTTGCTCACAGGTCGCCCCGAGGAGGAGATGCCCAGCCTTCGGGTAATCTTCTTCCCGAACTCGTCGCTACCGCATCTAACGAGTCCGCAGTGATGAAAGGCGCCGGCCAGCCTTGTGGCTATCTATCTCCCCGCCTCAAGGCATTGGGGAGCTGGCAGAGCGGCTTCAAGGAGCACGGCGGCGCTCCGACTATGGAAGATATCGGCCTGCCGTCAAGGCGCCAGGAGGCTCGGGCCATGGTAAAGACGCAGACACACGGGCTGACCCAAACCACATGGCCGAGGTCGGACCTTTGGGGCCCGATGGGAAGGAGATCCTCAGAGCTTAGTGTACAGCCAAGTAGAATTGGCCGCCAAGTATTCCCAGCAATATTGTAAATTATATAGCCTATTAGATGGCATTGAGGAGGAATACAATGAGTCGAGTTGACTATGTAAAAATATGACATGAAAAATGTCTTCTAGCCGGATTGTAGATCGCTTGTCATAGCGGACCTTTTCGCTCAACCTCGTGACCCAATAGTCCAGAGTGTGTCCGAATACCTTCGTGGTTATATAAGAACCGGGTATGCATGGAGACAAGGCGAGGGGTCATTATTGCTGTATCGCACAAGTTCCCAACTAGTTATCTTATATTACATGGATAGTAAGAAACATCTTCCAGGAGAATAGTTTCATATGGGTTCCTTTCATTGGGTGCATGCCCTAAAGTGCATGTCAAAACTGCTAGAAAGCAGAAAATCATCCGGGGCAGATGGGTAAATAGTTAAAATCATATTTCAGTTCACCGACCAATATTCCCTTAAGAACGCTTAGCTTTCGCTTCACCCACCGAGGTACACATCCGCCGACTCGGCAAGAATAATCGCAGACGTGCTCCTTTACCACCTAGCCGAACAATCGGGAACGAGGGGTAAGCACAGGAGCCAGCAACCCAGCTTGGCCAAAACTTAAGTCATATCAATGCATATAATGGTGAATAAAAGGTACATGCGGAAGTTTGACACATGTGTTGGGCATGGAGCCCGATAAATAAGCTTCATTAAAGAAGCCCCTGTGTATAATGGTCGCGACAGCACAAATATGTGCGAGCAAAGCGCAAACGAGCCTCTAAAGGCTTCAAGAAGAAGGAGGAGGAAGAAGAGAAATAAGAGACAGAAAAAATAGAAAATGTGGACGGAGGAAGGAGACGAACTTGGGGTCCAGCGCTTAGGCGTAGAATCTTCATAGACGGGCTGCGTTCCATGGGTTCGGCTCGAGTCGGTTATCCGATGTGCTTCGCAGACGGTATGCTCCGCCGTCGACCTGGTCGATGATGAAGGGACCTTCCCATTTGGGCTTGAGTTTGTCCTTTTTCTTGTCCGCAGCGAGAACTAGTTCGCCAACGTTATAAGCTTTGGCCCGTATTTCCTCGCTTTGATATCTTCGAGCCTGTTGTTGATAGAATGCGGAACGAGCTTTTGCCACGCCGCGCCCTCCTCCAATGCGTCCAACTGTCCCGCCGACGAGCTCGGCTTCTCTTTCTTCATACATGCGCACGCGAGGTGAGTCATGTATTATGTCGCAGGACAAGACCGCCTCTGCGCATACACCATAAAAATGGTGTGAATCCGTAGTACGATTTGGCGTGGTCCGCAGCCCCAGAATCACGGAGTCGAGCCTCAACCCAAAGGCGTGTTAGATTCCTTGAGGGACCGCACTAGTCCGGGTTTAATGCCGCCATGATTAGACCGCTTGCTCGCCGACTTGACCGCTGGTTTGAGGGTGATAGACTGAGGCGTAATCGAGCTTGATGCCCATGTTTTTGCACCATAATTTGACCTCATCGGTCGTGAAGTTGGTGTCGTTATCAGTGATGATACTATGGGGGACACCGTAACGGTGCACTACCCCTGATATGAAGTCTATCACCGGTCCGGATTTGGCCGTTTTAACAGGCTTGGCCTCTATCCATTTGGTGAATTTATCCACCATGACCAATAGGTACTTTTGCTTGTGGGTTCCTCCCTTGAGGGGTCCAACCATGTCAAGCCCCAAGACCGCGAACGGCAAGGTGATGGGTATAGTTTTGAGGGCGGTGGGTGGCATGTGGCTTTGGTTAGCAAAAAGTTGGCAACCGACGCATCGTTGGACTAAATCCTCAAGATCTGCCTGGCCGTCGGCCAATAAAATCCTGTACGGAAGGCCTTGTTTACAAGGGCCCGGCTGCGCGTGGTGCCCACCCAGTCCGGCATGAATTTCAACCAGGAGGTTTCACCTTCCTCTTCGGAGATACACCTTTGAAGGACTCCGTAGTGCTTTTCTTATACAGCTCTCCTCATGGACTTTATAGGCTTTCGATCGCCGTACTATGCAGCGAGCCTCATTTTGGTCTTCGGGAGTTCCTGCCTAGTTACGTAGGCTAGGAATGGATCCGCCCACGGGCGATAACCGCCATTATTTCAGTGGCGGAGGGTGTTATCTCGGTGGCGAGCCTCCGATTGTGTCGAGTGTTCGCATCGTGCGGTGGCTGTTGGGTCCGGATTGTTATTGCCGACTCCCTTCCCATAGTACGGATGGCTTGAACAGCCGCTCCAGAAGATGTTACGGACGGCATCGCTTTTTGCGCCGATGCGCGCCAATATATCCGCCGCCGGTTGTTATCCCGGCTATGTGATGAAATTCGAGCCCTTCAATCGTCTTGACATTTTTAGGACCGCATTGCGGTATGCTGCCATTTTCGGATCTTTGGCATCAAAGTCTCGCTTATTTGAGATATGGCGAGGTTCAATCCTCACACCTCTAGGCATTGAATGCCCATGGAGATCGCCATCCGGAGGCCGTGCGTATGGGCCTCGATTCGGCTGTGTTGGTGGAGTCCGATACATTATCTCAAGGACGATTGGACTGTGTCCCGGTTGGGGACGCCAGACGATGCCAGCCCCTGTGCCGCCAACATTTTGGAGCCGTCAAAGTGCATGATCCAATTGAGTATGTGCCGTACTTTTAGGGAGTTCGCATCGGGTCCATTCGCCACGAAGTCGGCCAAAACCTGCGACTTGATAGCTCGCGTGGCTTATAGGTTATGTCGAATGGAAGGAGCTCTATGGCCCATTTAGCAATCCGCCCGTCACGTCGCGTTGTTTATAATGTCGCAAGAGGTACTTCGAGGCTACCATTATCGAACACTCATGAAAGTAGTGTCGCAGCTTCCGGATGCCATGAACACCGTGTATGCTATCTTTTGATAATGTGGGTACCGGACTTGCATGGAGTGAGGACAGGGACACGTAATAAACTGGTCTTTGAAGAGGGAACCGTGTCCGTCCGCTTTCGCTCGACAACGAGCACCGCTACCGACAACTTGATGTGTTGCGCAATATATAATAGCATTGGTTCGCCCATGTTGGGCGCGCCAGACCGGATTTGTTGCCAATATGGCTTTTATCTCTTCGAGTCCGGCCGTTGGGCATCCGGCCCACTCAAGTGTTCGTGCGGCGGAGGGAGGCGGTAAAGGGTAACTCCTTTTCTCCCAAAGGGGAAATAAAGCGGCTTAGAGCCGCCACGCATCCAAATATTTTTGTATTTATTTGAGGTCTTTGAATATCCAATTGTGACAGAGCTCGGATCTTGTCTGGTTTGCTTCATTTCCTCTACCGGACACAATGAAGCCAGAGAGCTTTCCGCCGGAACGCCAAGACGATTTTTCGGATTGAGCTTTATGTCATATTTTCAAGATTGTCGAATGTGAGCCTAAAATCGCCTACTAGAGTTTCGACATGCTTGGTTTTGACGACCACGCCATCTACATATGCTTCCACCGCTTTTGCCGATCTGGTTTGCGGACATGACCGAATCATGCGCCGATAAGTTGCGCCGCGCTTTTGAGCCCGGGCGTAATGGGCCGTATGGAGTGATGAATGTTGTTGCAGCTTGGTCGGCTCCGCCATCTTGATTTGGTGGTAGCCGGAGTATGCGCCGAGGAAGCACAACGAGTCGTGTCCTGTCAGAAGGCCGATAATTTGATCAATGCGAGGGAGGGGAAGGGATCCTTTGGGCAAGCCTTATTAAGGTCTTTGAAATCAACACATAGGCGCCAGGATTTATCCTTCTTGGTACCATCACCAGGTTTGCTAGCCAGTCCGGATGTTTAATATCTCCGATGAATCCGCTTCCAAAGTTTGGCTAGCTCCTTCCCATGGCCTGCCTCTTGGGTTCTAAAAGCGCCAAGAGCCTGTTTTATCGGCTTGAATCCTTTTAGGATATTTAGGCTGTGCTCGCCAGCCGACATGGGATTCCCGGCATATCTGAAGGGTGCGAGGCAAAATGTCCCAGCTTTTCGTAGAAATTCTCGTAGTCTTGCGCCGACATCCGGTTTAATTGTGCCCCAATGGAGGCCGCTTTGCGGGTCCATTGGGTGGACTTGGAATTTGACTATTTCGTCCGCTGGTTTAAAAGAGGTGGACTTGGATCTTTTATCAAGTATCACATCGTCATTGTTCACCATGGAGCGCATCACGTTGAGTTCCTCGCCGCTAGGGCTTTGATAGTGCCTCGAGGGCTAGTGCGGCTGTCTTGTTTTTGGCGCGAGTGGTATGTTCGGATCACTAGCGAGAGTGATGATTCCGTTGGGTCCGGCATTTTAAGCTTCATGTACCCATAGTGGGGTATAGCTTGAAAAATTGTGAATGCCTCTCGCCTTAATAAAGCATGATATCCGCTGCTGAACGGGGCCACTTGAAATGTGACCTCCTCGACCTGTATTTGTCCGTGAGCGAACACTATGTCCAAAGCAGATTTTTCCTGCAGCATGCTTCCGGCTGGGATTATTCCTCTAAAGGTTGTGCTGCTTCGCCAATGCGGTTCCAGTCTATTTCCATTTTTCGAGGGTTTCCTCATAGATGAGGTTTAGTCCGCTGCCGCCATCCATGAGTACCTTAGTAAGGCGAAGTCGCCCACTATTGGACCGAGGACCAATGCGGCCGGTGCTCGGGCTGTTCGAATTTGGGTTCGCCACCGGCATTAAAGGTAATAGCCGTGTCCCATGGATTTATTGTTGCTACTTGGTAGACTTCGCAAGGTTATGGAGTGTTCGTTGCGATATTATTTGATGCAAAAGTCTCAAGACTGTTAACACCATACCGGTATTGCTGGGCTAGGATTCGAAGCTAGAAGCTCTTCGCCACTTTTGGCCACCTGTAGTAGTATCCAACATGCTCAAGGCTATGAGTTGGAATGGCGCCCTCGTGCTATGAATTTTGCAGGTCCGCTTAGCCAACCCTCCAAAGACGGTTCCGCACTTTTAGGGTTTTTGGTTTTTGGTGTTTAACCCAGGTGCTTGGTGATGATGCACCTTTTAGTTCGGACTAGGGATGTATTCGGGCCGGATTATCCCAAAATTTACTTTAGGTTTTCCAAGCGCTTCCATCGCACAAGACTTTTGTACTATGGTCACCAAGTCAGCAAAGCGTGTAATTTCAATGACGACTTATGGCGCTTAGGATTCCCTTGTCCGCAATTATTGCAAAAAGTGGGATTGCATCCTCCTCTCGGCAAATGCTTATCATGTCCATAACCAGGAGGAATCGCCCAAGAATGATGTACTGTTTCAGCTGGCTCTTGCCGAATTCGGATAGATCGCTAATGTTTGGGTGGGCGGTGGAACTAGATCCGAACCCTGGCCAATTTAAGACTCAGGGCCGAGAAGTTTCAACTCGAAGTTTGGATTTTGAATGATATCCAATGAATCCAACCCGCCGCTGACTTTAAGTTCGTGGCTTGATCGACATCCGTCCTCTACGGGAATCCGCATGGAGGATCAGAAATCGGACGTAGCTAGTCCGTAAGATAGAAGAAGAATCGCCGCATTGCTCCTCTATCACAGCAATATGATGGGTAGCCTGGGGAGAGTTGATCTCTCTCAGATCGGTTTTCGCCCGATCCGGTCGTAGTTTGTGGCGACTCCTGTGGCGGCGATGCGATCCAAGAGCTCGCTTACGGAGGAGAGCTCGATCGATCTAACTGCTCGCAAGTTCAATTAACATGGAGATTGGTTTCATGACTCGAGAAGTCATCGCTTGCCGCGCGGCCGAACCGGGCGGTCATGAGAAACCACCTAGCCAAGAGTCGACCCAGTGGCCAAGGCTTCTTTGGCGATAGTATCGTCTTTAAAGACGAGATGAGGCATCCTTCCTGACGGCGACAGCACAGAGGAACTCTCAATGAAAGCACCAATGTCGGTGTCAAAACCGGCGGATGTCGGGTAGGGGGTCCAGAACTATGCGTCTAGGTGGATGGTAACAGGAGACAATGGACACGATGTTTTTACCCAGGTTCGAGCCCTCTCGATGGAGGTAATACCCTACTCCTGCTTGATTAATATTGATGATATGGGTAGTACAAGAGTAAATCTACCACGAGATCAAGGAGGCTAAACCCTAGAAGCTAGCCTATGGTATGATTATTGTTCGTCCTACGGACTAAAACCCTCCGGTTTATATAGACACCGGATAGGTTAGGGTTACACAGAGTCGGTTACAATGGTAGGAGATCTATATATCCGTATCGCCAAGCTTGCCTTCCACGCCAAGGAAAGTCCCATCTGGACACGGGACGAAGTCTTCAATCTTGTATCTTCATAGTCCAGGAGTCCGGCCAACGGTGATAGTTCGGCTATCCGGACACCCCCTAATCCGGGACTCCCTCACATGCCATCAAATGACCTTGTTGCTTTTGATGAAGAATATGAGATCACAAGTGGATCTGATGATGATATTCCTTTTGTTGCTTCTTCAGAGCAGTTGGATGAAGAAATTGAAGCGGATGCAATCCCTTCAACCCCAATCGTCTCATCTCCCATGCCTCAGTTCACTGCTGAAGAGGCCGGCGTTGAAGAAATGAGTGAAGAAGAGGATGTGGACATTGGAAGCACTAGTCCAGTGATGAATGATGACTTTTGGGAAAGTCAGCACCCCAATTCTCCACTGTTCACACGTCTGCAACAAATTCCTCAGTCCCTAGTGAATATTGAAGTACAAATGGGATCTGAAGAACCTCGCGCCACCCCGTCTGTCCATGAAGAGATTATAGCCACTAGTGCTGATGAAATTGTTAATGAAGAATTGAAGACCCAGGCTGCCACTGAAGAAACTGAAATTCCTCAGCCTGTGGATCCTGAGATTGCGATTCCTGAGGTGGTGATGCAATTGACCGATACTCCTCAGCCCAAGCCAAAGGATCCCTTCTCAAAGAAGCGGAAATTCAAGGCTGATGACTTCTTCGGCGAGCATGTGTTCTTCACGCAGTATAATGCATATGACTCTGCCCGTCTTAGAAGGAAGCGTTTCTGGACTGCCAGCCAAGCCAATTTCAATTTTTCACTACTTTTCAACAAAGACAAAGTCTTCGACCACGAGCATTTTCCTCACGTGGACATGGAATCCTTGCCTTGCTTCACCCCAGTCCTCAGTGTGCTTCATGATGCAGGACCGCTCAACTTTTACACTGACATTGTTGATTGGAATGAAGAGCTAATTCTTCAATTCTATGCAACACTGCACATCACAGGAGATGCTGATGATGTAAAATCTTGGGTTTTGGACTGGATGACCGAAAATACTCACTACAAAGCACCGGACTCTGAATTGCTTCACGCGCTGCCAATCAGTCCTCCCCTTGACGGTGCTCGTTGCCTCTACCAAGAACCAGAACTTACTGCTCATTACATGCAAATACTGATGAAACCGCTGAAGCCCGGTCAAGCCCCAAGGACCAAATTCCTCGTGAAGGAATTGTTGTACGTACCAAGAACAGTCTATCGCATTCTGACGAAGACTTTGAGTCCTATCAAAGGCCACGACTCGACTAATGAGGAAGTCGTTGGCATCATGAAGAATCTGCTGTTCAATATCATGCATGGCATTCCTGTCAACTATCATGATTTCTTCATGAGGACTTTGGCAAATGTTGCACTCTCTCTGTTTGAGTTGAAGCCTTACGCTCCTTGGATTATGAGATTCCTCAGATCAAGGTCTTCACTCAACTACAAAGCTGACACACTCAACCATGGCAGCTACTTGCCCCCCATTGAAGTCCTCAAGCAGACATATTCCTCAGCTGATGAAAAGGGCAAGGCACCTGTTATTATTGATGAAGGCATTCGTCCATTGGATGGTCACTTATGCAAAGCTGCTTCTTACTCCACCAATGATGACTCTGCCACTCATGATTCTGCCAATGCTTCCAAGCCAAATCCTCAAGCCACAGCTCCAAGACTGATGACTGACCGTGAGCTTCTCCTCAGTCTTCACCAGAAGGTGGATCGAAACCACAAATGGGTTAAGCGTCAGTTTGTTTCTATTCTTCACAACATGACTGCTACACACAATGCAATGAAGAAAAACCATTACTATCTCCATGAAGTCTTCGGTCGCACCTGGGCTGTTCTGTCATATCTGTATGGTGAAGAAGATCTGAAGCAAATGGGTCTCAAGGAGGACTTTGACTGGTCTGCACCACCAGCGAAGAAATTCAAGAAGGTCAAGGTTCCTTCCTTGGTGGCCAGCTCCTATTCTTCATCGCGCGAAACCGATGAGCATGAAGACTTGGACGACACTGCGGCAGTCCCTACTACAACAACCGACCCCAACAATGCTGGATATCCTCCATCAACTTGATATTCTTCAGGGGCGTTAGTCCTCATTTTTTGATCCTTTTGGTCATTCGATGACAAAGGGGGAGAAAATTGAGTTAGTCTTCAAGCGAGTCTACATATATGGGCATTTTTTTGCAAGTTACAACTCTCGTTCTTCTGAGACTTTATTTGATCGAGTTGTAAACTTAAACTCTATGGTAGTCTGATACTTTTGCTTTGTTATTCTGCATGCTTATTCCTCATTAATGTTAATGCACGCATGCTAAATTACATCAGTCACCATATTTCATCACGCATTTCAAATTCTTCATATTATATGTCAAATGCGTGTATGAATTACAACTCCATGATTCTACTCTTCAGTTGTGCATTTCTTCAAAAGAAAATTCCTCACCGTGCACATCTTCAGGGGGAGTTCTTCTATATCTTGCAATCAAATTCCTCAATATAAGTATTTACACTTCATATGTTTATCCCCATTGAAAACTTAACCTATATTGTCATCAATCACCAAAAAGGGGGAGATTGTAAGTGCATCTAGTGCCCCTTAGTGATTTTGGTGTATTGAAGACTTATAGGTTAAGGGTCTAATGTGTTTGTGAGTGTACACAGGTCCATAAGTCTATGAGGAGTTTGATATTTACAGAGAAAGTCGACCCTTAAAAATGAATATCTTCGATTGAAGACTTTGCATTTCTGAAGACTTTCTGAAGACTTTGAAAGTGAAGAAATTGGTGTGACCTTGATGACTTGGAATTCATTCAAGGAGCATGGAGCGTGAAGACTTTTGTTTTTGTAGTTTCATTTTCTCTTTATTGAGTCATAGGAAACACCATACTGTTAAAGGGGATCGAGGAAATACTAAGGAAAAAATTCCAAGTGATGCTCAACTCAAAATCCTACACCTACCAATCCCTTCGAGTGAAGCCATTGGAAATCTCATACAGTTCTGTCAATTTCTTCAGTGACAGAGACGAAGTTCTTTTGGTCTCTGAGGAATTTGTTCCGACTGAGGAGTTAGGAATTCACCAGTGCGGATTGCCTACAAGTGAGGAACATGATAGCCCTGAGGAATTTAATAGTCAAATTTCCTACCGTTGTTGTGCTATGAGCCAGCTGTCCCAAAATATCTACACACCTAACAGTCATATCATTGAAGGGAACTTATGTCTTATCATGTCGGGCTGCTCCCTAGGCTATAAATAGCCGCCCCCTACAACCACTAGCTGGTGGGATGCTCCGAGAGAAACTGACACTTGTCATTTGAGAGCATCCCATCCTCCGAGGACTTGGAGCGAAAATCATCAAGTGAGGAAACCCAAACACCTACAACCCCACAGTGATTGAGCATCACTTAAGAGATTGATCTTGAGTAGATCCGGCGCTTGTTACCTTTGAAGACTGTGCATCTTCCAGATGGTTAGGCATCATGGTCTAGAGCATCCAAGAGGAAATTGTGGATCACCGAGTGACCGAGTTTGTGAAGGTTTGGAAGTCACCTGAAGACTTACCACGAGTGATTGGGCGAGGTTTGTGTGACCTTAGCTCAAGGAGAATACGGTGAGGACTGTGTGTCCAGGACTGTGTGTCCTCAGGTTTAAATACCTAGCCGCTCCAACCAGATGCACAACTGTCACATAAGTTGGAACTGGTCTACCAAATCGTTGTCTTCATCAAGCCTAGTGGTTGTATTTCCTCAACTCTTTCATTTCCTCATAATTGTGTTGTGTGCTTGTTCATATCAGTTTGAAGACTTTCACTGAAGATTTTCTCCATTTCCTCAGTTCAATTTCTTTAGTCTGTTTGTCTTCATCCTGTTTTATCCTCTGTTTACACTTTCTGTACTCCGTGCTTGTTTTCATTTCATCATGATGACCATGCTTATGTTCTGTTATGTTTTCATATGAGTACTTATTCCGTTGCAAGTAGTTTATCTCTTAGGAATTCCTCACCCTGAAATTCCTCAGTGAAGAATTCATAAAAATCGCCTATTCACCCCCCCCCCCCCCTCTAGTCGACTTAACGCACTTTCAATCCCAGGGCTCAACAGGGCCACATCTCAGGAGCTCTTATGGACTTCGCGTGTGGGACGTTGCGAGGGCCCACCTCACAGCTATGTTCGCATGCCGTTCGACCTGCCGAGCATGGAGGCCACCTACCAGCGCAACCTGTGGAGCATCCTGGCGACTTTGGAGGCCAGGCATCACGCAGTCCTGGCAGAGATGGAGACGGTCCTCAAGGAACCGCCTGGATCCCCAGAGCCTCCTGACGCTCAGGGCCCAGTGGCTCATGAGGAGCGACCCTTTCACCACACATCTTCAGCTACCCCAACACCCCTTCGACAACGGAACCAGGTGACACTTTACAAGTTTATCTAGCTGGGAGCGCCCCCGGGCTGCATTATTCCCAGGTCGCATGGACCTGTCCTTGCGGCATGTATCCTTTTACGTCTTTAGCTTGCTCTGGTGGGGGTGCCCCTCGGGCTGCATCATCCCCAGGCCGCTCGGGTCTGACCCATTGGCATGTATCGTTCTTGCATTTACCTAAGCTAGTTCGCTTTCCATGCATAATCTATCTAAGCTAGTTCGCTTTCTTCAGGATCCTTCGCATAAGAAGGCTAGGCACGGCGTCTGTGCTCGGGCCCGTCCCTGCAGCGTCGATAAATCCAATGGCTGAGCTCTGTTTGGCGAGCCGGTCCCGTTCACGTCACCTCCTGGGGTCGTTGGTGCTTGGCCTTCTCATGCGATAACCTTAGGAGATTCATTCAGCGCAGGTTGCCTAACCATCTCGCAGGACCGCCGCAGTCAACAAGAACCAAGACCAAGCGCAACCCGCCTTGAGGTAGGGCCTCGTGAGTCCCGCGCTGGCTCACGGGTGCCCAGACACACCTCGTTTAGCCCTGCCGTGCAAGCCACGTGTCAGGGCGGGGCTGTACACGCCCCGGGGGCTCCACTCAGAGGGAGCCCTCACCCACACACCAGTGGAAGCACCATGCTCCGCGCTAGTAGATGACACTACCGAGGAGCGGTTATGCCCATGCAAGTGCGGAAGCGCTATGATCTGCGCTGGTGATAAACGACTGAGGGCGGCCCCATGGCCATATCAACCTCAGGGAGCCCTTGAACTCAGTGTCTGCCCTCATCGCAACACCTCCCCTCGGGAGAGTCGCGCGAGGGCTAGGCACGGGGGCTGCGCTCGGGTCACGCCCAAGCGTACGCCACCCTGCCAGGTCCCTCGGCCTGGTCATCGCGCGCCCTCCTGGGCGGAGCCTCGACGAGGGAAAAGGTATGAAGGTCGTTTGAGCGTCAAGGGGGATTCCTGAGCATCGCGACTCAGGAGCCTAACTGGCCACGTAGCCCCTCACCCCTTGGTCTCGTCCTGGTGATCCGAACAACCCAACGGTGGCTGAGGTATGCGCGGGGTCGGGCCCTGCCGACGTAGAACACTAGACCTATTCCTGCGTCCCCTTCCTGTAAGTTGTTTGTGCATCAAAGGGGACTCCTGAGCATCGTGACTCAGGAGCCTAACTGGCCACGTAGCCCCTCACCCCTTGGACTCATCCTGGTGATCCGGACGACCCAACGGCGGCTGAGGTATGCTTGGGGTCGGGCCCTGCTGACGTAGAACGTAAAGCAAATGGGAAGGAAATCGCAAAATCTCAAGCAAATATTACAAGACATATTGTTCCTCCAATACCAAACGCAAGTTTAAACGCCTCCACGAGGCATGGTACAAATTGCAGAAGCAAAACAGGAAAGGAGCTGCCAGCAAGTCATCTCATCATCCCCAGACGCCACCATCGCCCACAAGGGATGCTTCTTCCACAATGGTGTTGCCCTCACTTACACCACCCGCTGGAGTTGCAGGATCAGCAACACCGCCAGTTGAAGGCGCGGGATTGAAAGCGCGAAACCTCTTCAGCAGGGCCTCCACCTGACCCTTCACGGCCTCGGCAGCAGCTGCGCAGTGCTCGGCGTCCACAGGCTCCAGCAACTCATCAAGGTGGGCGGTGGGATCGCGAAGATGGAGGTGGCTGAAGTCGCGCGTCAGCGCGATTAAGGAAAGAATGCGGGCTTCTTCCTCTGCCAAGGGGCCGATGCCTCTCACGACTTCCTCAAGCGCCGCGACCAGATAAGGAAGCAGCTGGGTGGGGCCCTCATCATCGGTAGCCAGCGGCTCCCCCAGGCCCTTAGTTCCTTCATCCTCTTGCGGAGTGACCAGTGGCAGACCGGCAATCATAGTGGCAATCTGTGTCCCTCCTCGCGCTAACCTGCAGGGATCGCCTGAGGACAACAGCAGGCAGTACCACGGGCTCCCTCTTCTCCCATGCAATTCGCTTGCGGGTTAAGGGGGGCTCCTGAGCATCACGACTCAGGAGCTCTTACTGGCTCTCCAGCCCTCACCCCCTGTCCTTGACCACGGCATCGGGACCTGGCATACCAGCGACGGCTGAGCTCGCTCGAGGGCCGCGACCTGAGGACGTAGAGCACATAGAAGAGCGTGGAGATGAGGGGGAGGCTCGCATAGGTCTGACCTAGCTGCGCTACGGCCGCCGATGCATGAGTCTGGCGCAGCACAAGGAACCGACTCTGGACTGCTAAGATAAGTTTTGCGCCCGGATCAACCAAGTGCTATGGCATAGATTTCTCACTTGTGCAGCCCTATTACGGCGACATCGCCTCCCTTTCCTACCTCTCGGTGGTCGCTTGTGCGCTAAAGGGGACCTCTTGAGCATCGTGCCTGAGGAGGTCTTACTAGACCTCGGGCCGCTCACCTCTTGGCCTTGACCACGGCATCGCGGCCTGGCATACCAGCGACTGCTGCAGCCTGCCTGGGGATCGGGACCTCTCGGCGTAGAGCACCAAGCCACCGCGGGGTTAGAAAGGGGAGACCAAGCCGAAACAGGACATGCGCTCGCAAATTTTCATAATAAGGATAATATGAACAGAAGACATTACAGACCCTTTAAACGCCCTGTGGGGTCCATCTCGATTCCTCGTAGGGAACAAAAAGAAGGGAATTTCTAGGTGCCCCATCTACACGCGCCAGCGCGACCGGCGCCATCATCAACAGGCCACAGGAGGCCGGCGCCAACCCCCTCCAGATCAACGACAGCGGTGGCCGGACGCTGCGGCCTTGCTCCGGGCCCGACGAGAGCTCGGAGGCACGTAGCTGTCATCGCTCGTCTCCGGAGTCTCGAAGGGCTCGGGAGAGTCACTAGACTCCCAAGTGCCGCCACTACTGCCGAAGGAGCTGCTGGCGAAGCCAGCGGCAGGCTCGGTGATGGCCGCTACGCCGTCCCGACGACTCCCTCCGGGGCGGCACTCCAGGCAGTGGCCCTCCCTGTCGAATACCTTGAAGAACATGGTGGAGGCGCCATCGTACTCAAAATAGATGGCGAGGGCGCCTTCTGCACGATAGATTCGAGCGACCTCGCCCTAGCTGCGGGTCATAAAGATCTTCCTCGGGAGACGACTTCAACCTCCGCTCCAGTCACCGGGGCGTCGCAGTCGGCGTGCTGCAACCAAAGCTCTGAAGGAAATATGCCCTAGAGGCAATAATAATGTTATTATTTATTTCCTTATATCATGATAAATGTTTATTATTCATGCTAGAATTGTATTAACCGGAAACATAATACATGTGTGAATACATAAACCTACAGAGTGTCACTAGTATGCCTCTACTTGACTAGCTCGTTAATCAAAGATGGTTATGTTTCCTAACCATGAACAAGGAGTTGTTATTTGATTAACGGGATCACATCATTAGTTGAATGATCTGATTGACATGACCCATTCCATTAGCATAGCACCTGATCGTATAGTTTGTTGCTAGTGCTTTTCTTCATGACTTATACATGTTCCTATGACTATGAGATTATGCAACTCCGCTTGCCCGAGGAACACTTTGGGTGCTACCAAACGCCACAACGAATCGGGTGATTATAAAGGTACATTACAGGTGTCTCCAAAGGTACATGTTGGGTTGGCATATTTCGAGATTAGGATTTGTCACTCCGATTGTCGGAGAGGTATCTCTGGGCCCTCTCGGTAATGCACATCACATAAGCCTTGCAAGCATTGCAACTAAATGTGTTAGTTGTGAGATGATGTATTACGGAACGAGAAAAGAGACTTGCCAAGAACGAGATTGAACTAGGTATTGGATACCGACGATCGAATCTCGGGCAAGTAACATACCGATGACAAAGGAACAACGATGTTGTTATGCGGTCGACCGATAAAGATCTTCGAGAATATGTAGGAGCCAATATGGGCATCCAGGTCCCGCTATTGGTTATTGACCGAGAGGTGTCTCGGTCATGTCTACATAGTTCTCGAACCCGTAGGGTCCGCACGCTTAACGCTTCGATGATGCTTATTATGAGTTTATATGATATTGATGTACCAAGGTTGTTCGAGTCCCGGATGAGATCACGGACATGACGAGGAGTCTCAAATGGTCGAGACATAAAGATTGATATATTGGAAGCCTATGTTTGACTCGGAATCACTCCGGGTGAAATTGGGAATTTTATCGAGTACCGGGGTTACTGGAACCCCGGGGTCAATGGGCCTTGATGGGCCTTAGTGGAAAGGAGGAAAGGGGCCCAAGTGTGCTGGCCGCACCTTCCCCCCTTCCCTAGTCCTATTAGGACTAGGAGAAGGGGGTGGCGCCCCCTCTCTCCCTTCCCCCTTGGTCAAACCCTAGTTGGACTAGGATTTGGGGGGGGAATCCTACTCCTAGTAGGAGTAGGACACCCCGGCGCGCCTCCCTTCTGGCCGCCAGCCCTCCCTTCCCTCCTTTATATACAGGGGCAGGGGCACCCCATGACACACAAGTTGATCATTGAGATCGCTCCTTAGCCGTGTGCGGTGCCCCTTCCACCAAACTACACCTCGAATATACCGTTGCGGAGCTTAGGCGAAGCCTGCGCCGTGGAACATCATCATCGCCACCACGCCGTCGTCTTGACGAAACTCTCCCTCAACACTCGGCTGGATCGGAGTTCGAGGGACGCCATCGAGCTGAACGTGTGCAGAACTCGGAGGTGCCGTCGCTCGGTACTTGGATCGGTTGGATCGGGAAGAAGTACGACTACTTCCTCTACGCTGCGTCAACGCTTCCGCTGCTGGTCTCACGAGGGTACGAGACAACACTCTCATCTCGCTGCTATGCATCACCATGGTCTTGCGTGATCGTGAGGAAAATTTTTGAAATTACTACGCTCCCCAACAAAGGGTATCGAGCCTGGTTTTATGCGTTGATGTCATATGCACGAGTAGAACACAAGTGAGTTGTGGGCGATACAAGTCATACTACCTACCAGATGTCATACTTTGGTTCAGCGGTATTGTGAGATGAAGCGCCCGGACCGACATTACGCCAGACGCTTACGCGAGACTGGTTTCACCGCTGTGAGCACTCGTTGCTTAAAGGTGACCGGCGGGTGTCTGCTCTCTCACTTTAGTTGAACTGAGTGTGGCTACGCCCGTCCTTGAGAAGGTTAAACGGAGTCTATTTGACGAAGTATCGCTGTGGTTTTGATGCGAGGTAAGAACGGTTCTTGCTCAGCCCGTAGCAGCCACGTAAAACTTGCAACAACAAAGTAGAGGACGCCTAACTTGTTTTTGCAGGGCATGTTGTGATGTGATATGGTCAAGACGTGATGCTATATTTTATTGTATGAGATGATCATGTTTTGTAACCGAAGTTATCGGCAATCGGCAGGAGCCATATGGTTGTCGCTTATTGTATGAAATGCAACGCCATGTAATTGCTTTACTTTATCACTAAGGAGTAGCGATAGTCGAGAAGCAATAGTTGGCGAGACGACAACGATGCTACGATGGAGATCAAGGTGTCGCTACGGTGACGATGGTGATCATGACGGTGCTTCGAGATGGAGATCACAAGCACAAGATGATGATGGCCATATCATATCACTTATATTGATTGCATGTGATGTTAATCCTTTATGCATCTTATTTTGCTTTGATTGACGGTAGCATTATAAGATGATCCTTACTAAATTATCAAGAAGTGTTCTCCCGAGTATGCACCGCTATGAAAGTTCTTCGTGCTGAGACACCACGTGATGATCGGGTGTGATAGGCTCTACGCTCAAATACAACGGTGCAAAACAGTTGCACACGCGAATACTCAGGTTATACTTGACGAGCTATGCATATAAGATATGACCTCGAACACGGAGACCGAAAGGTCGAGCGTGAATCATATAGTAGATATGATCAACATATTGATGTTCACCATTGAAACTACTCCATCACACGTGATGATCGGTCATGGTGTAGTTGATATGGATCACGCAATCACTTAGAGAATTGGAGGATATTTTTCTAAGTGGGAGTTCTTAAGTAATATGATTAATTGAACTTTAATTTATCATGAACTTAGTCCCGGTAGTATTTTGCAAATTATGTTGTAGATCAATAGCTCGCGTTGTTGCTTCCCTATGTTTTCATATGTGTTCCTAGAGAAAATTGTATTGAAAGATGTTAGTAGCAATGATGCGGATTGGATCCGTGATCTGAGGTTTATCCTCATTGCTGCGCAGAAGAATTATGTCCTTAATGCACCGCTAGGTGATGACCTATTGCAGGAGCAGATGCGACGTTATGAACGTTTGGCTAGCTCAATATGAGCAGATACGACGTTATGAACGCTTGGCCAGCTCAATATGATGACTACTTGATAGTTTAGTGCACCATGCTTAACGGCTTAGAATCGGGACTTCAAAGACGTTTTGAACGCCATGGACCATATGAGATGTTCCAGGAATTGAAGTTAATATTTCAAGCAAATACCCGAGTTGAGAGATATGAAGTCTCCAACAAGTTCTATAGCTAAAAGATGGAGGAGAATCGCTCAACTAGTGAGCATGTGCTCAGATTGTCCGAGTACTTCAATCACTTGAATCAAGTGGGAGTTAATCTTCCGATAAGATAGTGATTGACAGAATTTTCTAGTCACCATCACTAAGTTAGTAGAACTTCGTGATGAACTATAGTATGCAAGGGATGACGAAAAAGATTCTCGAGCTCTTCGCGATGCTAAAATCGCGAAGGTAGAAATCAAGAAAAACATCAAGTGTTGATGGTTGACAAGACCACTAGTCTCAAGGAAAATGGCAAAGGGAAGAAGGGGAACTTCAAAAGGAACGGCAAGCAAGTTGCTGCTCGAGTGAAGAAACCCAAGTCTAGACCTAAGCCTGAGACTGAGTACTTTTGCTGCAATGGAACTGGTCACCGAAGCGGAACTACCCCTGAATATTTGGTGGATAAGAAGGATGGCAAAGTGAACAAGGTTATATTTGATATACAGATTATTGATGTGTATTTTACTAGTGTTCATAGCAACCCTCAAGTATTTGATACTGGTTCAGTTGCTAAGAGTAGTAACTCAAACGGAGTTGCAGAATGAATGCAGAAACTAGTTGAAGGGAAGTGACGATGAGTGTTGGAAGTAGTTCCAAGATTGATATGATCATCATCGCACACTCCCTATACTTTCGGGATTAGTGTGGAACCTAAATAAGTGTTATTTGGTGTTGAGCATAAATATGATTTGATCATGTTTATTGCAATACGGTTATTCATTTAAGTAAGAGAATAAATTGTTGTTCGATTACATGAATAAAACCTTATATGGTTACACACCCAATGAAAATGGTTCATTGGATCTCGATCATAGTGATACACATATTCATAATATTGAAACCAAAAGATGCAAAGTTAATAATGATAGTGCAACTTATTTGTGGCAATGCCGCTTAGGTCATATTGGTGTAAAGCGCATGAAGAAAACTCCATGCCGATGGGCTTTTGGAATCACTTGATTATGAATCATTTGATGCTTGCGAACCGTGCCTTTTGGGCAAGATGACTAAAACTCCGCTTCTCCGAACAATGGAACAAGCTACTTGACTTATTGGGAATAATACATACCGATGTATGCGATCCAATGAGTGTTGATGCTCGTGGCAAGTATCGTTATTTTCTGACCTTCACAAGATGATTTGAGCAGATATGGGTATATCTACTTGATGAAACATAAGTCTGAAATAGTTGAAAGGTTCAAAGAATTTCAGAGTGAAGTGGAAAATCATCGTAACAAGAAAATAAAGTTTCTACGATATGATCGCAGAGGAAAAATATTTGAGTTACGAGTTTGGTCTTCAGTTAAAACAATGTGAAATAGTTTCACTACTCACGCCACCGGAACACCACAACGTTATGGTGTGTCCGAACGTCAGAATCAGTACTTTATTTTGATATGGTGCGATCTATGATGTATCTTACCGATTTACCACTATCGCTTTTGGGGTTATGCATTAAAGACAGCTGCATTCACGCTTAATAGGGCACCATCTAAATCCGTTGAGATGACACCGTATGAACTATGGTTTAGCAATAAAACCTAAGCTGTCGTTTCTTAAAGTTTGGAGTTGTGATGCTTATGTGAAAAGTTTTCACCGATAAGCTCGAACCCAAATCGAGAAATGCGTCTTCATAGAATACCCAAAGGTAACTATTGGGTACACCTTCTATCACAGATCCAAAAGCAAGATATTTGTTGCTAAGATGGATCCTTTCTAGAGAAGAAGTTTCTCTCGAAAGAAGTGAGTGGGAGGAAAGTAGAACTTGATGAGGTAATTGTACCTTCTCCCTTATTGGAAAGTAGTTCATCACAGAAATCAGTTCCAGTGATTCCTACACCAATTAGTG
The DNA here is from genome assembly GCA_021605205.1 of Aegilops longissima. NCBI lineage: Eukaryota > Viridiplantae > Streptophyta > Magnoliopsida > Poales > Poaceae > Aegilops > Aegilops longissima. The sequence goes on from CM038680.1 coordinate 464,584,784, forward strand.
AGGAAGTTAATGATGATGATCATGAAACTTCAGATCAAGTTGCTACCAAACCTCGTAGGTCTTCCAGAGTAAGATCCGTACCAGTGTGGTACGGTAATCCTATTCTAGAAGTCATGTTACTAGACCATGATGAACCTACGAACTATGAGGAAGCGATGATGAGCCCAGATTCCGCGAAATGGTTTGAGACCATGAAATCTGAGATGGGATCCATGTATGAGAACAAAGTATGGACTTTGGTTGACTTGCCCGATGATCGGCAAGCCATTGAGAATAAATGGATCTTCAAGAGGAAGACGGACACTGATAGTAGTGTTACTATCTACAAAGCTCGACTTGTCGCAAAAAGGGTTTTGACAAGTTCAAGATGTTGACTACAATGAGATTTTCTCAATTGTAGCGATGCTTAAGTCTGTCTGAATCATGTTAGCAATTGCCACATTTTATGAAATCTGGCAAATGGATGTCAAAACTACATTCTTTAATGGATTTATTAAAGAAGAGTTGTATATGATGCAACCGAAGGTTTTGTCAATCCTAAAGGAGCTAACAAAATGTGCAAGCTCCAAATGATCCATCTATGGACTGGTGCAAGCATCTCGAGTTGGAATAAACGCTTTGATAGTGTGATCAAAGCATATGGTTTTATACAGACTTTTGGAGAAGCCTGTATTTACAAGAAAGTGAGTGGGAGCACTACAAGATTTCGATAAGTATATGTGAATGACATATTGTTGATCGAAATAATGTAGAATTATTCTCAAAGCATAAAGGAGTGTTTGAAAGGAGTTTTTCAAAGAAAGACCTCGTGAAGCTGCTTACATATTGAGCATCAAGATCTATAGAGATAGATCAAGACGCTTGATAAAGTTTTTCAATGAATACATATCTTGACAAGATTTTGAAGTAGTTCAAAATGGAACAGTCAAAGAAAGAGTTCTTGCCTGTGTTACAAGGTGTGAGATTGAGTAAGACTCAAAACCCGACCACGGCAGAAGATAGAAAGAGAATGAAAGTCATTCCCTATGCATCAGCCATAGGTTCTATAAAGTATGTCATGTCAGTACTGATCTATTGCATACCCTACCACTAAGATTGGCAAGGAGTGCAATAGAGATCTAGGAGTAGATCAATGGACAGCGGTCAAAATTATCCTTAGTAGAATAAGGATATGTTTCTCGATTATGGAAGTGAAAAAGGTTCGCCGTAAAAGGTTACGCCGATGCAAGTTTTAACACTAATCTAGATGACTCGAGTCTCAATCTAGATACATATTGAAAGTGGGAGCAATTAGCTAGAGTAGCTCCGCAAGAGCATTGTAGACATAGAAATTTGCAAATACTTACGGCTCTGAATGTGATGCAGACCCGCTGACTAAAATTATCTCACAAGCAAAACATGATCACACCTTAGTACTCTTTGGGTGTTAATCACATAGCGATGTGAACTAGATTATCGACTCTAGTAAACCCTTTGGGTGTTGGTCACATGTCGATGTGAACTATGGGTGTTAACCACATATAGATGTGAACTATTGATGTTAAATCACATGGCGATGTGAACTAGATTATTGACTCTAGTGCAAGTGGGAGATCAAGGAAATATGCCCTAGAGGCAATAATAATGTTATTATTTATTTCCTTATATCATGATAAATGTTTATTATTCATGCTAGAATTGTATTAACCGGAAACATAATACATGTGTGAATACATAAACCTACAGAGTGTCACTAGTATGCCTCTACTTGACTAGCTCGTTAATCAAAGATGGTTATGTTTCCTAACCATGAACAAGGAGTTGTTATTTGATTAACGGGATCACATCATTAGTTGAATGATCTGATTGACATGACCCATTCCATTAGCATAGCACCTGATCGTATAGTTTGTTGCTAGTGCTTTTCTTCATGACTTATACATGTTCCTATGACTATGAGATTATGCAACTCCGTTTGCCCGAGGAACACTTTGGGTGCTACCAAACGTCACAACGAATCGGGTGATTATAAAGGTACATTACAGGTGTCTCCAAAGGTACATGTTGGGTTGGCATATTTCGAGATTAGGATTTGTCACTCCGATTGTCGGAGAGGTATCTCTGGGCCCTCTCGGTAATGCACATCACATAAGCCTTGCAAGCATTGCAACTAAATGTGTTAGTTGTGAGATGATGTATTACGGAACGAGAAAAGAGACTTGCCAAGAACGAGATTGAACTAGGTATTGGATACCGACGATCGAATCTCGGGCAAGTAACATACCGATGACAAAGGGAACAACGATGTTGTTATGCGGTCTGATCGATAAAGATCTTCGAGAATATGTAGGAGCCAATATGGGCATCCAGGTCCCGCTATTGGTTATTGACCGAGAGGTGTCTCGGTCATGTCTACATAGTTCTCGAACCCGTAGGGTCCGCACGCTTAACGCTTCGATGATGCTTATTATGAGTTTATATGATATTGATGTACCAAGGTTGTTCGAGTCCGGATGAGATCACGGACATGACGAGGAGTCTCAAATGGTCGAGACATAAAGATTGATATATTGGAAGCCTATGTTTGATTCCGAATCACTCCGGGTGAAATTGGGAATTTTATTTGAGTACCGGGTTACCGGAACCCCGGGGTCAATGGGCCTTGATGGGCCTTAGTGGAAAGGAGGAAAGGGGCCCAAGTGTGCTGGTCAGACTTTCCCCTTCCCTAGTCCTATTAGGACTAGGAGAAGGGGTGGCGCCTCTCTCCCTTCCCCTTGGTCAAACCCTAGTTGGACTAGGATTTGGGGGAATCCTACCCTAGTAGGAGTAGGACACCCCGGCGCGCCTCCCTTCGGCCGGCCAGCCCCTCCCCTTCCCTCCTTTATATACAGGGGCAGAGGGCACCCCATGACACACAAGTTGATCATTGAGATCGTTCCTTAGCCGTGTGCGGTGCCCCCTTCCACCAAACTACACCTCGAATATACCGCTGCGGAGCTTAGGCGAAGCCTGCGCCGTGGAACATCATCATCGCCTGCACGCCGTCGTCTCGACGAAACTCTCCTCAACACTCGGCTGGATCGGAGTTCGAGGGACGCCATCGAGCTGAACGTGTGCAGAACTCGGAGGTGCCGTGACGCTCGGTACTTGGATCGGTTGGATCGGGAAGAAGTACGACTACTTCCTCTACGCTGCGCCAACGCTTCGCTGCTGGTCTACGAGGGTACGTAGACAACACTCTCATCTCGTTGCTATGCATCACCATGGTCTTGCGTGATCGTAGGAAAATTTTTGAAATTACTACGTTCCCCAACAAGCTCAAGGGAGCCCCTCGGCGGCATCTCGGCCGAGAAGAACTGCAAAAAGCGAATCCAAGTGCGCGGAGGCGTCGCCGCCCACATCACGAGTTCACGTGAGGAGTCCGCGGCGTGGGCTCCTGGGGTGACGGCGTGCATCAACACGGCATGGCGACCACGGCCGCGGCGTGGGCGACGCGGCTCATCGCCTCCTCCTCCAGAGCCCTCGGCTTGGGCGTACATAGGCAGCCGATACCCGGGAGGTGGCCGCTCGCACCAAGGCCTCGACACCTCCGGCCTCACGGCTACGTCGCGGTGGAGGACAAGCCTCTTCTTCGGCGGAAGTGGCCCGGGCTCGTCGCGGTTTTTTTCCTTCTCTATGACCGAGAACTACCTTATCGGCGCCATGGATGTCGCTGATAGCAATGAAGCAAGGGAGAAGAAACAAGCGGAGCTGGAAGAAATGAGCGACAGGGGCTCCGCCCCCCTCCTCATTTATAGCGGGAGAAGGCCAACCAGCGATCCCCATGATCACAGGTAATGATGATTTTCCTCTGCATGCAGCAGGTACTCATCAAGTGGGGCAGTTGCCGGGGTAGCGTGGGGAAGCGGAGACGCCCACGTCCAATCAATCGCCATGCGTCAACCAAGGCCGCAGGCTGTTGGGGCCCATGGTGCCCCGCACTTTCCCCTTGGCTTCGCCTCGAAGCCAAGTCCGAGCGCGCCTTGGGCCCGGGGGCTACTGTCGGCGTCCTGGGAACAGGGGTCCCCAAACTTGCCTGCCTGCGGCCCACGGCATGGCTCCACCAGCGGCTCCGTACGGCCCATCTTCACCAGCAAACACTCAAGACCCTCGCGAGGGGCCAAGCCTTGCGAGGCGGATGACGCAAGACCTCCTCGGGGGCGGCCTCACCAGGCTGGCTCGCGAGGGGCGGAGAGATCAAGGCAAGGGGTACCTCGCGAGGTTCCTGTGACGTAAGCCATGACGACCGGCACCAGGCGGGCGCCAGCGTGCACACTGTCCTCGTTTCCTCTTTGGTGCTAAAGAGGCAAGCGTAGGCGAGGAGTCCCGAGGCATCAGGCAAAGGTTTCCATATCGGTGCAACAAGACCAAGACCAGCAGGACGACAGGATGGAGGCACCGTGGAGCCAAGACGGCGTCACCACCAGAGCCTTTGGCAGGCGAAGACCACCTTTAGTCAGGATAACTTGTACTAGTTGTCTCCCTTCGAATTTGGCCGTTGTGGCATCCCTTCCCGCTCAATATTTGGGAACAGGACCAGGGCCTCTATAAATAGGGCTAGCCACCACAATAGAGGGGGATCGAAGCTTGAACTCATCTGGGGACGGATCATTCAGATCATCCTCATCCACACAACTACCAAGAACAAGAGCACCTCCCCTCAGGAGGTTGTTCTTCCCATTGTACTAGTTCATCCTCAGCCCAAGAGGCAATCCACCACACCACACTGGAGTAGGGTATTACACCACATTGGTGGCCCGAACCAGTATAAACCTTGTGTCTCTTATTTTGTGGGATCGACGCACTAAGCCTTGAGATCGCGGTGAGGGTGAGAGCTAGAGGGAGGAGAGATCTTCGTGCGCACCCAGTGTTCGAACCTCAAGGGTTTTGCCGGAACCCGAAATCCGACAGCCGCCGCCTTGTCGACCCACCAACGAGCCGCCGTGGGTGAGCGGCCCCTGCTTTGGAGCCACTCTGTATCAAGTCGCCAAGCTGCCAACGACGAGCTGGCCCTGCTCTGCGCTGGCCTTCCGCTGTTGTCGCTTCAGCCTCGCTTTGAGTCACCAGGGCCCCGCAGCAGTCGCCGCCTCTGCTGCTCTTACCGCCTCCGCCCCGACCAGAGTCCTCTCACCATGAGCCGGCCCTATCGCTTCACTGGCCGCGCCAAACTCACTATCACCGGGTTACTACTACAACAACCACGAGCCGCCGCTGTGGCCTTGGGCCACCCCCGCGCCCGTGCCTGCTCTGCTCCGGGGCCACCTCTTCTGCCCCGGGCCGCCTTTGCCGCGACCATCTCCAGCCCTACGGGCTCTCGCCGCTCGCTCCGCCAGAGAAGGAGCCCTACTTCCCCTGCGCTCGCTCTGGTTGGAAAGAAGGAAATAAAGGAAAAGTCAAGGGCGGTTTAAAAACAACCAATGGTCAAACATGACCCGGAGGATCCCTTCTGAGCCGCCCGCTCCCGCAGTTTAAGCGCCACCTTTGTCATCATTGCTGCAACTCTATGGCTGATAATTTCTGGCTTAACATATCAGGTGAAATCCATCCTGTCGAGTTTCTATTTATACATTTTTATTTTCTTCGATAACAATTACTCTCATCTGTGCAATTTCTTATGCATAATTCATCATTACAAACGTGACCATCAAGCTATGGCCCTTGCTTACACCGGATGGATTAATGGACAGGTTCATTTATAACCCTTTGAGATTCAATATATTCCAGCAATCCGCTCTTCAACTATATGCAGATTCATATGACGGTCAAGTATGGAGAGTCTCAAGCCAACTCCTCGAGTCGCCTTAAGACTCGGGGGCTACAATGATATGACTCAGTAAATCTTGCTAGTTTCAGCAAATTCAAGAACCCCAGGACGTTGGAGAGAAAGATAACCCAGTCCCGGAGGCAACTGCCATATTGATGAAAATTTAAAGGCCAACAGAAAATTTCCGGCTTAAAGAGAATATTCTGGTTTAACATCCGGTTCAAGAGAAATTTGTTTCTCACAAAGCGTTCAAGCTCTAAATATCCGGTTCAAAATCCGACTCAAGAGACATCTCTCTCCCATAAAGCGTTGAAGCTCTCAATATCCGGTTCATAATCCGGCTCAAGAGACATCTCTCTCCCATAAAGCTTTGAAGCTCTCAATATCCAGTTTAAAGTCCCAGTTTCAAAGAATTAATCTCTCCCAAGTTCGAGTTCTCAGAAAAATTAAAGGGACCAAAGAGAGTTGAATGTCACTTGGGAGCTTCCTGTTCAAACAAGGTGTATTCACCAAATAGAACATAGCGTTACTACCCTCTTGACCGGGTTATCTTGTTCAAACATAGGTGTATTCACCAAAGAGGATGTAACCCTGTCAGGTTATCCTGCCTGTATGCCAGATGCTTCTCCATCAGGTAATCCTGATTGACCTGCCGAACCCTTAACAGTCAATCTTTTAAACAAGACCCTGAACTCGTTAAGGTTAAAACGCTAGTTTGTCATGTGAGGGCACGACTTACAAATAGCGAGGATGACCCAAGGGTATTACGACGCCTTCATTGAAACTTGGTTAAACCTGCCTATTTGCAAGATGCTACTCCGAACCCCGTGTACTCTCGATAAGTCAATCCATATGGACCCTGAACTTATCCAAGTTAAAACATCGATTGGGTCATGTGAGAGCTGGCTTACAGAAAGCAAGGATAAACCAGTGGCTATCATGCTAGTTTCATTAAAGTAAGATTCAAGCTTCAAAAGCTGACATTTTTTATTCTGTTATCATACACATACATCATCATATATTGCATCATACATTGCATCATCATAGCATGTATCATATATGCATGGATATACTGGTTTCTATCGCAGAAACCGGCTTTGAAGCCGGGTTATATTATTCAAATCTTTAAATTGCCAACATGGCTGGATTTTTATTATGGTTATCAATAACCCATATTATGATTGAGGTTTTCAAAGTCACTTCAGCGCAATGGCTATTGTTTTATAAATGGATATGATTTATTCTACAATGGAAGGAATAGTCCCGAGTCGCTGCAGGCTTACAACCCGGCACTTGGGGGCTACATTATCCAAGTTGAGATTACATCAAATATGCAAGTCCAATGTCACTGCAAGCATGCACCATGACACTTGGGGGCTAATGCAAGGTCATTTTTTACTTACCTTATTGAAGATCCGAATCATCACATCGTAATGAGTCGGCCCTTGGGGCCTACCAATTGCTCCTATCAAAAATTCAAGGTACACAAGCCTTAATCCATTATATTGAAATGTCCACTACTCAGTTGGTAGACTACAAAGCTCTTAACCTTGTGGACGTGGGTTCGAGCCCCATGGTGAGGGTTACATCATATGATGCTATTTTCAATGAAGTATATATAAAGTCCAGCTTAGTATTATCTTATTGAGCCGGCCCTTGGTGACTACATGTTGCTGCTCAAGTCTACATGATCATATCTACAAAGTCCCCGCTCATTATTGCATAATGGCCCGGCCCTTGGGGGCTACACTGGTTGAAGTTTTCATGAGTATAAAGACAATTACAAGTCCCAGGTTGCTGCAAGCATGACAACCCGGCACTTGGGGGCTACATATGTGGAATATTCAGTTTTGACTAGTGACTGAGATGAACAACCTGGATTTCTTCAAGGTTGCAACATTTATATTGAAGCAAGTCTTAAGTTGTTGCTATGCTACCTTCTTAAGACTTGGGGGCTACAAGTGATATGCATATAAGGGAGGTACGTTTTCAAGCTTGATGTTAGCAACAATCATGATCCTGTGCCATCAATATTTACAAGCCGACAATTTTGGCAATGATAAACTGGCAAGTTTTACATCTTCAAGCCGGCTAAAGATCAGATGAGTATTTCAAAGACCAATATTTTTGTTAAGCACTGGGAGCTGAGTCAAATGAATTATTCTTCAGAATATTTCTCTGTGAGAAACCAACGTCAGCAAACTGAGTATGAAGCTAGCCTATTGACCCAGATTTTCTAGAAGAAGGAAACAACAATTGGAATTAAGGATGATCAGGTGCCGGCTTACGAGAATTTTTAACCCGAAGCACAACCTGTCAAATTTGTTCTTGTGTTTCTTTTGCAGGATCAATTTAACATGGATAAATCCAAATTAAACTAGGGGCTAATGTCGGGGATATACCCCGCAGTATGACCCGGTTGGGACTTGGTGTTTCATTGGTGACCCGGCAGATGGTAAGCCAGATGGTAAGCCAGACTGTAAGCCGGCAGATTGTAAGCCAGACTGTAAGCCGGTAGATTGTAAGCCAGATTTTAAGCCATACTGTAAGTCGACAGATTGTAAGCTAGACTGTAAGCCGGCAAATTGTAAGCCAGATTGTAAACCGGCAGATTGTAAGCCAGATGGTAAGCCGACAGACGTTAAGAAGCCCATGGCGAGAAGCCCATGGAGAGAAGCCCATGAAGAGAAGTCAGAATAGTTTAAGTCTTAATCCGAGTTGGACTCTACATGTCACCCGCCCCTTCAACTTATATAAGGATGGGTAAGGCTCCCCAAGAGGGACAAGTAAGAGGAAAAATAATCTTAAGGCTAGACACAACTAGGAGAGCCGGAGAGACGGCGACTCCCTCGGGATGATAATGAGACTTAGCAACAAACAACATGTAGGGTTATTACCGGATGATGTTTCCCGGGGCCCAAAACTGTCTAAACCCTTGTCTTGTGTTGCATCACTCGATTCCGATCAACCCCTCTCAAGCTACCACATAGATGTGTTGGCCTCACGACTAAGTCCTCACATTAGGACATCTGCCATGACAATTCCACGACAGTGGGTGAGTATAAACTTTACCATTATGTTTGGGAACCGCCTATAATGTATGTAGCATGGAAGATATTGAGATCTCTTGGTTGTTATGTTGACAATGAAAGCATACCGCTCAAAATATTATTTATCTCTATTTTAAAAACTCGAGCTCTGGCACCTCTGCAAATCCCTGCTTCCCTCTGTGAAGGGCATATCTATTTACTTTTATTGCTAAGTCATCATCCTCTTATAAAAAGCACCAGTTAGAGCACCACTGTCATTTGAATGCATTGTTATTAATTGATATTGAGTGTGATTGGATCTCTTTTACCATGAATTACAATGTCTAGTCAGTCCTTGATCTTCAGGGGTGCTCTGCATTTATGTTTTGCGGTCTCAGAAAGGGCCAGCGAGATACCATCTTGTTACATTGTATCATGATTGTTTTGAAAAAGTGTTGTCATCCGAGATTTATTATTATTGCTTGCTAGTCGATTATGCCATTGATATGAGTAAATGTGAGACCTAAATTTTATTGCGAATATGGGTATTCATAATCTTTGCGGAAAACTTGAATGTTGGCTTTACATATTTGCAACAACAAGATCAAACAGAGTTTGTAAAAAAATTTCTTTATCACTTTCAGTTTTTCAACTGAATTGCTTCAGGACAAGCAATGGGTTAAGCTTGGGGGAGTTGATACGTCTCCATCGTATCTACTTTTCTGTCAGGACCCCGATCCTAAGCCACATCGATCTAGCATGTAACACATCATATCACTTTGCGGCCTCACACACGGTATTCCCACGGGTGCCACCTTACCTGGCCCGGGACCGTTTGCGCCTTTTGGCTCACGTATATGATAGTGTCGCTAGCATCCATATGACAAAGAACCTGGGCCGACATGACTAGTCGTAAACCCAAAGTGGCACTAACTTACAGGGACATGCATACATGACCCAGCAATGAACGTGTCGGTCATCAGCGAGTGAATTCGGGCTGTAGCAACTGGGCTAGCAGGACCTCGAGAACCCGGGCTATAGCAGGCTAACAGGACTCTGAAAGACACCGCGTGACATTTCCCCGAAGGGACAGACACATGATCGAAGAAGGACACATGTCGACCAGTCTAAGTGTTCCAGAGCAGTAGCAACTGGGCTAACAGGACTCCGGTAAACCGGGCTGTAGTAGACTACCATGGCTCAGTGGAAGCACTAGACTACATTTCTCCATAAGAGAGGCTGCCAAGGATAGACAACTAGGTTGTCGGATCCCACACATACCAAGCATTTCAACAACATACACGCAATATGCTCAATATGTGCAAATACAACATGGCATCACAACATGACTCTACAACTCAAGTATTTATTCAGTAGGCTCCGAGGAGCGAGAGAGTGGGATTGTATCGGAATGAACAAGGGGGTTTTGCTTGCCTGGCACTTCTGAAGATAGTAATAGCTCTTCATCGGTGTCATCGATCTCATCGTCGGAACGTCATCTACTGAGAGGGGACAATCACCGGCAACAAAGAAGGAAACGCAATCAATGCAATGCACAATATGATGCATGATCATGACAAGGTAAAATGAGTATGTTGGGCTAATGCAGCTACAACCAGATGGGTTTGAGTTATTTTGAACCAAAGGTTCAATCCCAAACTCAACTTATGAATTTAAATAGTGCATTATCATGTTTTGCACTAAACAGCAAGTTTAAGTTGCTTAAACATGCATGAAACAAGTACATATGGGTAGATTAGATTTTTCTGACAATTTTTCATATATAAATCTTTGCATTTGGAGTTACAGATTAATTTCTATGAAGGTAAAATGAGTATGTTGGGCTAATGCAGCTACAACCAGATGGGTTTGAGTTATTTTGAACCAAAGGTTCAATCCCAAACTCAACTTATGAATTTAAATAGTGCATTATCATGTTTTGCACTAAACAGCAAGTTTAAGTTGCTTAAACATGCATGAAACAAGTACATATGGGTAGATTAGATTTTTCTGACAATTTTTCATATATAAATCTTTGCATTTGGAGTTACAGATTAATTTCTATGATTTTTTAAGTTTATAGCAGTTTCTGGAATTTCCTGAATTATTTTTAATCCAGAAAATGACTTATTGCATCAGCACTGAGTCATGCCCGCGTCAGCAAGTCAACAGCGCTGACCAGGGTCAAACCTGACCAATGGGACCCACTTTCAGTGTCACACTGCTGGCTTGGGTCACTGGCGGGTGGGGTCGGTCAAGGGCCACATCAGCAGGGTCAACCCTGACTCCTGGGGCCACTGTGATTAGTTAGAGCTAAACAGGAAATAAACTGTGTTTAATTAAGGGCGTGGGGCCCATATGTAAGTGAGTCGGGGGTAATTAGCAGGGTCATTAGTGGCTAAGTAAGTGTGCCACGTCGGCGTCACCGGAGTTCAGCCGGCGACGACCAAAACCGTGGCGGCAACTCGCCGGAGTTGCTCAGGTTTCGCGTACAGGCCGTGGTTTAAGCCGAGGTTGGTCTCCACGGGTTGCTGGTGTTGCAGCACATCGGCTAGTGGCAGTAGCAGGGCCTGGGGTGGCCGGAGTCAATGGCCACGAGCTCAAAGGTGGCGGCCGGAGTTCGGTGGGGCACGGGCGGGGCACTGCGGCTTGCGGGCGAGCGAGCGAGGTAGCTGGGCGGCATCTCTGGCGTTCTAGGAGCACATTGGTGCAACTGGTCGGAGCTGAGGTGCTCAAGAGCAAGGACCTCATCGGCCATGGCGGACAGCGGCTTCGATTACTCGCGGGGCAGTGGCTATGGGACGAAAACGACGACGTGGTTAAGGGGGAAAGGACCGAGAGCTCACGGTGAGGCCGACGACAGGCTCATCTGGCTCGGGGGCGACCGGAAGGCGACAAATCCGTCGATAGAGTCCGGCGGCCGTGCTCGGGGAAGACGACTCATGGCGGCGATGTAGGGCTCCCGCGGTGGCGTGGCTCAGGGTGGAAGAAAGATAAGGCGAGGCGGAGCTAGGGGACCGAACGGCGAGGCGAGGCAATCTCGGGAGCTGCGGTGGTGCTCGTCGGCGCGGCCGCGGCACTTCGGCCATGGTGGGGAGAGAACAGGGAGAGAGGGAGAGAGCGCCGAGAGAGAGAGAGGGAGTGGACGAGGACGGTCCAAGCATCGCGCTGGCAGAGGGAGGGGCCGAGGCCATGCATGAGGTGGAAGCAGGAGGTGGCTTCGCCTCATGTGCGTGCGCCATGCCATCGTCCTCCTGGCAAAGGAAGAAGACGACTAGCGTCTGGCTCTGGTGGACTGGGCCGTGCTGGGCCGGTCAGGTGAGCGCCAGGTACTGATCTCTCTCTTCTTTCTGTTTTTCCCTAATTGTTTCTGTTTTCTATTATTTTGTAAACTTTAGGGCTTTATTAAAAATACCTATGCCCTTTCAGAAATCATGAGACTGCTTGTGGCCACTGTTTGGATTATTTCCAACAGCCAACATTTCAGTTCATGAATATTTGGACATTTAAAATAATATATAAAATTTAAATGCCCAAATGCAAATAAGGTATGATTAAATTCAATGACCCGATGTTGTCCTAGAAAAATGTGAACCATTTTTTACAGAGGTTCTAGACCAAGGCAAAGATGATGAACATTTTAGAAGGTCATTTCAGGTTAATTGAAAAAGTATTTCAGTAACTCTAGTTGGATTAAGGGGTGTTGGGGTTTCTGTCATCCCCATTTCAGTTTCAGGAAAAAAATTAAACATGATGCAAACACTCTAATGCATGCACTGACTAGGGATATGACATTTTCCAAACTCTTTTGCCCTTGTTTTGGACTCTAATTTGCATGATTTGAATGGAACTAACCCGGCCTGATGTTGTTTTCAGCAGAATTGCCATGGTGTTATTTTTGTGCAGAAATAGAAGTTCTCGGAATGACCTGAAACTTCACGGAGATCAGTTTTGAAATAAATAAAAAATATTGGTGAAAGAATCAATCAAAGGGGGCCCACACCCTGTGTAGCGACCCGACCCGAATGGATCAAGTCTCTGTGCTTTCGTGTCATCCCTGGATCGGTATCTTTGACACACACAAGACTCAAGGATTTATAACAGAGGTAAATCACATGTATAAAGTAACGTAAATACTATTACCTCAATCCATAAAATAGCGGAAGCAACAAGGTTGTGGATTCCCATCAACACCAACGGCAAAGTTGAGTATAGGAAATCGTAACCCTAACGTATCACTTACTCGTCAAATGCGAAAAGTCTCGCAACATGAAAAGTTGCAGCCCGAAAATGGGTCAGCACATGGGATATGCTGGCAATGTAACACATAGAGAGTAATGAAGGAATAAGCCTATACTACATGCATATATGGCTGGTGGAAAAGCTCTATGGTTACAGTTTTGCGAAAAGCCAATTTTTCCCTACTGCAAAGGAATAAATTTATTTAACTATCATGGTGGTTGTTGAACATTGAGAATGGTTGACAGCATCCTCAATCCCAATTAAAAGTACTCATTAAAACCCAAACAAATTATATTAAGTAACGTGATGAGATCAACAGGATAATCCAAGAACTAGATACTCAAGATGTCCATAACCAGGGACACGGCTAATCATGATTAGTTTATACACTCTGCAGAGGTTTGCACTTTTCCCCACAAGACTCGATCGCCTCCGCTTGGTTTCTCGCACTACATGGTGTTTGAGAGACGGATGACCAAGACATAGTCTTTCGAGCGTTGCACCTTACGATGGGTAGACCGTACCACCTACAACCCCTACATCTACTAGTCTACCACTTGTAAGAGTTCACACGACTTAGTCAACTACGCCAGAGCCCATAATGGCTTGTGGCTGCACACGGAAGTTTCTAGTTTGAATAATCTCCTGATCCCTTTGAGCCAGGGTGGCGGTCCGAAGAAATACAGTAAGTCCTGAAACCTGGTGCCTAGACAGCAAGTCTGGAGTAACCAGGTGCCTCAATCCACCCAGATGTGTGTTTAAGTTGCCACCTTAGATAAACCATTAATTATCAATCTCACATCTGTCATGGATATTCACTCAAATCCAATCCACGTCTACGAGCATAGCATGGCATAATAACCAAACGTAGAAGTAACTCCCAAGGGTTTGATAATAAAACAGGTAATAGGTACTACCTCAAACTACTTCCCATCCCACAATTTATTTAGATCCTAATCATGCAAGTGTTTGAGGATTGATCTAATGCATAAAACTGGGGTAGTAGAAAAGGTATGATCAAGTGTTACTTGCCTTGCTGATGATCCACGAAACCTAGAGATTCGAAGTAACAAGCGGCGCACTCCGGGTGATCTATCGCAGCCAAACAACAAGCATACAATAAGTACTCATCTAATGCACGGGTAAATCTCGAATAAAAGATCTAACCAGAAATTTCAACTTAAGAACCCTGGTTGCAAAAAGAATCGAATCAAATAAAGCAACGAAAGCCAAATGACGAAAGAAAACAACTCGGTTCTAGCAAGTTGAAACTAAGTCAAATTTTACAGTAGCAAAACTTTGTTTAAGTTGGTTAGTCGGAACAGCGGTTTCGAAACGAAACTCCAGGCGCTTGAATCACCTGATTCCGATAAACGAGCGAGAAGATAGACTAGAAAGAAAATCGGATCTGAAATCGCTATCAGAAAAATAGCGGAATAAATCCGATGAGAAAGAAAACGACGAACGAACGGACGTTCATTAACCGAAGCAAACTGGTGATCACGTTCGTTAGGACGAACGGTCCGGCGAACGCTTGCTAAACAAAACCGGAAAGAAAAACCGGCGAGAAAAACCGATCTAGGGTTTCGGAAATAAAACCGAAACGAAAAACCGATATAGAAAAATCCGGAACGAAAATCGGAACGGCAAGGAAAAGGTGACGCGGCGCGGGGCTAGTACCTCGAAGAGGCGAGGGGCTCCGACGGCGGCGGCGTTGGGTGGCGGCGGCGGTGAGGGGCGGCAGCACAAGGGGCGGCGGCGGCGGGTGGTCTTCTTATGCTCTTCTGCTTCAAGGAGAGGAGAGGAGAGGTGAGGAGAGGTGTTGATTTGATGTGTTAGAGGGGGTGCTTGGGTATTTATATTGGGGAGGGAGGGTTTTGCTTGGGGTAGGGGACAAGAAATAGACTAGGATTAGGAAACAAGAGGAAAAGATCTAGAAACAGACACGGAATAAACGGAAGTAGTACAAGAGTCCTACTAGGATTAGGAAAAGGAGCGGCGGCTCCACAGTGCTGTGATGGCCATGGCCTTGGCCGGCCGGTGGCTATGGCTTGGGCCTTTGGCCCAAAGCGTCATGATTTTTTTTTACAGAGAGAAAATAAAAATAAAAAACCAAATAAATAAAAATATTATATAGGCATATAATATGTCAAAATATTCAGAAAAATATTTCCTACATGATGAACATTATTCTAGCTTCAAATAAAATACACAAAATTCAAATAATTCAAACAGTGCCACTGGTCCAATAAAATTCAATAAAATCATTTTAAAATACCAAAATGATTTCAAATTAATTTCTCCAATTTTCGATGTAGGGAATCATGTTACCCTATTTTCCATATATTTTATTTTGGAGAAAATAATTTGAATAAAACTCCAATAACTCCAATTGAAAATAAATTCAAAAGAACTTTGAATTTAATTCTTTGAAACTCCCAACTCATATTTCATATGTTTTAAAGAAGTCATTTTATCTTCGCCGTGAAAATCATTGAGTTGCATAAAGTTCCTGGGTTGGAAATATTTTCCAAATGAAATTCAAATATTTTCAACACCCTTGTCATTTAAATAAATGGAAGAAGTCATGTCATCTTCTCTCCGTGGTTTTGTGATGAAGAGTATTTGAATTCACGAAAAGCATAAAAGCAAAAATGAAAGTTTGGGAAAGTCCTTTTATTCCTCTCATTTAACTTTCAAAAGTTTCAATTCACTCACTTTCACCAATCAATCAAACAATCAATCAAAACTATCTATTTATTATAACATTCCAGAATTTTGAATTTTGGGATGTTACAAACCTACCACTTAAAAGGAATCTCGT
Source organism: Aegilops longissima (assembly GCA_021605205.1). Taxonomy (NCBI): domain Eukaryota; kingdom Viridiplantae; phylum Streptophyta; class Magnoliopsida; order Poales; family Poaceae; genus Aegilops; species Aegilops longissima. Next base: position 464,600,661 of record CM038680.1, read on the forward strand.
CCCGAGATTCGAGAAGCTAGCAAGAAATAGGTTAGGGTTTGGGGGTCTTCTCAAAAATCCATCGATCGTCTCCGGGTCTCGGGTGCTACCACCCTTAGAAGCATTGTTAAGGTTCCATCAAAACTCATATACTCCATCCATCGTTGATGATGTCGGTCTTCTCGCATCGTAAGGATAATTCCTTCTCGGGCTCTTTTGTAACGACATAACCTTTTCCTTAATCCTTTTGTCCTTTCATCTTGGTAAGGTTATTCCGAGATTGGGTCTTCATAGCTGACGGGTCTGGCGCCAATACTAAACAACTATCGATATCTCATGGTGGTCAACGATTTATGGTTTCTCCTGCAGAAACGGGTGCAGGTTGAACCTCACCGTATGACCTACGATTGGCAAGCACTGCCGTGTACAAGGGAAAAGAAAAAAAATACCTATACCATTCTAAGGTTTAAACAAGGTTTTGATCGTCGTCTCTCTATTACAGGTAAGTCACTCAGATTTACCATCCCATATAGCAAAGCGAATAATAAGAGTAAGTCGGTATGGTGATCAATCCATCCCGCACCCAAATCATTACCTTGTACATGGTTTAGCGAATCTCGCATTCTAACACTCGGTCATCCTCATAAGCATTGCAAAATTTCTCTTGTCGACGAACCAAGTTCGGAAAATCCATTGATTCTGCAAGCCAAACAAACATCTATCGTTTCTTAACAACTCTCAGGTTTTGCGTAAACTCCTATAGAATCGTCTGTTGATAAAGGCAATTCCTCTTCCAGGTTTTTTCCTTCAGCAAGAGTGCTTGCTTCTTGGCAGGTCCTGGGCCTGTGGGTTATGGCCCATCTCATCACTTGCAAACCTTGAATTCATCATCGGAGCAACTGATCCTTAATCCCACATCCAACTTCATAGCATACTTAATTCAATCCAATTGTACTGTCCTTCTTCCTTCTATTGGCACCAAACTAGGACATGATTACTCAGACTCATCATGGAATTTCCATTGATCCATATTTCCAACATCATACCTCCTTTATGTCCAATAGTAATTCATCTCTTCATCCTCATGTTCTGAATCCATCGGTCCATCTCCAATTGACTCATCGGTCCAGAAAATATAAGCTCTTCTCCATTCGTCCTCTATTGGGTCCATGGGTTTTGGGGTGAGATAAGAGAGATAGACAGGGAGGGATACACACAATGCAAACAAAAGTTTTGAAAAGACAGATTTTATTGTGGCTGTCAGAAAAACATCAAACAAATGACAGCTCACAATCGTCGCATCTAACGTAAGGGTATAACAGGGGTTTGGTCTTATAAAGGTCAATGTCGTCAAACTCTTCAAGTCTTGGTCATGTCTCTGATGGCTTCTTCTGATCATGCTTGTCCTTTTTGCCAGATCATCTATGTTGGCACGAAGTCTCTCATGGCGTCCTTCAATATTTCTGGAGTTACGTTCCAACTTCTGGATTCAACTTCCTTGACATGAACCATGATCCTACTGTCCTCCAATTCCTGACGAATCTCCGGTATCTCGAGGTTTAGTTCCTCCAGTTTGTCTACTTTCAGCTTCTGGGTCCTGAGTTCTTCACGAACTATTTCGTTGCCAAATACGGCTTCTTTTAGGTCCATCTTAACTTCTTGATGTAACACTCCAGATCCTAGCGATACACCAACAAAGATTTAAAACTGCATCTTTTGCTGACAGATGCTCCATCAGCATTCTACCATCCATTCTTCCATGTATCTGCATACTTAACTCCGCACGGTGACAATAGCATAAGCGGGCGATAACATCATGGATAGCGTGTTTCTGCTCTTGTCATTTCCATGAGCTATCATTCCATAGTTGACATCTCCTGCCTTAGGACTTTCCTGACAAAATTTTTGAGTTCTAATGCTCCATGTTCCGGTCTTACTCCAATACACCTTGATCTCGGGTATTGACAGCTTCCATAGTCTGTCAAGTTCCATAAGGGTAGCCTTCCTTGGTCATACCAAAACTGGAAATTCTTCATATTCTCCTAGTCTTCGGAGTCTTCAACAGTTGTAGTTTCCATTTACATGGTAAAATCCTCTTCATTCCAAATGGTCTTAGTTGTCCGATATCTTGTCTCCTTGGAGTGGTCTCATCATCAGATGAATCTTCGAGTGGCAAAAAGGGGAAAAGGGGTATGGTCTCACTAAAAGGAATTTTTTGAATAAGCTCAGAAGAGAAGAGAGGCAAAAAGATCCTTTTGAAAATGAAGTTGTAGAGAAAAATCTTTCCTATGGGCTTGTCAGTTTCTAGGGTCACGTCCTACAGTCAACATGTGCTCTGATACCATCTTGTAGCGACCCGACCCGAATGGATCAAGTCTCGTGCTTCGTGGCATCCCTTGATCGGTATCTTTGACACACACAAGATCAAGGATTTATAACAGAGGTAAATCACATGTATAAAGTAACGTAAATACTATTACCTCAATCCATAAAATAGCGGAAGCAACAAGGTTGTGGATTCCCATCAAAACCAACGGCAAAGTTGAGTATAGGAAATCGTAACCCTTACGTATCACTTACTCGTCGTCTGAAAAGTCTGCAACATGAAAAGTTGCAGCCAAAAACGGGTCAAGACATGGAATATGCTGGCAATGTAACACATAGAGAGTAATGAAGGAATAAGCCTATACTACATGCATATATGGCTGGTGGAAAAGCTCTATGGTTACAGTTTTGCGAAAAGCCAATTTTTCCCTACTGCAAAGGAATAAATTCATTTAACTATCATGGTGGTTGTTGAACATTGAGAATGGTTGACAGCATCCTCAATCCCAATTAAAAGTACTCATTAAAACCCAAACAAATTATATTAAGTATGTTGGGGAACGTAGTAATTTCAAAAATTTTCCTACGATCACGCAAGACCATGGTGATGCATAGCAACGAGATAAGAGTGTTGTCTCGTACGCACGTGAGACCAGCAGAACGAAGCGTTGACGCAACGTAGAGGAAGTAGTCGTACTTCTTCCCGATCCAACCGATCCAAGTACCGAACGTCGGCACCTCCGAGTTCTGCACACGCTCAGCTCGATGACGTCCCTCGAACTCCGATCCAGCCAAGTGTTGAGGGAGAGTTTCACAAGACGACGGCGTGGTGGCGATGATGATGTTCCACCGCGCAGGGCTTCGCCTAAGCTCCGCGTCGGTATATTCGAGGTGTAGTTTGGTGGAAGGGGCACCGCACACGGCTAAGGAACGATCTCAATGATCAACTTGTGTGTCATGGGGTGCCCTCTGCCTCAGATATAAAGGAGGGAAGGGAGGGCTGGCGGCCACCTATGGCTGCGCTGGGAGTCCTACTCCCACCGGAGTAGGATTCCCCCAATCCTAGTCCAACTAGGGTTTGACCAAGGGAGAGGGAGAGAGGCGCCACCCCTTCTCCTAATCCTAATAGGACTAGGGAAGGGGAAGGCTGCGCCAGCATATGGCCCCTTTCTCTTTCCCTAAGGCCCATCAAGGCCCATTGACTCCCGGGAGGTTCCGTAACCCCTGTACTCCGAAAATTCCCAATTTCACCCGGAGTGATTCCGAGTCCAAACATAGGCTTCAATATATCAATCTTTATGTCTCGACCATTTCGAGACTCCTCGTCATGTCCGTGATCTCATCCGGACTCAACAACCTTCGTACATCAATATCATATAAACTCATAATAACTGCCATCGAAACTTTAAGCGTGCGGACCCTACGGGTTCGAGAACTATGTAGACATGACCGAGACACCTCTCGGTCAATAACCAATAGCGGGACCTGGATGCCCATATTGGCTCCTACATATTCTACGAAGATCTTTATCGGTCGAGACCGCATAACAACATACGTTGTTCCCTTTGTCATCGGTATGTTACTTGCCCGAGATTCGATCGTCGGTATCCAATACCTAGTTCAATCTCAGTTCGCAAGTCTCTTTTCTCGTTCCGTAATACATCATCTCACAACTAACACATTTAGTTGCAATGCTTGCAAGGCTTATGTGATGTGCATTACCGAGAGGGCCCAGAGATACCTCTCCGACAATCGGAGTGACAAATCCTAATCTCAAATATGCCAACCCAACATGTACCTTCTGAGACACCTGTAATGTACCTTTATAATCACCCGATTCGCCAGACGCTTTGGTAGCACCCAAAGTGTTCCTCGGGCAAACGGAGTTGCATAATCTCATAGTCATAGGAACATGTATAAGTCATGAAGAAAAGCACTAGCAACAAACTATACGATCAAAAGCTATGCTAATGGAATGGGTCATGTCAATCAGATCATTCAACCAATGATGTGATCCCGTTAATCAAATAACAACTCCTTGTTCATGGTTAGGAAACATAACCATCTTTGATTAACGAGCTAGTCAAGTAGAGGCATACTAGTGACACTCTGTAGGTTTATGTATTCACACATGTATTATGTTTCCGGTTAATACAATTCTAGCATGAATAATAAACATTTATCATGATATAAGGAAATAAATAATAACATTATTATTGCCTCTAGGGCATATTTCCTTCAGTCTCCCACTTGCACTAGAGTCAATAATCTAGTTCACATCGCCATGTGATTTAACATCAATAGTTCACATCTATATGTGGTTAACACCCATAGTTCACATCGACATGTGACCAACACCCAAAGGGTTTACTAGAGTCAGAATCTAGTTCACATCGCTATGTGATTAACACCCAAAGAGTACTAAGGTGTGATCATGTTTTGCTTGTGAGATTATTTTAGTCAACGGGTCTGTCACATTCGAGCCGTAAGTATTTTGCAAATTTCTATGTCTACAATGCTCGCACGGAGCTACTCTAGCTAATTGCTCCCACTTTCAATATGTATCTAGATTGAGACTCGAGTCATCTAGATTAGTGTTAAAACTTGCATCGACGTAACCTTTTACGATTTAACCTTTTTCACTTCCATAATCGAGAAACATATCCTTATTCTACTAAGGATAATTTTGACCGCTGTCCATTGATCTACTCCTAGATCTCTATTGCACTCCTTGCCAATCTTAGTGGTAGGGTATGCAATAGATCTGGTACACACATGACATACTTTATAGAACCTATGGCTGATGCATAGGAATGACTTTCATTCTCTTTCTATCTTCTCGCCGTGGTCGGGTTTTGAGTCTTACTCAATCTCACACCTTGTAACACAGGCAAGAACTCTTTCTTTGACTGTTCCATTTTGAACTACTTCAAAATCTTGTCAAGATATGTATTCATTGAAAAACTTTATCAAGCGCCTTGATCTATCTCTATAGATCTTGATGCTCAATATGTAAGCAGCTTCACCGAGGTCTTTCTTTGAAAAACTCCTTTCAAACACTCCTTTATGCTTTGCGAATAATTCTACATTATTTCGATCAACAATATGTCATTCACATATACTTATCGAAATGCTTGTAGTGCTCCCACTCACTTTCTTGTAAATACAGGCTTCTCCAAAAGTCTGTATAAAACCATATGCTTTGATCACACTATCAAAGCGCTTATTCCAACTCCGAGATGCTTGCACCAGTCCATAGATGGATCGCTGGAGCTTGCACATTTTGTTAGCTCCTTTAGGATTGACAAAACCTTCGGTTGCATCATATACAACTCTTCTTTAATAAATCCATTAAAGAATGTAGTTTTGACATCCATTTGCCGATTTCATAAAATGTGGCAGTTGCTAACATGATTCGACAGACTTAAGCATCGCTACAATTGAGAAAATCTCATTGTAGTCAACACCTTGAACTTGTCAAAACCTTTTATGCGACAAGTCGAGCTTTGTAGATAGTAACACTACTATCGTGTCCGTCTTCCTCTTGAAGATCCATTTATTCTCAATGGCTTGCCGATCATCGGGCAAGTCAACCAAAGTCCATACTTTGTTCTCATACATGGATCCCATCTCAGATTTCATGGTTTCAAACCATTTCGCGAATCTGGGCTCATCATCGCTTCCTCATAGTTCGTAGGTTCATCATGGTCTAGTAACATGACTTTTAGAATAGGATTACCGTACCACTCAGTGCGGATCTTACTCTGAAGACCTACGAGGTTTGGTAGCAACTTGATCTGAAGTTTCATGATCATCATCATTAACTTCCTCACTAATTGGTGTAGGAATCACCGAACTGATTTACGTGATGAACTACTTTCCAATAAGGGAGAAGGTACAATTACCTCATCAAGTTCTACTTTCCTCCCACTCACTTCTTTCGAGAGAAACTTCTTCTCTAGAAAGGATCCATCTTAGCAAAAAAACTTGCCTTCGGATCTGTGATAGAAGGTGTACCCAACATTTTCTTTTGGGTATTCTATGAAGACGCATTCTCCGATTTGGGTTCGAGCTTTATCGGTGAAAACCTTTTCACATAAGCATCACAACTCCAAACTTTAAGAAACGACAGCTTAGGTTTATCGCTAAACCATAGTTCATACGGTGTCATCTCAACGGATTTAGATGGTTGCCCTATTAAACGTGAATGCAGCTGTCTCTAATGCATAACCCCAAAACGATAGTGGTAAATCGGTAAGATACATCATAGATCGCACCATATCATAATAAAGTACGGTTTCTGACGCTCGGACACACCATAACGTTGTGGTGTTCCGGTGGCGTGAGCTGTGAAACTATTCCACATTGTTTTCATTGAAGACCAAACTCAGAACTCGAATATTCATCTCCACGATCAGATCGCAGAAACTTTATTTTTTTGTTACGATGATTTTCCCTTCACTCTGAAATTCTTTGAACCTTTCGACTTATGTTTCATCAAGTAGATATACCCATATCTGCTCAAATCATCTTGTGAAGGTCGAAAATAACGATACTTGCCACGAGCATCAACACTCATTGGATCGCATACATCGGTATGTATTATTTCCAATAAGTCAAGATCTCGTTCCATTGTTCCAACAACGGAGTTTCAGTCATCTTGCCAAAAAGCACGGTTCGCAAGCATCAAATGATTCATAACCAAGTGATTCCAAAATCCCATCAAGATGGAGTTTCTTCATGTGCTTTACACCAATATGACCTAAACGGCAATTGCCACAAATAAGTTGCACTATCATTATTAACTTTGCATCTTTTGGCATCAATATTATGAATATGTGTATCACTACGATCGAGATCCAACAAACTATTTTTATTGGGTGTATGACCGTCAAGGTCTTTATTCATGTAAACAGAACAACAATTATTCTCTAACTTACATGAATAACCGTAGATTGCAATAAACATGATCAAATCATATTTATGCTCAATGAAAACGCCAAATAACATTTATTTAGGTTCCACACTAATCCCGAAAGTATAGGGAGTGTGCGATGATGATCATATCAATCTTGGAACTACTTCCAACACTCATCGTCACTTCCCTTTCAACTAGTCTCTGCTTATTCTCAGAACTCCTGTTTGAGTTACTAATCTTAGCAACCTAACGAGTATCAAATACTCAGGGCCACTATAAACACTAGTAAGGCACACATCAATAACCTGTATATCAAATATAACCTTGTTCACTTTGCCATCCTTCTTATCCACCAAATATTCAGGGGTAGTTCGCTTCCGGGACCAGTTCCATTGCAGCAAAAGTACTCGGTCTCGGGCTTAGGTCTAGACTTGGGCTTCTTCACTCGAGCAGCAACTTGCTTGCCGTTCCTTTTGAAGTTCCCTTCTTCCCTTTGCCATTTTCCTTGAGACTAGTGGTCTTGTCAACCATCAACACTTGATGTTTTTCTTGATTTCTACCTTCGCGATTTTAGCATCGCGAAGAGCTCGAGAACCTTTTCGTCATCCCTTGCATACTATAGTTCATCACGAAGTTCTACTAACTTAGTGATGGTGACTAGAGAATTCTGTCAATCACTATCTTATCTGGAAGATTAACTCCCACTTGATTCAAGCGATTGAAGTACTCGGACAATCTGAGCACATGCTCACTAGTTGAGCGATTCTCCTCCATCTTTTAGCTATAGAACTTGTTGGAGACTTCATATCTCTCAACTCGGTATTTGCTTGAAATATTAACTTCAATTCCTGGAACATCTCATATGGTCCATGACGTTCAAAACGTCTTTGAAGTCCCGATTCTAAGCCGTTAAGCATGGTGCACTAAACTATCAAGTAGTCATCATATTGAGCTGGCCAAACGCTCATAACGCCTCAGATTCGCTCATATTGAGCTAGCCAAACGCTCATAACGTCGCATCTGCTCCTGCAATAGGTCTGTCACCTAGCGGTGCATTAAGGACATAATTCTTCTGCGCAGCAATGAGGATAAACCTCAGATCACGGATCCAATCCGCATCATTGCTACTAACATCTTTCAATACAATTTTCTAGGAACACATATGAAAACACAGGGAAGCAACAACGCGAGCTATTGATCTACAACATAATTTGCAAAATACTACCAGGACTAAGTTCATGATAAATTAAAGTTCAATTAATCATATTACTTAAGAACTCCCACTTAGATAGACATCTCTAGTCATCTAAGTGATTACGTGATCCAAATCAACTAAACCATGTCCGATCATCACGTGAGATGGAGTAGTTTCAATGGTGAACATCACTATGTTGATCATATCTACTATATGATTCACGCCGACCTTTCGGTCTCCGTGTTCCGAGGCCATATCTTTATATGCTAGGCTCGTCAAGTTTAACTTGAGTATTCGCGTGCGCAACTGTTTTGCACCCGTTGTATTTGAACGTAGAGCCTATCACACCCGATCATCACGTGGTGTCTCAAAGACGAAGAACTTTCGCAACGGTGCATACTCAGGAGAACACTTCTTGATAATTTTAGTGAGAGATCATCTTATAATGCTACCGTCAATCAAAGCAAGATAAGATGCATAAAGGATTAACATCACATGCAATCAATATAAGTGATATGATATGGCCATCATCATCTTGTGCTTGTGATCTCCATCTCCAAGCACCGCCATGATCACCATCGCCACCGGTAGCGACACCTTGATCTCCATCGTAGCATCGTTGTCGTCTCGCCAACTATTGCTTCTACGACTATCGCTACTCCTTAGTGATAAAGTAAAGCAATTACATGGCGTTGCATTTCATACAATAAAGCGACAACCATATGGCTCCTGCCAGATTGCCGATAACTCGGTTACAAAACATGATCATCTCATACAATAAAATATAGCATCACGTCTTGACCATATCACATCACAACATGCCCTGCAAAAACAAGTTAGACGTCCTCTACTTTGTTGTTGCAAGTTTTACGTGGCTGCTACGGGCTGAGCAAGAACCGTTCTTACCTACGCATCAAAACCACAACGATACTTCGTCAAATAGACTCCGTTTAACCTTCTCAAGGACCGGGCGTAGCCACACTCGGTTCAACTAAAGTGAGAGAGACAGACACCCGCCAATCACCTTTAAGCAACGAGTGCTCACAGCGGTGAAACCAGTCTCGCGTAAGCGTCTGCGTAATGTCGGTCCGGCCGCTTCATCTCACAATACCGCTGAACCAAAGTATGACATGCTGGTAGGTAGTATGACTTGTATCGCCCACAACTCACTTGTGTTCTACTCGTGCATATGACATCAACGCATAAAACCAGGCTCGGATGCCACTGTTGGGGAACGAGTAATTTCAAAAATTTCCTACGATCACGCAAGACCATGGTGATGCATAGCAACGAGATAAGAGTGTTGTCTCGCACCCTCGTAGACCAGCAACGAAGCGTTGACGCAACGTAGAGGAAGTAGTCGTACTTCTTCCCGATCCAACCGATCCAAGTACCGAACGTCGGCACCTCCGAGTTCTGCACACGCTCAGCTCGATGACGTCCCTCGAACTCCGATCCAGCCAAGTGTTGAGGGAGAGTTTCGTCAGCACGACGGCGTGGTGACGATGATGATGTTCCACCGGCGCAGGGCTTCGCCTAAGCTCCGCGTCGGTATATTCGAGGTGTAGTTTGGTGGAAGGGGCACCGCACACGCTAAGGAACGATCTCAATGATCAACTTGTGTGTCATGGGGTGCCCTCTGCCCTGTATATAAAGGAGGGAAGGGAGGGCTGGCGGCCACCTATGGCTGCGCTGGGAGTCCTACTCCCACCGAGTAGGATTCCCCCAATCCTAGTCCAACTAGGGTTTGACCAAGGGAGAGGGAGAGAGGCGCCACCCCTTCTCCTAATCCTAATAGGACTAGGGAAGGGGGAAGGCTGCGCCAGCATATGGCCCCTTTTCTCTTTCCCCTAAGGCCCATCAAGGCCCATTGACTCCCGGGAGGTTCCGTAACCCCGGTACTCGTAAAATTCCCAATTTCACCCGGAGTGATTCCGAGTCCAAACATAGGCTTCAATATATCAATCTTTATGTCTCGACCATTTCGAGACTCCTCGTCATGTCCGTGATCTCATCCGGGACTCAACAACCTTCGTACATCAATATCATATAAACTCATAATAACATCATCGAAACTTTAAGCGTGCAAGGACCCTACGGGTTCGAGAACTATGTAGACATGACCGAGACACCTCTCGGTCAATAACCAATAGCGGGACCTGGATGCCCATATTGGCTCCTACATATTCTACGAAGATCTTTATCGGTCGACCGCATAACAACATACGTTGTTCCCTTTGTCATCGGTATGTTACTTGCCCGAGATTCGATCGTCGGTATCCAATACCTAGTTCAATCTCACATCGGCAAGTCTCTTTTCTCGTTCCGTAATACATCATCTCACAACTAACACATTTAGTTGCAATGCTTGCAAGGCTTATGTGATGTGCATTACCGAGAGGGCCCAGAGATACCTCTCCGACAATCGGAGTGACAAATCCTAATCTCAAATATGCCAACCCAACATGTACCTTCGGAGACACCTGTAATGTACCTTTATAATCACCCGATTCCAGTGACGTTTGGTAGCACCCAAAGTGTTCCTCGGGCAAACGGGAGTTGCATAATCTCATAGTCATAGGAACATGTATAAGTCATGAAGAAAAGCACTAGCAACAAACTATACGATCAGGTGCTATGCTAATGGAATGGGTCATGTCAATCAGATCATTCAACCAATGATGTGATCCCGTTAATCAAATAACAACTCCTTGTTCATGGTTAGGAAACATAACCATCTTTGATTAACGAGCTAGTCAAGTAGAGGCATACTAGTGACACTCTGTAGGTTTATGTATTCACACATGTATTATGTTTCCGGTTAATACAATTCTAGCATGAATAATAAACATTTATCATGATATAAGGAAATAAATAATAACATTATTATTGCCTCTAGGGCATATTTCCTTCAAAGTAACGTGATGAGATCAACAGGATAATCCAAGAACTAGATACTCAAGATGTCCATAACCGGGGACACGGCTAATCATGATTAGTTTATACACTCTGCAGAGGTTTGCGCACTTTTCCCCACAAGACTCGATTCGCCTCGCTTTGGTTTCTCGCACTACATGGTGTTTGAGAGACGGATGACCGAGACATAGTCTTCGTGGCGCTTTGCACCTTACGATGGGTAGACCGTACCACCTACAACCCCTACATCTACTAGTCTACCACTGTAAGAGTTCACACGACTTAGTCAACTACGCCAGAGCCCATAATGGCTTGTGGCTGCACACGGAAGTTTCTAGTTTGAATAATCTCCTGATCCCTTTGAGCCTGGGTGGTGGTCCGAAGAAATACAGGCAAGTTCTCGAAACCCAGGTGCCTAGACAGGCAAGTCCTGGAGTAACCAGGTGCCTCAATCCACCCAGATGTGTGTTTAAGTTGCCACCTTAGATCAACCATTAATTATCAATCTCACATCTGTCATGGATATTCACTCAAACCCAATCCACGTCTACGAGCATAGCATGGCATAATAAGCAAACGTAGAAGTAACTCCCAAGGGTTTGATAATAAAACAGGTAATAGGTACTACCTCAAACTACTTCCCATCCCACAATTTATTTAGATCCTAATCATGCAAGTGTTTGAGGATTGATCTAATGCATAAAACTGGGGTAGTAGAAAAGGTATGATCAAGTGTTACTTGCCTTGCTGATGATCCGCGAAACCTAGAGATTCGAAGTAAGAAGCGGCGCACTCCGGGTGATCTATCGCAGCCAAACAACAAGCATACAATAAGTACTCATCTAATGCATGGGTAAATCTCAAATAAAAGATCTAACCAGAAAGTTCAACTTAAGAACCCTGGTTGCAAAAAGAATCGAATCAAATAAAGCAACGAAAGTCAAATGATGAAAGAAAACAACTCGGTTCTAGCAAGTTGAAACTAAGTCAAATTTTACAGTAGCAAAACTTTGTTTAAGTTGGTTAGTCGGAACGGCGGTTTCGAAACGAAACTCCAGGCGCTTGAATCACCTGATTCCGATAAACGAGCGAGAAGATAGACTAGAAAGAAAATCGGATCTGAAATCGCTATCAGAAAAATAGCGGAATAAATCCGATGAGAAAGAAAACGACGAACGAACGGACGTTCATTAACCGAAGCAAACTGGTGATCACGTTCGTTAGGACGAACGGTCCGGCGAACGCTTGCTAAACAAAACCGCAAAGAAAAACCGGCGAGAAAAACCGATCTAGGGTTTCGGAAATAAAACCAAACGAAAACCGATCTAGAAAAATCCGAACGGAAATCGAACGGCAAGGAAAAGGTGACGCGGGCTGAGGCTAGTACCTCAAGAGGCGAGGGCTCCGGCGGCGGCGTTGGGTGGCGGCGGGCGGTGGTGGGGCGGCGCAAGCGGGCGGGCGGCGGGGCGGTGGTCTTCTTGCTGCTCATGGAGAGGAGAGGAGAGGTGAGGAGAGGTGTTGATTTGATGTGTTAGAGGGGGGGTGCTTGGGTATTTATATTGGGGAGGGGAGGGTTTTGCTTGGGGTAGGGGACAAGAAATAGACTAGGATTAGGAAACAAGAGGGAGAAGATCTAGAAACAGATACGGAATAACGGATGTAGTACAAGAGTCCTACTAGGATTAGGAAAAAGGAGCGGCGTCTCCCAGGTGCGCGCGCGATGGCCATGGCCTTGGCCGGCCGGTGGCTTGCGGCTTGGGCCTTTGGCCCAAGGCGCTGCGGGATTTTTTTTTAACAGAGACAAAATAAAAATAAATAAACCAAATAAATAAAAATATTATATAGGCATATAATATGTCAAAATTTTCAGAAAAAGATTTCCTACATGATGAACATTATTCTAGCTTCAAATAAAATACACAAAAATTCAAATAATTCAAACAGTGCCACTGGTCCAATAAAATCCAATAAAATCATTTTTAAAATACCAAAATGATTTCAAATTAATTTCTCTCCAATTTTCTGATGTAGGGAATCATGTTACCCTATTTTCCATATATTTTATTTTTGGAGAAAATAATTTGAATAATACTCCAATAACTCCAATTGAAAATAAATTCAAAAGAACTTTGAATTTAATTCTTTGAAACTCCCAACTCAGTATTTCATATGTTTTGAAGAAGTCATTTTATCTTCGCCGTGAAAATCATTGAGTTGCATAAAGTTCTGGGCTGGAAATATTTTCCAAATGAAATTCAAATATTTTCAACACCCCTTGTCATTTAAATAAATGGAAGAAGTCATGTCATCTTCTCTCCGGGGTTTTGTGATGAAGAGTATTTGAATTCACGAAAAGCATAAAAGCAAAATGAAAGTTTGGGAAAGTCCTTTATTCCTCTCATTTAACTTTCAAAAGTTTCAATTCACTCACTTTCACCAATCAATCAAACAATCAATCAAAACTATCTATTTATTATAACATGCCAAAATTTTGAATTTTGGGATGTTACACCCTGGCCACAAGGGTGGGGGGCGCGCCCACCCCCTGGGGAGCGCCCTCTGTCCTTGTGGGCCCCCTGGACCTCCACCGACCTCAACTCCAACCCCATATATTCACGTTCGGGGAAAAAAAACAGAGAGAAGGATTCATCACGTTTTATGATACGGAGCCGCCGCCAAGCCCTGTTCTTCCTCGGGAGGGCAGATCTGGAGTCCGTTCGGGGCTCCGGAGAGGGGAAATCGTCGCCATCGTCATCATCAACCTTCCTCCATCACCAATTTCATGATGCTCACCGCCATGTGTGAGGAACTCCATCGCAAGTTTACTGGACGGTGATGGGTTGGATGAGATTTACCATGTAATTGAGTTAGTTTTGTTAGGGTTTGATCCCTAGTATCCACTATGTTCTAAGGCAGATGTAGGTTTACTTTATTTCTTTAGTTATGTTTTTTATTTTAAATTTTAATTAATGAAAACAAACGTACTTTTGAAATTTGGCCAAAAAATGAAATGTGGGTCGATGCTTGGGCGCACTGGCAAGCCGGCGGACACGGTCGAACTTTTGGTGTCCGTCTAACCACCCAAACGAACCAAAAAACAAACACATTGTGTGTCCATTTGGGTCGGCCCATTGGAGTTGCTCTTAGAGCAATTCTACCAGAATCGGTTATTGTGGTGATTATGGTCGAGACACCCACTCTAATAGAATTGTCATCTTGCATTTGATCGTCATAATTTTTGGAGATCGTTCCAAATCGAGCCCACGAAGCTCCAAATTTGACGGTTATACGAGGTAATAGTGCACCCTCCATCCACCAAAATATTAGATTTGTGTAGACGACATAAGATTCACATTTTGTGTAGATGGATCCATTGATTCAAACTTTCTTTTGATAATTCGGCGCTGGATTTGAGCTTTGAGTCTGAGAGTTAAATCATGGACGCCAAAGAAAACAAGGCAATATTGATGGTTGTTGAATAAATAGCGGTGACCAAAATGAAGAGGAAGCGTGCGGGGTGGTAGGTTGGTGGTGTGACAGTTTACCAGAAAGGAATCGAAGGCCACAGGAAGCTCAATGCACAACTACTTTCTGTACGTGCTCCAACGATGTTTCCGCATGAACGAACGGTTGTTCTGTCAACTTGTTGATGACATGGAAAATAATGAACCTTTCTTCCAGCAACGGATAAATATCGTTGGTCTCCTCATTTTTCTGTTATTAGAGGTAACTGTGGCACTTTGAATGATTGCATATGGTGTTCTTGCAGATGCATTGGACAAGTATGTTCGAATGTCCAAAAATACAACCACAAAGTGCATGAAGGTGTCCGTCAAAACTGTGGTGGGGGTTTATGGAGAGCAGTATCTATGAGCACCCAACACCGAGGACATGGCCAGGCTTCTAGCGATGGAGGTGGTAGAATTGCCCTACACCTTGGCATGACTAATTCACCGGGCATCGCCATGATCTAACAATAATTTTGGAAGTTGTTGCCTTCTAAGATTTGTGAATTTGGCATTGCTACTTTGGATTGCCTAGATCTTATAATGACATCAATGTCTTACAAAGATCTCATCTATTTGCATGGTTAGCCGCTGGTCCTTCTCCACCTTGTAAAACTGGCTAATGACATTTATCCATCTTAGTCAACATTTGTGTGAAGACATTTCTAACCTTGAGACTAGAAAACTTAAGCATTTCACCAAGGTGGTGCAAGAAGATCACACGATGGACATAAAGAGGCGTTTGGACTGTTGCAAGCAAGGTTTTCAATTTTTAGGCCAGCTTGTTTATGGAACAAGGATGTCTTGACATATACCATCATATGCGTGTGATTCTAAACAACATGATCATTGAAGAAGAGAGATATGGCTATCTCCGTTGACTATAAAAATATTGGCACAATCTTTAGGCACACAAACCGTCTCAAGCATTTTTAGGCGTACTGATAGATTGAAGACCGGGTCATCCATCATCAACTGAAGGAGAATCTTATTGTGCATCACTGACGGCTACCTCAGAGACAACGTGTTTAAATTTCTTTAGAATTCATTTACTTTTACTTGAACAATTTATTTAATTGGATCCTTTGTTGTATTTCCTATCAACGTTTGTTAATAATAATATTTGTTGAATTATTGCACTATTTGACCTGAATTATTGCAATAGTGTGGAAAGCAAAAAACAAAGAAAAATATATGAATGTTGCATTAAGCCGACTCTATATTCGCTTAGACTCCGCAACCTCCAAAAAAAATTTTGAAAAGAAAGGGTCCCCCCCCCCCCGCCCCAACTTCTATTAAAAAGCAAAGGCGAACCCGACACGTCTAGGACATCTTGCAGCGCTCGGCAACAGTCAAAGTTGCTGTTACAGACGAAGGGTTTTTAAGCTACCCTATTACATCACAGGAAGCCCAGCCAGGAGGCTAATTGACAAAATAAAGGCAAAGTAAAACTAGTTCAGGATACATCCCAGGCTATTCTAAGCAATTCCCCTCTTCAGGATACACTGGAGAAGTAGCGCACCCTGGGCGTCCGAGCACAGAATTTTCCATTGCCTCGGCAATCCTCCCACCAGGTCCATGATGCAGTGAATA
The DNA here is from genome assembly GCA_021605205.1 of Aegilops longissima. Classification (NCBI taxonomy): domain Eukaryota; kingdom Viridiplantae; phylum Streptophyta; class Magnoliopsida; order Poales; family Poaceae; genus Aegilops; species Aegilops longissima. The sequence goes on from CM038680.1 coordinate 464,617,093, forward strand.
TCTCGCCATTTTCGCCCCTGAAATACAAAGTCATTGCGCAAAAGCCATAAGCCCCACAAGGTAGCAGACGTGACAAGATTAACAGCCTCTTTATTCTTTTGTTGCTTCCACAAAACAGACAAAGACAAGAAAGATGTAGGTAAGGTGATACACATCCCATCGGAGATAATTTTCCAAATTTGGACAGGTACCACACATTCAAAAAATAGGTGTTTAACTGATTCTTTCTCACTGCAGAACACAAAGGTAAGGTCCTCCACAGGTACCCTCTTAGCTAGATTATCTCTGGTGAGACATTTATTATAGTAGGCTAGCCACAGAAAGACATGAATATAAGGTGGAACTTTGATTTTCCAGATAGCATCTTTAATATAAGAAGATATGCCTCCAAAGTTAATCATCTTATAAAAAGATTTCACAGTGTAAATCCTAGATGGTTCAAGGCTCCATCTAGGAATGTCCAGGGTATCACAGGGAGTAAAATTCCTAACTACATCACAAAAATCAGTCCATTATTCATGATGACATCATCCGCACATCTTCTAAAAGTTAGTTGTAGAGTATTGCCATCCCACACCTGGGCAATAGTGGCATCTTGTTGTTGACAGATGTCAAAAAGCTCCCAAAATCTGGTTTTAAGGGAACATTCCCCAATCCAGATATCATGCCAAAAGGCAATGCTCTCACCATTCCCAGGCACCCAACTAACAAAAGTTCTAGCAGCTTCTAGGGCCCAAGTTAGGCTTTTCCAAAAAGGAGAGCCTAGCCCAGGCTTGCTCCAATAGATATTGGGTTTATCAGTGGCATACTTGAAACTAATGATTTTTTCCAGTCAATATCTCTCCCATCATAAAATCTTCTCCCCCAGGAAGCCAGGAGAGCCATGTTATATTCTCTAAGATTTGGGACTCCCATTCCCCCAAATTCCTTTTTCTTAGCAATTAAGCCCCAATTGGCAAGGTGATATTTATGCGTGTCACCCATGTTCCCCCCAAAAAAGCGAGACATCTGTGAAGTAATGGCATCAATGGCCCATTTGGGAAACTTCATGATTGGCATCAAATAGGCAGGAATACTTGCAATGCAGGTAGTCAGCAGAATAAGTTTCCCTCTATAGGATAAATGTCTTCCTAACCAACCAGCTATATTTTTTATGATCCTGTCTATAATATGCTGGATGTCCTCCCTCCTCAATTTTTTAAAGTGAAGAGGCATGCCAAGATACTTGAAAGGGAAATCCCCAAACTGACAGCAGAAAATCTGGGCAAGTTCATTGGACATGTCAACAAGGATGTTGATAGTATGCAGATCACTTTTATTGAAGTTGATTTTAAGGCCAGAAAGGTTTTCAAAGCAGGTCAACAACCACTTCAGATTCCTGGCATAAACCATAGAGTTTTGAAGGAAAAGGATGGTGTCATTAGCATATTGAAGGCTGATGACATCACCATGGATCACTTGAGGAAGAAGACCAGCAATTAAACCACCTCTAGCAGCTTTGAAAAGCATTTTAGAAAACACGTCAGCAACTAAGTTAAAGAGCAAAGGGGAATGAGGATCACCCTGCTTCAACCCTTTGCCAGCCACAAAATGCGGGCCATTAGTATCATTAATCCTGACCTAAAAAGTCCCTTGATGCAGGGTGCTGAACACCCAATTAACCCATTTAATACCAAAACCCCTAGAAAGGAGCATTTCCTTAATAAAATCCCAGCTAACCCTATCATAGGCCTTCTCATAATCCAACTTAAGGACCAGACCATCACCTCCTAATCTATGGACTTCATGGATGACTTCATGAGCCATAACAACACTCTCTAGTATGAACCTCCCTTTAATGAAAGCAGTTTGATTGGAGGAAATCAATTTATCACTAAAAGGTGAAACTCTAGTAGTCATGGCCTTAGAAAACATCTTGACAACACAATTACTAAGGCTAATAGGTCTGAAATTCTTCATCTCTCTGGCTAGGGAAAATTTTGGGATAAGAGTAATAAGGGCAAAATTAAGTCTATGCATGTCAAGGGTCCCATCTCAAAATCCCTGACCATCCACATAAAGTCTTTTTTGATGAGATCCCAAAATGATTGGTAAAATAAAAAAGATAGCCCATCAGGGCTAGGGGCCCCACTGGCATAAGAACTCATGATAGCTTGCTTAATCTCATCCTCAGAAAAGGATTTCTCTAGGTTGATCCTGTCAGTTTCAGAGACTACCTCCTCACCTTCCCAAAAATCAGGTTATAGGTGAATATTAGGTTTAGGTTCGAAGGCAAAAAGATTTTTATAAAAATCAGTGGTCACTTTCAACATGTCAGCTGTGGATGTCACTGTCCCACTAGGACCATCCAATTCAGACATGTGGTTTTTTCTATGCCTATGATTAGCCACGGCTTGAAAATATGCATTATTCCTATCATCTTCAAGGATTTTTCTATCTCTGGACCTCTGCCACAAAGCAGATTCCTCTTTTTTCCAAATCTCATCAAACTCTTTCTTGATGTCTCCCTTCCTAACAAAATCATCAGGGGATAAATTGTGTGTCTCAGAAGAGACATCCAGCATATCAAGTTCCATAAGAAGGACTTTTTTCTTTTTCTTAATGGCAGCTTCTAAATTAATACTCCAACCCTTAGTTTTTTCCTAAGCAGTCTAGTTTTCAACATCCAATTATCAACAGAGGAAGTATCAGAAGATACATAGTTCCATGCATCCACAACAACATGTCTAAAGCCAGGTTGGGAGAGCCACCACTTCTCAAACCTAAACATCTTGGGACCAACATGTCTCCTGCCCCCTGTGTCCAGCACCAAGGAAGCATGGTCACTACGAACCCTGGGGAGGGCCACAAGGGAGGACATGGGGAAACGAGCATCCCACCAAAGAAGTGAAAATCCTATCCAGCACAGCAAAAACTGGATTCTCTTGGTTATTGGACCAGGTATACTTTCTATTGGAAACAGAAATTTCCATAAGATTTCATCTATTTATCCAATCATTGAACAGCAAGGCACTTTGTTGGTCAATAAGGCCACTAATTTTCTCATTACTCCATCTTATCAAATTAAAATCACCACAGACTAAAACAAGGTAGGAATTGGAAGAAAAAACATCATGTAATTCAGAAACAAAATCCAGCTTGAATTCAGGGTAAGAAGACCCATAGACAATCACCAGATGCCAAATAAAACCATCACTTTTGTTCTTAACAGTAGCTTTAATAGAAAATCTATTATCAATAAACCTAATCACATCAAACATATCTTTGTTGAGACCAACCAAAGTACCCCCAGCAGAACCCACAACAGGAAGAAAATGCCAACTAAAAGTACTCTTAGGATCTAAAGATCTAAGAAAACCATCAGAGATAATTTCTTTTTTTGTTTCTTGGAAACCAATAAAATCAGGATTAGATTTAGAAATCACATCACACAGGCACTGAACTTTACCAGGCTTACTTAAACCTCTAATATTCCAGATGTGACCTATCATGTTAAGGGATTCTAAAAGGGTGAGACAAGCCACAAGGCTTAACTTTAGTAAGGACAACAGGAGATCTATCTACCACATCAGCAGTGCCAACTAATGTATCAGATGGTTCTCCAGCATGGGTCGTAACTAGATCCTCATGAGTAAGATCAATATCAGCAGGTAGGACAGTTTCAGGATGATCATTAGCAAAGGCAATGCATTTTTTTGTTCTCTAGTGACCAGATCATCAATAATGTCAAACATGGCATCACTATCACTACCAATAGTGAGACCAACCTGATTAGCTTGAGTGGCAAGAATTACTGGACTAATAATGGGGAAAGATTTACCTTTAAAGGTTTGAGGAATCTCCAAGTTCTCTTAATCTTATAGTTGGCTGCTTTCTCAATCATGTTCACATTACCATGGAGCCTGGTACCATACTTTTGAGCCAAAACTAGCCCCCATTTTAAGTGTTTGTATTTCTTTGTGACTCCAGATTGTGCTTGGTTCAGAGATTCTAGCAGAGAACGTTTCAGACCAGTAGATTGCAACTTCTAAATTGTATCAGGGGAGAGAACTCCAACTTCCACCTCTTCTTCACTTTTCTCATCCTCACACATAGACATGTCCACAGATTTCAGTAGATCCAAGCAGTATCTCATACTGTCACCCCTGTTTTCATCATCAACAACCCTGGGACACATCACTCCAGGAGTAGAAACCCCACTCATTATGTTGATTGTACTATCAGTAGCAGGAGACATCATTTTCTCACTTACAGAATCCTGCACAGCACTATCCATTTTATCTGAGATACATTCTAGGATGAAGTTTTCATGGTCAGATTCAGTACAACTAGTCAGTGTATGACATGTCTTTTTCCCACCAGCAGAGCCAGTCCCATTCTTAGCTAGAAGGTTAGCTCTATCAAGTTCATCAATGGCAATATCATCATCAAGAAGATCATCAGTCCCATCATCCTTAGGTAGCCGATGATTCTCCTGATTACTATTGTCTTCATTAGTATCCTCATCCTCTTCCTCATCTTCAAATTCAACCACAGAGCCGCTCCCTCCAATTTGCCCAAAGCCTTCCACAGTGAATCCAAGCAGGAATAGTTTTTTCTTCATTTCAATCATCCTCTCAAATGGGATTTTACATGGATCCCTCCAGGCAATCTTGATTCTCACATTTTCAAAAAAAGTTCTGAACATGTCATTCCAGTCAACATCAGTGAGAACACCAAACATAGAGGCAATTTGGGCAAAAACCTTCCAGGAGCACCATTTAGGGGGAATCCCCTCAATTAACACCCAAGCTTCAGTCAGCTCCCCAAATGGGTCACAGGTCACAGTCCATTCAGTCATCTTAATAGAAACATCTTGAGGCAAACTAAAGCCAGGTAGTTCAATCAGGTCCTCTATTTTCTTCCAAGGTGGAAACCTGACTAGGAAGGATTTACTAGTCAGCTCCCTGATTTGCCATGGCCAAGATCTAGTTTTACAGAAAGTTGCAGTCAAAAGACCCATCAAATTCTCCTTATCTACTTCTCCTTTGGTAATGTTCACCACACCACAATTCTGAAAGTTAAGCCACTTAGATTCACTTGTCATAGGCACATCTACATGGTAAAAACCAAGGCCACTAGCACCACTGCCAAAGAAAGCAGCAGTGGGTTGAACCCTAGCCCAAGCGGAGCAATTTTTGACATTGTGGTTTTGCTGGCAGATAAAGCAAGTCTTAGGTTTAACACAGTTCCCAACATAATGACCAGGGCCTCCACAGTTAAAGCAGATCATGTCCTTGTATCTAGGATCCAAAGGTTGCTCTATTTCTACTTCACCAGCTTGGAACGATTGAACTTGAGAGGAGGTGGCAGTGGACCCAGTAGATCTAGACGGTCGTTGAGGAGGAACAGGGTCCTTACCAGAAGCAGATGGCTGCTTGGCTCCGCCGGCACCAGGGGCAGGCTTCTGCACCGTTCCCCGAGTATGCCCAGCGGCCCCAGAAGGGGTAGCACCTTGGCGGTCAGCCATCTTCAAGCCTTGTTTGACTACTTCAGCGAAGGATAGAGATCCTCGACCAATTACTTCACGGATCAGCTTGATGGTTTTTGGAGTAGGATCAAAAGCACGGCGGACGGCGGGGTAGCAATCAGAGGCCGAGAACGACCTGTTTGTCACAAGATCTTTCCGGATCCAACAAAGGAATCCAGCAGGGGCTGAGGAATTGCGGGGTGGGAGAGTTGTGTTAGGTAGACGGCGGCGCGGGGGAGAAGGAATGAGCCATAGCTGGCCAAAATGCTCCTCTATTTCTAGGTTTTCCTCTGTATACGGACGCGTATTCTCAAAACCCATTTTCCTCTTGACAACACACCCTCTGAAAGGACCCACACACAGAGGCGAGGCGGGGCGAGGAAGCTGACATTTCCTGCCTGCATCGCCCTGACTGCGGCTGGCCGGCAGCAAAATCGCCATGTTAAACTGTAGCTCATCTCTAGGCTCAGCCGCAGAAGCAGCAGCCAATGCAATGTCAACATTACCACCTACAGGGAGAACCCTAGAACCAACCTCGCCAGCAAATTCAATGGGAGGAACGCATTTGTGAGATTTGACCAAACATTCACGGAAAGCAACCAAGCGAGAACGAAACATTGGAGGAAGGCGGATAAGAGACATACCATCCTCACCAGGCCAAGGAGGGACTTCAATGGCATGCCGCCGCATCCGCCCCTGCTGGGAGGGGATCAGACTCGACGGGCAGGTGGCCGAATCCCCGGAGGCAGAGCCCCAGACGGGATGTTGGCCGGCGCATCCACCCGCGGCGGGCTGGTGTTGAGCCGCGAGGGATTCGTTGTTCGGTAGAACGCCCACCGTGCCGCCTGCTCTGGATCGGCCTATTCGGCCTCCTGAATCGCCCAGAATAGGAGCTCCACCTCGTCCGCGCCCTCGTCGCCGACGAATCACGCTCTCTCTTCGAATGTCGCGAATTCGATTATCTGGATGTGGATGTCTGCCCACTCCCTCTGATTGGGAAAGCGCTCCCGCACTACCCGGCGCATCTCCCTGCGCGCTTCCGACGAGTTCGGGTCGATCGGAGCCAACGGCGCCAAGGCGGCGGCGCCCTTGGCTCCGCCACTCTTGTCGTCGGACCCAATCTCCTCACTCGAATCCTCCTTCGTCGCCGTCCCGCCATGGTTACCCGCCGAGGCGAGGCGTGAAGTCGATGGGGTGGTGGGGGAGGGGCTATCAGGCCGAGCAGTGATGGGGGAGTACGTGGGGAGGCGAGAGGAATCTAGATTTTGGCTCGCTGCTGGTGCGGTACCCGATGAGGAGGGGTGGGGAATGGGGGAAGGACGAGACGTGTTTCATTTTTTCGTGGCCAGCAACTCCGTCCCCTCCAAAACATTGTGAAACGCATTGTATATATGCATTATAAAGGCTGTGAATACGACAACTTTGCTAGAATTGGTCCTATATCAATGGACCATTGTACACATCGGTCTGAAATGTAAGTATAAAACGCCAAAAGATCGATCTGAAACGTCGAATGAAACGACAAGTTTTCCGTCTGAATCCAGTTTATTTCACGTCAGAAGAACACAAGCACCCGACCGGGAAATGCCGGTCAGGTCTGCGTGGCACATCCACACTTACAAAATCACCGACGAAAAAGATCAATCAACTAGTAAACGCAGCACTAAAATTATTAACCGACACGCATGCGCGACACTAGCACGCACGGATCACAAACTCATCATCTTGGAAGAAAAGGAAGTGATCGAACGAAGATCGGTCCATGGTTCAGCGCCTGGCGGGCGCGGGGTCGGCCTTGATGCCGCTGGACGGGTCCGGGTCCACGGGCGGGGTGGCGCCCCCGGCGACCGCCGCGGCGGCCTGCGTGCCGGCGCTCTTGGCCGCCTCGGCGCCGCCAGCGACCTCCTTGGCGAAGGGGATGGACTCCGCGTTGCTGTCCGCGGCGGCGAGCGGCGCCACGGCGAGGGCGGCGAGCAGCAGGAGGGCGGCGAGGGCGAGCGCGCGAGACATGACCAGGGCGTGCGGTGGCCGGACTGGCAGTCGAGTGCTCGAGTTGCTGGCAGTGCGGGGCGGGAGAGGACGGTGCACCGTGCTGGAGCGTGGGCGGGCGTATATATATGAGCAAGGGCGGGAAGGGAAGGCCAAGGTCCGCCGGGGAGCGCGGCCATGGTGATGGCGGGTGGCCGCGCGCGAGCGAGGGGCTTGCATGTTTTTGCATTGGTTGGTGATCGCGTGGACATGTGCCCTGCTGTGGTGCATGCTGTTCTTCTTCCGTGCTAATCGCTTGACCATTTCTTGGGCATTCCAAGCCTCTTGTGCTGCGTAGCATGCATCTTTACTTCTTTAAAGCATCTCCGGCCGTTTGGCCCCTCAGGGTGCATAAAATCGCCCTCTGAAGTCGAGCCGGCGATTCGTTCCGCCCTGGGGCAGTATTGCACCCAGTCGACGCCCTCAGCTCGCCCCCAGTCTCCGGTTTTGGCCCATTTTTAAAGCCCCATTTTGGCGAACAAGGCCCATATGGGCGAGAATAGGCCCATATTCGGCATGGTTCGCCGTGGCTCGGCGTTCAATTATCAACATAAATATATTTTTATCACATATTTTATCACAGAAAATTCAAATACTTCAACAAAATAGTACAACAATAAATAGTTCAATACAAATTATATAGTTCAACAAATAAAAACTCATATTTCGTCACACGGCGTCCCCCTTGAGCCTCCATAGGTGCTCAATCAGATCTTTCTGCAGTTGATGATGCACCTGTGGGTCTCGGATCTCCTGACGCATACTGAGATAGGCAGTCCAGGTTGCCGGTAGCTGGTGATCAACTTCGGCTAGAGGACTCTGCCTGTGGTATGGTTCAGTGTCAAACACTGGCTCTTCCTGCTCGCTCTCAATGATCATGTTGTGCAAGATGACACAGCAGGTCATGATTGTCGTGGTTCTAAGTCTGACAGTAGAATGGGGGGTAGGTATGGAGAGGCAAGGTACTAGCTATGGAGTAGTTGGTACGCACGAGTTTACGAGTTCAGGCCCTTCTCGGAGGAAGTAACAGCCCTACGTCTCGGAGCCCGGAGGCGGTCGACTGGATTATATGCGTATGAATTACAGAGTGCGAACCCTTCTACTGTGGAGGGGTGGCTTATATAGTGCCCAGACCCCAGCCAGCCCACGAACGGAGGGTTTAAGGTACATTAAGGCTAGGCGTTCCTGGGAACGCCTTACATAAAGTGTCATCATGACCATAAAGACTACTTAACTACAGACCGTCTGGACGCCGAGTGGCTCTTGAACTCCTGGTGGTCGAGTGGGTCTTCATGGTCGAGTGTCTTTGAATCATCGGTGGAAACCTACCAGTCGATGGTAGGCGTCTATTCTAAGGATGCCCTTGGGAGGGTATCTTGGACAGGTCCATGACCCTACCCTAGGTTTATGACTTCATCATTAGCCCCCGAATGGATCGAGGTTTGAGTGAGGGAGGAGTTGATAATCTTTCCGACCTGCTTTTCGCGCTGCGAGTGTGCTTTACTCTGGATCAGTGACCTTTCAGTGATGGTGTCAACTTTTCTTTCAGTCGCCTTGATCCATTCTCTATATCTGTCGAGTGAACTTTATGAACTTGGAGATTTCCGAGCGACGGATCGGAGGAAATCTGCCGTCTGACAAGTTGCTCATTGTTAGCGGATTTAGTGGGATCCGAATCTCGGAAGCGCTTGAGCGAGAAGGCCGCGCACTTTCGGATGGGATAAGGCAAGGATGCCTCGATCTCCGCGCCACCTTTTTCGCCACATATCGCGCGCGCGACTGTTGCGGGATTTGACAGGATTGCCCGGGCCTACCAGTCAGCCACTCGGAAGCGACTTCATATAAGGCGTCGGGCGGGGGTATTTTGAACAGTGCGCCCTCATTTTCCCCTCCTCCGTCCTCATATTCATCCGCCGCGCCCGTAACCTGCTCAGCGCTGCTGCCCCGCTCCTGCCCCGCCGGCGACAATGGTGAAGGAGAAGACGGCGGCCTTGGAGCGGGCGAAGAAGGCGACGGCGAAGGCGAAGGGGAGAGCGCCCAGTCGGGGCGGATCCTCGTCGCGATCCAGCCTGCCGCAAGGTTGGGTCCAGGGAGATTGGATCCGCCGACCATCACCCGTAAAGACCTCAACGACACAGCCAACGAGGATTGATCCCCACGGTCGCAAGGCTTCCGGGACAGAGTGGCAGCCGCAGCCTCAAGAGGGTGAGTCGTCCTCTTAGCCACCCATGTGGATCACGGATTTTCTCTTCCGCCGAATCTTTTCTTTCGGGGTTTTCTGAACTTCTCTGGAGCACAACTCCATCACTTTACACCCAATTCCATTGCCTATCTCGCCGCTTTCGTGTCTTTGTGCGAAAACTTCTTGGGTTGTCGACCACACTGGGGTCTCTTCGAACACATATTCACTTGTCGCTCTCAGACGGTGAAAAAGGCTAGTCCGAATGATGAAAGAACCCAAGTAATCCAGATGTGTGGGGGTCTTGGGGTTCAGATGAGGGGTAAAAGTGCCTTTCCAGCCATGATTCTTCCCGATTCAGTCAGAGGGTGGTAGTCGACCTGGTTCTACTGCCAAGACCGATCGGCCTTGAGGCGGTCGACCGACTCCCTCCTTTCTCCATGGATCGAGTGAACAAGCCGTCCTCTCTGAAGGTGCTTCCGGAGGAGAAGGCCCAGGTTAAGTTGTTGATGGAGCGTGTAGTCCAGCTCATTCGCGACGGAGGACTGGCATGGATCTTACGGAGGTTTTCCTTCGACGGCGCATTCGCCGCTCAATACCGAGGTCACCCGATGTGGATGTACTCTGGTACCGAGGACACCACCCGGGTCCACCCAGAGGAGGTCGAGGACGCCACATTGGAGAGGTGGATGACTGCCATCACAGGGAACAAGGATAACCCTCGCGGGGCTAGGAGGATCCCACCACTCGACCAATCTTACGAACCAGACCAGGTATGACCACTTATCTCCGACTGTGATCCTGTTGCATTTGCTCTGTTCCGCTGCGAATCGATCGACTGACTTTCGTCTTGTTTTGCTGTCTTCTAGGTCACCACTGAGATGTACTCGATGCCCAACGGGGCGCAAGAACCAGCCGAAGAAGAAGAAGGAAGCGGAGGCGAAAGCCAGGAGGAATGGGAGTCTGAGGAAAACGACAGCTCTGATGAAGAGGAGGAGGAGGAAGAGGAGGGAGACGTGGATCCACCCCACTCGGAAAGGCGATCCAAGCTGACGCATGATCCGGTGGTCGAGCGAGGTAAGGCTATCGCGCCCATCGGGCGGTCGACGAAGCGCACTCGGACGACTTCTCTAGTGCCAACTGAGAAACCGCCAAATCAACCCCGAGCAACGTCATCAAAGCCGGTGAAGGCCTTGCCCAAGATGAGGATGGTCATTCCCACCATTTCCGGGTAATCAGCAGAACTTGTGTTTTCCTGTCTACCATGAGTGCACTTTTGGTCGACTTCGTTTTGACCGATCAATTGACTTCTGAAATTTGCGGTCTGCCACCTCCGAGACCTCAGCTAAGCACGAGGATCGGGAAATGGAAGATGCCGCCACCTCCAACCTTGGTATGATCTCTGCAGTTTTGCTTTACAGTCGATTGGTTCTGTTTTACCATTGAATCTTACTTGTAGTTCCACCTCATGTCATTGATCTCCCGATGACGATGATGAAACACCGCCGAGGAAGAGGAAGGACAAAAAGGTGCTCACGGCAAGGCTACTCCAGTTGTATCACTTTGCACGAGACGCTAGTTCACGAGGGAGGCGACACCACTCGGACTTATGTGTCCTTTGTTGTGCCGCTGACGAGTGTCCGGCCTTCGTCGTCGACTGCTGACCCGCCATCTCTTTTTGCCACACACCACGTCCCGGAAGACCAAGTGAGTGCTGCCAAGGAGGCCATACGCCAGGCAGGGATCATGATGGAGCAAGTGAAGGTGGTCCGGGAGGCCAGCCAGGCGGCTTATGATGCAAGCTCGGCTCTTCAGAGCAATGTCCAAGTAAGTTGCTTATTCTGTTAGGATATGTTACCTGAAATTTCTTCTTTACAAGATTTCCATATCAGATCTGTACACCCACCGGGTGGGTGTGTCGATTGAATTTTTGAACTGGTGGGGGCACACTGAGTGCACCCACTGGGTGTAGTCCCGAGACTATGGTGGATGCAGGCGATCGACTATAGTCTTTATACTGAACTTATTCACTCGGTCCAGTGCAGCCATGTCGAATGGATCTTTGGAACCGGTGGGGCACGCTGAGTGCACCCAGGTGTAGTCCCGAGACTATGGTGGATCAGGCGATCGACTATAGTCTAAGAACTTCTTTTTTTTTTTTACACAGCTGATGGCGACAGCTAGCTATGTTTTAGGATCATAACCTTTTGCCTCTTTCGATCGATTGGTTGAACCGATTGGTAAAACCAGTGAGGGCACGCTGAGTGCACCCATGGTGTAGTCCCGAGACTCTTGTCGAATGTTTTGATTCGATCGTAGTCTTAGAAATGCTACGATTTTTCTTTAGTCACTCGGAAGTGACCTGTCTTTGATGTTTTGTCGATTGACTCTTCGCAGAAATCTTGCGAGCTCATGGCCCGCTATACCGAATTGGAGAACAAGCAGATCCTTGACTTGAAGCTTGCTCAGGAGAACTTGCAGAAGGCGAGAGACGAAGCAAAAGGTATGGCTGGTGAGAACTTGATGACTGTCTTTGTCTTTCTACCCATTCTCAACTCTGGACTTATTGTTATTTTGCAGACAAACTGGAGGAGGCTCTGAAGAAGAAAGACCACGACCTTGTAGAGGCACAGAAGGCGGCTTTGGAGAAAACAAAGCTCGCGGAAGAGAAACTGCCCTCGGTCGGAAAACTCGAAGATGAGAATACCAAACTGAAGGTTGCTCTCGACGCGGCCAACAAGGAGGCTAGCCGATGAAGAATGACAAAGTTGCTCTGACTGACAAGGTTGGCGAACTGGCGAGGAGGAGGAACGATCTGGAGGTTTATCTGGGAGGGCTTGCCAAGAAGCTATTCCTCATGCTTGAAGGTAATTCCTCTTATCCGACTGACTTGTCATCATCAACTCACCATAGAACCATTAGCTTGAACTTGAGTCGTATTTGCAGAATTCTGTCAGAACTTCGAAGAGGAGACCAGTCGAGTGGAGACAAGCCTGGACCCCATCAACTGTCCCGTGAAGGATGAAGCCGCTATGAACGTGCTCCGACTGGAGTCTCGCATTGCTGGTGTGGTGGACTATCTCGCCGATTGAAAGCTGCGGTGTCACGGATCGACTCAACTCTCGGCCGACGGGCGCCAGAATGACCTTGAGTCATAATGACTCGATCAATGAGGTTCCAAGTCGAGTGCAAGAATGGAAAAAGTCTTACGCGGTGTGGTGCTGATGTTGCTCTTTCTCTGGTTCATGTCCACTGCAAGGAAGCGCGGGAGGAAAAGCTGGCGGCCCTCAGAGTTGCCAACACCAAGAAGTATGATTTCCAATCTTTCATGGAAACTTTCATTGCCGCTGCCACCCGGATCGCCGATGGGATCGACCTTGACCAGTTTGTGGCTCCTTCCAGTCCTCCACCTGAGGAGTAAAAAACTTTTATGCTCTACCTTAAATTTGCCTCGGAATGCCGAGTGATTTTTGTAACCGATAAACTTCAGCGGGCTTGAGGCTTGGGTACTTCTGCATCCTTAGGATGCTATCCGAACTTTACTTATCATCAAAATATGCTTTCGTTTGCCTTCGAGTGAACTTTGCTCTTCACTCGGATTATGCTTCAATGTTTGAGATGCAGCTCTGAGGTGGATCCAGTCGACCTACACTTTGTGGCTCTTGCAGGTGCATGAGAAGGAAGCAGTCGACGTGTACCTCGTCGTCCTTGCGGATCGGGACGGAGCGCACGTTGTACTTGTGGCGCAGCTCCGAAGGAGAAGGTAGCAGTCGACCTGCACCTCGTCGTCCTTGCGGATCGGTGTGTTTTCAAACTTAGGCGAGTCCCAGGCTGCAGCTAAGCCCCTGAGTGGGAGGTTTGCTCTCCACTCGGTAGGATTTTCAAAACTTAGGCGAGTACTGGACTGCAGCTAAGCCCCCGAGTGGGAGGTTTGCTCTCCACTCGGTAGGATTTTTCAAACTTAGGCGTAGCATCGGACTGCAGCTAAGCCCCAGTGGGAGGTTTGCTCTCCACTCGGTAGGATTTTTCAAACTTAGGCGTAGTCTTGGACTGCAGCTAAGCCCCTGAGTGGGAGGTTTGCTCTCCACTCGGTAGGATTTTTCAAACTTAGGCGAGTACTGGACTGCAGCTAAGCCCCCGAGTGGGAGGTTTGCTCTCCACTCGGTAGGATTTTTCAAACTTACGCGAGTACTAGACTGCAGCTAAGCCCCCGAGTGGGAGGTTTGCTCTCCACTCGGTAGGATTTTTCAAACTTAGGCGAGTACTGGACTGCAGCTAAGCCTCCAAGGAGGATTTTTGTGTCATAGCTTTGAAGGGAAAGGCAACAGTCGACCTGTACCTCGTCTTCCTTGCAAAGTTCACAATGTATTAAGTACTTAGGCGAGTACTTGGACTGCAGCTAAGCCCCCGAGTGGGAGTCTGGCTCACCACTCGGTAGGATTTTAAACACTTAGGTGAGTACTTGGACTGCAGCTAAGCCCCCGAGTGGGAGTCTGGCTCGCCACTTGGTAGGATTTTAAACACTTAGGCGAGTACTTGGACTGCAGCTAAGCCTCCGAGTGGGAGGCTGGCTCACCACTCGGTAGGATTTTGAATACTTAGGCGAAACGGATTCGCAGCTAAACCCCCGAGTGAGAGGCTGGCTCGCCACTCGGTAAGGATTTTTTTACAAACTTAGGCGAAACGGATTCGCAGCTAAGTCACCCACTGGGGGGGGGGATTTTAACAAAAAGTAATAACAATCACTGGGAAAATTATAATCTTCTTGATTTAGATAGACAAACTACAGAGGTACTTTTATTACATCTCACCCGAGTGAGCTCTTAAGTGTAAAAGGGGCGGAGCAGCTCCGCATTCCATGCCCGAGGCTCATCGATCTGGTGTTCGACGTTGTAAAGATGGTAAGCCCCATTTTGAAGAACTCTGGTGACGACGAAGGGACCTTCCCAAGTGGGAGCGAGCTTGTGTGGTTTCTGTTGATCCACTCGGAGGACCAGATCTCCTTCCTGAAAGGCTCGGCTCTTCACATTTTTGGCGTGGAATCGACGCAAGTCCTGCTGATAGATGGTCGAGCGGATCAGGGCCATCTCTCTCTCCTCTTCAAGGAGGTCGACTGCATCTTGACGGGCTTGCTCGCTTCACTTGAGTAGAGTTCGACTCGGGGGCATTGTGAAGCGTGTCACTCGGCAGAACTGCTTCAGCTCCATAGACCATAAAGAATGGAGTTCTCCCAATCGAACGATTAGGAGTGGTCTTCAATCCCCAAAGAACCGACGGAAGTTCGTCGACCCACGCTCCTGCTGCATGCTTGAGATCACGCATCAGTCGAGGTTTCAGTCCTTTGAGGATTAGACCATTTGCTCGTTCAGCTTGTCCATTCGACCGGGGTGGCGATCAAGCATAGTCGACTCGCGTGCCCTAAGAGGCGCAAAAGGCTTTGAACTTATCGGAATCGAAATTTGACCCATTGTCTGTGATGATGCCGTGCGGAACTCCATATCTGAATATCAATTTTCTGACGAAACTGACAGCAGTGCACGCATCAAGGTTCTTGATAGGTTTAGCTTCGATCCACTTCGTGAACTTGTCGACTGCCACAAGCAAATGAGTGAAACCACTCCTGCCAGTTCTCAGCGGTCCAATCATATCCAACCCCCAAACCGCGAAAGGCCAGACGAGTGGAATGGTCTTCGATGTTGAGGCGGGCTTGTGTGACATATTGGAGTAGAACTGACATCCTTCACATTTGTCGACTATTTCCTTTGCCATTTCATTTGCCTTTGGCGAGTAAAATCCCGCTCGGTATGCTTTGGCCACGATGGTCCGAGAGGGCGCATGGTGACCACAGGTCCCCGAGTGGATATCATCAAGGATTATCTGACCTTCTTCTGGCGTTATGCACTTCTGGCTGACTCCAGTCACGCTTTCTCTGAATAACTATCCCTTGATCACAGTAAAGGCCTTGGATCGACGGACGATCTATCTAGCCTCTTCTTCATTCTCCGGGAGCTCTTTCCTCAGGATGTATGCGATGTACGGTACTTCGATCGGGAGTGATGACCACAACTTCCATGACTAGGTCGACCACCATTGGGACCTCAACTTCATCGGATCGGTGGCACTTTTGGCTATGGAGCCTCTTCAAAGAAAGGATCCTCTTGAATCGACAAAGTGCGGATGTGCTCCAAAAACACATCGGGAATGGCTTCCCTCTTGGACCCTATTTTCGCCAAATCATCAAGAGCTTGATTTTTCGGTCGGGTATGTGATGGAGCTCTAACCCTCAAACTTCTTTTCTAGCTTCCTCACTGCATTACAAGAGCTACCATGGCTGGACTTGACGTCCCACTCCTTCATCACCGATTAACCACCAGATCTGAGTCGCCATAAACCATGAGGCGACGGACGCCGAGTGAAATGGCGTCACGCAACCCATACAACAAAGCTTCAGATTCTCGCTTCATTGTTGGAAGAATCAAAGTGAATCTGGAGCACATATCTGATCTTATCTCCTCGGGGAAACCAATACTACCCTAGCACCGGAACCATTCAGCATCTTGGAACCATCAAAGAACATAGTCCAGTGCTCCGAGTGAAATTGAGTCGGTAACTGTTGTTCAATCCACTCGGCAATGAAATCTGCTATTGCTTGGGACTTGATGGTTGTCTTTGCCTCAAACTTGATATCAAGGGGAAGAAGTTCAATCGCCCATTTCGCCACTCGACCAGTTGCGTCTCTGTTGTGCAGAATCTCTGATAACGGGGCGTCGCTGACGACTGTAATGGAATGATCAGAGAAGTAGTTGTTGGAAATATGCCCTAGAGGCAATAATAAAAGGATTATTATTATATTTCCTTGTTCGTGATAATTGTCTTTTATTCATGCTATAATTGTATTATCCGGAAATCGTAATACACGTGTGAATACATAGACCACAATATGTCCCTAGTGAGCCTCTAGTTGACTAGCTCGTTGATCAATAGATAGTCATGGTTTCCTGACTATGGACATTGGATGTCAATGATAACGGGATCACATCATTAGGAGAATGATGTGATGGACAAGACCCAATCCTAAGCATAGCACAAGATCGTGTAGTTCGTTTTGCTAGAGCTTTTCCAATGTCAAGTATCTCTTCCTTAGACCATGAGATCGTGTAACTCTCGGATACCGTAAGAGTGCTTTGGGTGTACCAAACGTCACAACATAACTGGGTGACTATAAAGGTGCACTCTGGTATCTCGAAAGTGTCTGTTGGGTTGACACGGATCGAGATGGATTTGTCACTCCGTATGACGGAGAGGTATCTCTGGGCCCACTCGGTAATGCATCATCATAATGAGCTCAAAGTGACCAAGTGATTGGTTACAGGATCATGCATTACTGATGAGTAAAGTGACTTGCGATAACGAGACCTAGCGAGGTATTGGGATACCGACGATCGAGTCTCGGGCAAGTAACGCACCGATTGACAAAGGGAATTGAATACGGGATTAATTGAATCCTCGACATCGTGGTTCATCCGATGAGATCATCGAGGAGTATGTAGGAGCCAACATGGGTATTCAGATCCGCTGTTGGTTATTGACCGGAGAGCCGTCTCGGTCATGTCGCATGTCTCCGAACCCGTAGGGTCTACACACTAAGGTTCGGTGGCGCTAGGGTTGTATGAATATGAGTATGTAGCAAACCAAATGTTGTTGAGTCCGGATGAGATCCCGGACGTCACGAGGAGTTCGGAATGGTCCGGAGGTAAAGAATTATATATAGGAAGTGCTATTTCGCCCATCGGGAGAATTTCGGGTTACCGGTATTGTCTGGGACCACGGAAGGGTCCCGGGTCCACCGGTGGGGCCACCTATCCCGGAGGGCCCGTGGGCTGAAGTGGGAGGAACCAGCCCCTGGTGGGCTGGTGCACCCCACATGGCCCCCCCTAGCCTAGGGTTGGAAACCCTAGGGGGGAAGCGCCCACTGCCTTGGGGGCAAGCATCCCCCCTGGCCGCCCCCCCTTGGGAGATTAGATCTCCAGGGCCGGCGCCCCAGGGGCCTATATAAAGGGGAGGAGGGGCAGCACCACTTGCATCTTGGCGCCCTCTCCCTGCTACACCTCTCCTCCTCCGTCACGTGCTTGGCGAAGCCTGCCGAGTGTTGCTTCTCCACCAACACCACGCCGTCGTGCTGCTGCTGGAGCCATCTTCCTCAACCTCTCCTTCCCCCTTGCTGGATCAAGAAGGAGGAGACGTCATCCGCTCCGTACGTGTGTTGAACGCGGAGGTGCCGTCCATTCGGCACTCGGTCATCGGTGATTTGGATCACGGCGAGTACGACTCCATCATCCACGTTCTAGTGAACGCTTCCGCATGCGATCTACAAGTGGTATGTAGATGGTATCTCTCTCTCATGACTCGTTGCTTAGATGAACTCATAGATGGATCTTGGTGAAACCGTAGGAAAATTTTAATTTTCTGCAACGTTCCCCAACAGTGGCATCATGAGCTAGGTCTATGCGTAGTTCTCTATTGCACGAGTAGAACACAATTTTGTTGTGGGCGTAGATCTTGTCAACTTGCTTGCCGCTACTAGTCTTTTCTTGCTTCAGCGGTATTGTGGGATGAAGCGGCGGACCGACCTTACGTGCGCTTCGTGAGACAGGTTCCACCGATGACATGCACTAGTTGCATAAGGTGGCTAGCGGTGTCTGTCTCTCCTACTTTAATTGGAGCGGATTAGATGAAAAGGGTCCTTATGAAGGGTAAATAGAAGTTGACAAAATCACGTTGTGGTTATTCGTAGGTAAGAAAACGTTCTTGCTAGAACCCAATTGCAGCCACGTAAAAGATGCAACTACAATTAGAGGACGTCTAACTTGTTTTTGCAGCAATTGTCATGTGATGTGATATGGCCAGAAGTTGTGATGAATGATGAATGATACATTGTGATGTATGAGATCATGTTCTTGTAATAGGAATCACGACTTGCATGTCGATGAGTATGACAACCGGCAGGAGCCATAGGAGTTGTCTTAATTATTGTATGACCTGCGAGTCATTGATTCAACGCTATGTAAATTACTTTACTTTATTGTTAAACGTGTTGGCCATAGTAGTAGAAGTAATAGTTGGCGAGCAACTTCATGGAGACACGATGATGGAGATCATGATGATGGAGATCATGGTGTCATGCCGGTGACAAGATGATCATGGAGCCCCGAAGATGAAGATCAAAGGAGCTATATGATATTGGCCGTATCGTGTCACTACTTTATATAATTGCATGTGATGTTTATTATGTTTTATGCATCTTGTTTACTTAGAACGACGGTAGTAAATAAGATGATCCCTTATAATAATTTCAAGAAAGTGTTCCCCTAACGTGCACCGTTGCTAAAGTTAAATGGTTTGAAGCACCACGTGATGATCGGTGTGATAGATCCTTACGTTCACATACAACGGGTGTAAGACAGTTTTACACATGCATAAACACTTAGGGTTAACTTGACAAGCCTAGCATGTACAGACATGGCCTCGGAACACAAGAGACCGAAGGTCGAACATGAGTCATATGGAAGATACGATCAACATGGAGATGTTCACCGACGATGACTAGTCCGTCTCACGTGATGATCGGACACGGCCTAGTCGACTCGGATCATGTAGCACTTAGATGACTAGAGGATGTCAAATCTGAGTGGGAGTTCATTAAATAATTTGATTAGATGAACTTAATTATCATGAACATTAGTCTAAAATCTTTGCAAAATGTCTTGTAGATCAAATGGCCAGCGCTCATGTCACCATGAACTTCAACGCGTTCCTAGAAAACCAAGCTGAAAGACGATGGCAGCAACTATTCGGACTAGGTCCTAACCCGAGATCATCCTCATAGCAGCCAAGAAACAATATGTCCTAGAAGCACCGCTAGGTGATGCACCATCGAAGAACCAAGACATTATGAATGCTTGGCAGTCTCGTCTTGATGATTACTCCCTCGTTCGGTCGGCATGCTTTACAGCTTAGAACCGGGGCTCCAAAAGCGTTTTGAGCAACACGGAGCATATGAGATGTTCGAGGAGCTGAAAATGGTTTTCCAAGCTCATGCCCGGTCGAGAGATATGAAGTCTCCGACAAGTTCTATAGTTGTAAGATGGAGGAAAACAGTTATGTCGGTGAGCACATACTCAAAATGTCAGGGTTGCACAACCGCCTTTGTCACTGGACATTAACCTCCGGACGAGGCGTTCATTGACAGAATCCTTGATCGCTCCCACCAAGCTACAAGAGCTTTGTGATAAACTACAATATGCAGGGGATGGTGAAGACCATTCCGAAGTATTCTCAATCTGAAGTCAGCAGAGGTTGAAATCAAGAAAGAACATCAAGTGTTGATGGTCAATAAAACCACTAAGTTCAAAAAGGGCAAGGGTAAGAAGAACTTCAAGAAGGACGGCAAGGATGTTGCCGCCCCGTAAGCAAGTTGCGGAAGAAGTCAAAGAATGGACCCAAACACGAGGACAGTGCTTTTATTGCAAAGGAAGGGCCACTAGAAGCGGAACTGCCCCAAATACTTAGCGTTCAAGAAGGCCGGCAACACTAAAGGTATATTTGATATACATGTAATTGATGTGTACCTTACCGATTACACGTAGTAACTCCTGGTATTTGATACGGTGCCGTTCCTCATATTTGTAACTCACAGCAGGAGCTGCGGAATAAGCGGAGACTGGCGAAGGGCGAGGTGACGATGCGCGTCGGGAATGGTTCCAAGGTCGATGTGATGGCCGTCGCACGCTACCTCTACATTTACCTACAGGATTAGTTTTAAACCTCTATAATTGTTATTTAGTGCCAAGTTTGAGCATGAACATTGTATCGGGATCTCGTTTAATGCGAGATGGCTACTCATTTAAATCCGAGAATAATGGTTGTTCTATTTATATGAGAGATATGTTTTATGGTCATGCTCCGATGGTCAATGGTTTATTCTTAATGAATCTCGAGCGTAATATTACACATATTCATAGTGTGAATACCAAAAGATGTAAAGTTGATAATGATAGTCCCACATACTTGTGGCACTTTGCCTTATGGTCACATTGGTGTCAAGCGCATGAAAACTCCATTCGATGGACTTTTAGAGTCTCTCGATTATGAATCATTTGACACATGCGAACCATGCCTTATGGGCAAAATGACCAAGACTCCGTTCTCGGAACAATGGGCGAGCAACCAACTTATTGGAAATCATACATACCGATGTATGCGGTCCAATGAGCGTGAGGCTCATGGAGGATATCGTTATGTTCTCACTCTCATGATGACTTGAGTAGATATGGGTATGTCTACTTGATGAAACACAAGTCCGAGACCTTTGAAAAGTTCAAGGAATTTCAGAATGAGGTGGAGAATCAACGTCCGAAAAATAAAGTTCTTACGATCAGATCGTGGAGGAGAATATTTAAGTCACGAATTTGGTACACTTAAGGAAATGTGGAATCGTTTCACAACTCACGCCGCCTAGAACACTTGAATGGTGTGTCCGAACATCGTAATCACACTCTATTGGATATGGTGCGATCTATGATGTCTCTTACAGATTTACCGCTATGGGGATACGCTCTAGAGACAGCTACATTCACTTTAAATAGGGCACCGTCTAAATCCGAGGCGACACGTATGAATTATGGTTTGGGAAGAAACCTAAGTTCAAAAGTTTGGGGATGCGATGCTTATGTCAAGAAACTTCAACCTGAAAAGCTCGAACCCAAGTCGGAAAAATGCGATAGGATACCCTAAGGAAACCATTGGGTATACCTTCTACCTTAGATCCGAAGGCAAGATCTTTGTTGCCAAGAACGGATCCTTTCTTGAAAAAGTTTCTCTCGAAAGGAGTAAGTGGGAGGAAAGTAGAACTCGATGAAGTACTACCTCTTGAACCGGAAAGTAGTGCAGCTCAGAAAATGTTCCTCTAGTGCCTACACCTCTTTGGAGAGGAAATTAACGATGATGATCAAAGTACTTGGATCAAGTTGCTACTGAACCGTGGGTCCACAAGGACACGTTCCACACCAGTGGTATGGCAACCCTGTCACTGTTGTTAGACAACGGTGAACCTTCGAACTATGAAGAAGCGATGGCGGGCCAGATTCCAACAAATGGCTTGAAGCCATGCAATCCGAGATAGGATCCATGTATGAAAACAAAGTATGGACTTTGACAGACTTGCCGATGATCGGCGACGATAGAAAACAAATGGATCTTTAAGAAGAAGACAGACGGATGGTAATGTCACCATCTATAAAGCTCGACTTGTCGCTAAGGGTTATCGGCAAGTTCAAGGGATTGACTACGATGAGACTTTCTCTCCCGTAGCGAAGCTTAAGTCCGTCCGAATCATGTTAGCAATTGCCGCATACTATGATTATGAGATATGGCAGATGGACGTCAAAATGGCATTCCTTAACGGTTATCTTAAGGAAGAGCTGTATATGATGCAGCCGGAAGGTTTTGTCGACCCTAAGAATGCTAACAAGGTATGCAAGCTCCAGCGATTCATTTATGGGCTGGTGCAAGCATCTCGGAGTTGGAACATTCGCTTTGATGAGATGATCAAAGCATTTGGGTTTACAAGAAAGTGAGTGGGAGCTCTGTAGCATTTCTCATATTATATGTAGATGACATACTTTTGATGGGAAATGATATAGAACTCTTGGACAACATTAAGGCCTACTTGAATAAAAGTCTTTCAATGAAGGACCTTGGAGAAGCTGCTTACATATTAGGCATCAAGATCTATAGGGATAGATCGAGACGCCTCATAGGTCTTTCACAAAGCACATACCTTGATAAGATTTTTGAAGAAATTCAAAAATGGATCAGTCCAAGAAAGGGTTCTTGCCTGTACTACAAGGTGTGAGATTGAGCTCGGCTCAATGCCCACCACGGCAAAAGATAAAGAAGAGATGAGTGTCATCCCTATGCCTCGCCATAGGATCTATTATGTATGCCATGTTGTGTACTGACCTGATGTAAACCTTGCCGTAAGTTTGGTAGGAAGGTACCAAAGTAATCCCGCAAGGAACACCGTGACAAATGCCAAGAATATCCTGAAGTACCGAAAAGGACAAAGGACATGTTTCTCGTTTATGGAGGTTACGAAGAGCTCGTCAGAAGGGTTACGCCGACGCTTAGCTTCAACACAGATCTGGATGACTCTAAGTCACAAACCGGATACGTGTATATGTTGAATGGTGGAGCAAGATGGCTGGTAGCCGCAAGCAGAAGCCGTCGGGCGGGATCTACGTGTGAGCGGAGTACATGGCAGCCTCGGAGGCAGCGCATGAAGCAATTTGGGTGAAGGAGTTCATCACCGACCTAGGAGTTATACCCAATGCGTCGGGGCCAATCAAACTCTTCTGTGACAACACCGGAGCTATTGCACTTGCCAAGGAGCCCAGGTTTCACAAGAAGACCAGCACATCAAGCGCCGCTAACTCCATCCGTGAAAATGTTCAAGATGGAGACATAGAAATTTGCAAAGTGCATACGGATCTGAATGTCGCAGATCCGCTGACTAAACCTCTTCCACGAGCAAAACATGATCAACACCGAACTCTATGGGTGTTCGTTCATCACAATGTAATTAGATTATTGACTCTAGTGCAAGTGGGAGATGTTGGAAATATGCCCTAGAGGCAATAATAAAAGGATTATTATTATATTTCCTTGTTTGTGATAATTGTCTTTATTCATGCTATAATTGTATTATCCGAAATCCTAATACACGTGTGAATACATAGACCACAATATGTCCCTAGTGAGCCTCTAGTTGACTAGCTCGTTGATCAATAGATAGTCATGGTTTCGACTATGGACATTGGATGTCATTGATAACGGATCACATCATTAGGAGAATGATGTGATGGACAAGACCCAATCCTAAGCATAGCACAAGATCGTAGTTCATTTTGCTAGAGCTTTTCCAATATCAAGTATCTCTTCCTTAGACGATGAGATCGTAACTCCCGAATACCGTAAGAGTGCTTTGGGTGTACCAAACATCACAACGAATCGGGTGACTATAAAGGTGCACTACAGTATCTCCGAAAGTGTCTCTTGGGTTGACACGGATCGAGATCGGATTTGTCACTCCGTATGACGGAGAGGTATCTCTGGGCCCACTCGGTAATGCATCATCATAATGAGCTCAAAGTGACCAAGTGATTGGTTACAGGATCATGCATTACTGATGCGAGTAAAGTGACTTGCCGATAACGAGACCGAACGAGGTATTGGGATACCGACGATCGAGTCTCGCAAGTAACGCATCGATTGACAAAGGGAATTGAATACGGGATTAATTGAATCCTCGACATCGTGGTTCATCCGATGAGATCATCGAGGAGTATGTGGAGCCAACATGGGTATCCAGATCCCGCTATTGGTTATTGACCGAGAGCCGCTCTCGGTCATGTCGCATGTCTCCGAACCCGTAGGGTCTACACACTTAAGGTTCGGTGACGCTAGGGTTGTATGAATTTGAGTATGCAGCAAATCGGAATGTTGTTCGGAGTCCTCGGATGAGATCCCGGACGTCACGAGGAGTTCCGAATGGTCCGGAGGTAAAGAATTATATATAGGAAGTGCTATTTCGGCCATCGGAAGAATTTCGGGGGTTACCGGTATTGTACCGGGACCACCGGAAGGGTCCCGGGGGTCCACCGGGTGGGGCCACCTATCCCGGAGGGCCCCGTGGGCTGAAGTGGAGGAACCAGCCTGGTGGGCTGGTGCGCCCCCCACTTGGGCCCCTGCGCCTAGGGTTGGAAACCCTAGGGTGGGGGGCGCCCCACTTGCCTTGGGGGGCAAGCATCCCCCCTTGGCCGCCGCCTTTGGGAGATTAGATCTCCAGGGCGGCGCCCCCAGGGGCCTATATAAAGGGGAGGGAGGCAGCCGCACCCTTGCATCTTGGCGCCTTCCTCTCCCCGCTACACCTCCTCCTCCGTCACGTGCTTGGCCAAGCCTGCGCCGAGTGCTTGCTTCTCCACCAACACCACGCCGTCGTCTGCTGCTGGAGCCATCTTCCTCAACCTCTCCTTCCCCTTGCTAGATCAAGAAGGAGGAGACGCCATCCACTCCGTCGCGTGTGTTGAACGCGGAGGTGCCGTCCGCTCGCACTCGGTCATCGGTGATTTGGATCACGGCGAGTACGACTCCATCATCCACGTTCTAGTGAACGCTTCCGCACGCGATCTACAAGTGGTATGTAGATGCAATCTCTCTCTCATGACTCGTTGCTTAGATGAACTCATAGATGGATCTTGGTGAAACCGTAGGAAAATTTTAATTTTCTACAACGTTCCCCAACAGTAGTGAGCAACCTTGTTTGCGGTCATATAAATCCCATACACAAGCTTCTGATAATGAGGGTATCTTTGCTTCGACGGGGTTAACACTTCAGAAAGATAATATACTGGGCACTGAACTTTGAAGGCTTTTCCTTCCTCTTCCTGCTCGACCGTAAGTAGTGTACTGACGACTTGTCCTGTGGTTGCAATGTAAAGCAACAACGGCTCTTTGCTGATTGGGGCAGCAAGCACCGGCTGGGTGGAGAGCAGAGCTTTGAGCTCTGCAAACGCTGCATCGACTTCAGGAGTCCACTCGAACTTGTCTCGACTTCTTCATCACCGGTAAAGAGGCAATGCCTTTTCACCGAGGCGAGAGATGAATCGACTTAAAGCGCCAAGCATCCAAGAAGCTCGGACATCGTGCACACGCACAGGGAGTTTCATTCGGAGAATAGTGCCAACTTTTTCTAGGTTAGCGTCGATTCCTCGTTCAGAAACGAGAAAACCAAGTAACTTTCCACTAGGAACTCCGAATGTGCAATTTGATGGATTAAGCTTGATATCATACCTCTTGAGGTTGGCAAATGTTTCAGCAAGGCCAGTCAACAGGTCGGAACCTTTCCGTGACTTGACCACAATGTCATCCATGTATGCTTCCACATTCCGACTGATTTGAGTGAGTAAACACTTCTGAATCATCCTCATGAACGTAGCTCCGGCATTCTTGAGGCCGAATGGCATGGTGACATAACATAAGCACCCCCTAATGGAGTGATGAAAGTTGTTTTGATCTCGTCGGGTCCATACAGACGGATCTGATGGTACCCGGAATATGCGTCTAAAAAAGACAACCGCTCACATCCCGCAGTTGAGTCGACTATTTGGTCGATGCGGGGGAGAGGAAAATGATCTTTCGGGCAGGCCCGATTGATATGTTTGAAGTCGATGCACATGCGCAATGAATTGTCCTTCTTAGGGACCATGACCACATTGGCGAGCCACTGGAGTGGTAAATTTCTCGATAAACTCTGCTGCTAAGAGCCGAGCCACCTCCTCGCTTATGACCTTTCTCTTCGGACGGCGGACCGTCAAGATGTTCTTTGACAGGTTTAACTTTTGAGTCGACTCACGATTTATGCTCAGCCATCTCCCTGAACACCCGCATGTCGCCAGGCTTCCATGCAAAGATGTCCCAGTTCTCACGGAGGAACTGGACGAGCGCTTCTTCCTATTTGGAGTCGAGTGTTGTTGAGATGTTGGTCGGAGCAGCATCGGGGTCGGTCGGGTGAATATGAACCTGCTTCGTCTCACCGGACGACTGAAATGCCGACTCCGTAGCGGGCTTCTTGGCTCGCAACAAATCACTCGGATCTGCAGTCTTCTGATATTCTTGCAATTCTACCCCTGCCATCTGAGCATCAGCAATCTTAGAGCCTTTCTGGAAACACTCTTCCGCTTTCTTCTGATTGCCAGTGACAGTGATCACACCCTTGGGGCCGGGCATCTTCAGCTTGAGGTACACATAACATGGTCGGGCCATGAAACGGGCATACGCCAGCCTTCCGATAATAGCGTGATAAGCGCTCTGGAAATCCACGGCCTCAAAGGTCAACTTTTCTTTGCGGAAATGCTTCGAATCACCAAAAACCACATCAAGAGCAATTTGACCGAGTGACTTAGCCTTCTTTCCAGGAATGACTCCGTGGAAACTCATGTTACTGGTGCTGAGTCTGGACATCGGAATGCCCATCCCTTTCAACGCCTCGCATACAAGATGTTCAAAGCACGCCGCCATCCATCAAAACTTTGGTCAGTCGAGTGCCTTCGATGATTGGGTCGACCACCAACGCTTGCCTCCCAGGGGTGGCAATGTGTGTCGGATGATCGGAATGGTCGAATGTGATGGCGGTTTGGGACCATTTCAAATAATTGGGCGTCGCCGGAGCGACCATGTTCACTTCTCGGTTGATAACTTTCAATTGACTTTTGCTTTCAACATCAGCAAAAATCATCAGGGTGGAATTGACCTGGGGGTATCCACCATCACTATCTTCTTTGTCCTCAACTTTATCCGACCCCTTTTTCCTTATCCTTGGGTTGCTTCCCTTGGAACTGCTGAATCAAGAGCCGACATTGTCGAGTGGTATGCTTTGGGTAAATGAGTTTACCCTCTTCATCTTTCTTCGTGTGAATGTGACATGGCAAGTTCAACACATCATTCCCATCTTGGTCTTTCACCTTCTTGGGGTTCCACGGACCCTTGGGTTTCCCCTTGAACTTTCCTGAGGTCACAGCCAAGGCTTCTCCGGGAGCGGCTGGCTCGGCTTTGTGCTTCTGCTTCCGACTGGAATTTCCTCCGCCGGCTTCATTAGTGGTTGTCTTGTACTTACCACTCCGGAGCCGATCCTCTTCTTCACCATTAGCATACTTGGTGTCAATCTCCATCATCCGACTCAGGGTCATATCTCCTGTCCGGCCGAATTTCAAACTCAACTCTCTGTTCTTGACACCTTCCTTGAAAGCACACACTGCCTGGTGATCAGACACATTCTCAACTGTGTGGTGCAAGGTTATCCATCTCTGGATGTAATCTCTCAAAGTTTCATTCGACTTCTGCACACACGACTGCAGCTCTATCAATCCTGCTGGTCGCTTGCAAGTCCCTTCAAATGTCCTGACAAACACTCGGGCCAGATCTTCCCAAGTGTAAATACTGCTGGGTGCTAACTGATTCAACCATGCTCTGGCCGAACCCTCCAACATAAGGGGAAAATGCTTCATAGCTACCTCATCGTTGTCGCCGCCAATCTGAACAGGCACTCGGTAGTCCTCAAGCCAAGTGTCGGGCTTGGACTCACCGGTGAACTTACTGACTCCAGTCGCCAACCTGAAGTTGGGAGGAATCACTGCAGCTCTGATGGCCCTACTAAAACACTCTGGCCCTGAGACATGAACTCTGCTGCTGGAGGGAACATCTCTGTCATGACCTTCTCGGTGAGCTCTGTTCCTGTCGACCAAGCCTTGAACGATGATGGATCTTGCATCAAAGCCTGGCTCTCGGGTCGACTGAACCTTCGCCAAAGACTGCGGTCAAGGCTCACATCTTGTTGCCGAGGAGCGTATGATCCACCCCTTGGGGGAGGGGTGGGCACTCGACGTCGATCATTGCGATCGAATCGGTGCTCATACGGCTCGCGATTCCTGTACTGATCATCACGCCGGCCTCCACGTTCCTCACGCCTCGGGGGCGATCTTGGACTATGGGCCGACTGGACTGAATTCGCAGCGACGGATTTGCTGTGAATCCTGTTCCGTGACTGTGATACGACTGAGTTTTGATCTCCTGCTGCCCAGAGTAAATCTTTTATCTATTGCAAACCTCTACCCGCCTCCGACTGGGAAGGCTGAATTGATTCGGCTATACAGGCTGCAACTGCTAAATTCTGAATCGGAGTTCGATATACCTGAGTTGGTTGTGGAAAGAGCTGACGTCGACTGGATTCTGGAACCCGTGGTCGCGTGCGCTCGTCGAGAACTCGCTGGAGGTTCTCCAGTCGAGTGTGCTCAGCCAAGTTGGCCAAGCGCGCATCCTCCAAGGCACGAGCCTCGGGGGTTTCTCCAACGATTGGAGTGTGAAGCGCATCCATGTTCTCGGCGAAGTTCCTCCTCTCGCAGTGAAGTGAGGGCTCTGCTGGTACTCTTCGTGATCTTGCGCGGATCACCTCCACCGCCGCCTCCGTCGGTGCGGGGTATCCAGGAGGACTGCGTGGTCCATCGACCATCGTAACCTCCGCTGCCGGATCGCTGCTATCGCTTTTCGGATGCAGTCTTCATGGAGCCACCGATGATCGAACAGGCCGTAGAGAGATTCGTCGGGCTCGATTGCCACAACTTGGGAAGTGGCCGACTGGCGAGCCACCGCATGTCTCACCCACCGCTGAAGCCTCGACCGACCGGAGCGCTTGCGCCGGCGGGAGACTGGGAGTGAGGACGGCACAAGAACCGACCCATACTGGGTCGACGGTTGCCGCAGGAGGACGCCACGGACGCACGCGCGAAAGTGCGTTGCCCCGCGGACGGGGAGCGCGTCGACGTCGAGAGGAGCCTCCTGAAGCCAAGTGGAGTCGTCGACGATGAATGTGAGCGCACCGAGAAGGATCTCGCGGCCCTCGACCAAAACTCCACCTGAAACCATGATGTAGGAGATCGAAAGAATCCCAACTTCTCCAACAAATCGCTAGAACACTTGCCCCACGGTGGGCGCCAACCGTCGTGGTTCTAAGTCCGACAAGAGAATGGGGGTAGGTATGGAGAGGCAAGGTACTAGCTATGGAGTAGTTGGTACGCACGAAGTTTACTGAGTTCAGGCCCTTCTCGGAGGAAGTAACAGCCCCACGCCTCGGAGCCCGGAGGCGGTCGACTGGATTATATGCGTATGAATTACAGGGGTGCGAACCCTTCTACCTATGGAGGGGTGGCTTATATAGAGTGCTTCAGGACCCCAGCCAGCCCACGTAACGGAGGGTTTAAGATACATTAAGGCTAGGCGTTACTGGTAACGCCTTACATAAAGTGTCATCATGACCATAAAGACTACTTAACTACAGACCGTTTGGACGCCGAGTGGCTCTTGAACTCCTGGTGGTCGAGTGGGTCTTCATGGTCGAGTGTCTTTGAATCTGTCGAGTGGAAACCTACCAGGTCGACTAGTAGGCAGTCTATTCTAAGGATGCCCTTGGGGAGGGTATCTTGGACAGGTCCATGACCCTACCCTAGGTATATGACTTCATCAATGATCTCCCACATTTGATCTTTCGACCAGGTCTGAGCGGGGTACCGGACAACAGCAAATCGAGATTGGAGCACACCAAATGCCCGCCGACATCCTTCCCGCAAGCCTCCTCGAATCTTCAGAAACCAGGCGTTCTTGCCTCCGGGCATTGTGGTTTTGGATGGTCTTGACAAATGTCGACCATCTCGGATAGATGCCATCAGCTAGATAGTACCCCTTGTTGTAGTGCCGCCCATTGATCTCGGTTCACGGAGGAGAATGACCTTCAACAAGCTTGGCAAAGACAGGAGAGCACTGCAGCACGTTGATGTCATTGTGAGTTCCTGGCAATACCAAAGAAGGAGTGCCAAATCCAGAGGTCCTGTGTGGCCACCGCCTCAAGTACCACACTGCAACCGCCTTTGGCCCCTTTGTACATCCCCTGCCAAGCAAATGGACAATTCTTTCATTTCCAATGCATGCAGTCGATGCTCCCGGATGGAATTCACAATCCGGAGGAAAAGCTTTCTGCTCATCCGATAACAGCGCCGAAATGTTCTGTCGCCGTGAAGTGGAGCATCGGCGAAGTAGTCGGAGTAGAGCATGCAATAGCCTTCGAGACGATGCCGGTTCTTTGCTTTCACCTGCCCCGGCGCCGAGCCACCTCGCCGCGGATTTTCATTGCTCGCCAGCAGCTGGGCGAGGTCGGCGAGCACCATGAGATGCTCTTCTTCCTGGACGTCGGCCTTGGCTTCCTCCTCCAGCAGCGCGGCGAGCACTTCCTCGTCATCCGAGTCCATCGCCGGGGCAGCCAAATCGCCGAACACCTTGAGCGCGGTGGGCGTGCACCCGCTGCTAAACTGCCCCTCCGCGGCCGGAAACGCCCAGCTGGTGTCGGAGGGGCTGTCGCGGTGAACCTCTCCTATTTTTCCGGCGGGGAAGGGCTATCTACTGGTGAAGGGCGGCGGGGCGGCGCCGGGATATACCTAGTTGCGGCCGAGAGCGCGGGGGGTGGGAGGCGAGTCGGGAAGAAAATCTTGACTTTTCACCGACGGCGTGGGCCAGCCGCTTTTTGCGCCGAGCCCCCAGCGCGCCCCTAGCGCGGATTCGCATCGCGGCGCGGAGCGGAAAAAAGGGCCGAACCGGCGCTTTTCTTCGTTCTGGGAGCGTGACTAGGCCTTTTTTTGACGCCGGCGCCAAAAAAATCGCCTGGGGTGGCCTGTTGGGGCCGCGGCTGGAGATGCTCTTAGTTGTGGTTGTGCAGATTTTGCTAGATGAGTGCCGGTTTCCGAGGGAACATACCCGAAATCTTGGTTGCTCTCGTCTCCATTGTGCTCTGAACCAAACATGATCGACCACAAGATGGCTATTCCTATCTCATTCAGAAATAGTCGGTGAACCAAGCACGCCTTAGTCGTAGAACTGTGCAACTAAGTATTTGGGCATTTCTCGGTCTACAAATGCACACAGAGTTGCGCCCGACTTTAAGCTCATCCGGTTTAAAAATGACATGTTTATTAGGTGGCAAGAAATTAATTAATCCACCCCAAGTAGTTATCTTCTATATCTAAATAATTAGCCTCCACTAACCTATTTTTCTCAACATGGTACACATGCTACGAGCATGCCAACATGCACAAAAAGACTCACCACAACATGCAAATATGCATGGGAAAAGATTTTGCTAAATAATTGTATATACTAAATCATATGTATTATAAATTTTAGTTCTTATATTATTAATTTATATTATATCTAGTATTTAGCCTTTACTAACCTATTTTCTCACCATGCACACATGCCACTTGAACATGCAATGAGAAATGTTCACCTCAACATGTAAATATGCACGGGAAAAGACTCAAATCAATAATTACATATAGCGACTCATGTGTATTTCAAATTTTAGTTCATATATTAGTAATTTAAAATTCCTACTCATATCATCTAGTATTAAGTAAAAAAGAAGCATGTAACTTAATTGTTGCAATAAGGATAACTTCATCTTACTGGGAGGTCGGTATCAGTCAAAAACCGTGACATGTATCCAAATATAATACTAAAGAAGAATGATGAAAATCGGAAATACAACAAATTGTCTTAGTGAGGCTTCTAAAAAGGAAACAAGAACATCAAGAGAAACAGAAAGAAGCACCAAAGACATACGTGGTACATGAATTTATATGGAATTCTCTTTGTAAGTAATATATACATGGATCCATTATATAAAATTGTAAAAAGAAAAACAACCATGTGTATGTCGGGTTTATCATCTAGAATTTCAAGATTAAAGCGGATTGTACTTAAAGCCCATATACGTGAATAATACATTGGAACCTAGAATATAAAGTGAATATCATGCCTTTTTTCTTTCGACCAAGAAAAGATGCCAGTGGTGCCATATATTCTATTCAAGCACAGATTACACTGAGTATAACAAAGCCATCGGGGATAAAATCTGCCATACAATGTGTTAGACTCCGTATTGTAGCCCTACTGTGTAAACCATATCTTATTGGTATTGAACTTATATGTCATCATTATATATATGTGATAGGCCACTTTTTTGAGGGTTGAACCAGTTCCTCCAAAACCTACGTTTTACATGGTATCGAGTCTAACCTAGGTCCTCCACCTCCACCCCACCTGCCGCCGCCGCCGCACCAAAACCCTAAACCCTAGGGCTGCCGCCGCCGGTGCCATGACCGCTTACGCTTCAGGCGCCGCCAGCTCCGGGTCTATCCCCGCGACGCTTGCCGCCCTCCTCAACCTCCCACCTCGCCCCTGGCTCCGTCAGTGCCTCAGTTCTTCGGCACCACCGCCGTCGGCTCCCTGTTTTCAACACCGGTCCCACCGTCACCGCCCGCGACGGCCTCAGCACCAGTCGCGATGGCCTCCTCTGGATCCTCCCCGACACTCGTCGTCATCCCGCGACCTCGGGGGAGACGCTGCCCGCGGAGCCACCCGCGGCCTCGCTCACGGCACCACCCGCGGCCGTGATCCCGATCGTCCCCGCGCCGCCACCCGCGGCATCGGTCGCGGTCGTGGATCCTGTCACGCCGCCGCCAATCGTCCCTGCTGCTGGCGCAATCACGCCCACCGGGCCGTTCCACTTCGACAACTTGATCGCCATCCGACTCACGCCGGACAACTACTTGTTCTGGCGCGCCAAGGTCCTACCGCTGCTACGCAGCCGGTCTCTCCTCGGGTTTGTTGATGGTTCGCTACCGTGTCCTCCGCAGGTCATCCCTACCGTCCACGGCCCGGCCATCAACCCGGAACACCGTATGTGGGTGCAGCAGGACCAGGCGATTCTCTCTGCCATCCAAGGTTCCCTCGGCGACGGGGCCGCTGACCTTTGTCTCTTCGCCGACACCTCCATGGACGCCTGGACGACCCTGGAGCACGCCTTTGCATAGGTCTCTACCTCCCGCTCGATGGCCCTTCGCAGCGAACTCGCCGACATCAAGAAGCTAGACTCCTCCGCTACGACCTACTTCAACAAGATGAAGGTGTTGGCGACACGCTCACCTCTATTGGTCGGCCGCTTAGCGATGAGGAGTTCGCCGGCTTCGTCATCAAAGGCCTCGACGCCGACTACGACAATCTCGCTGAGGCCGTCCACAACACCAAGCCAGCGATGCCTCCTCACGATCTCTACTCGCGCCTCCTCTTCACCGAGCAACGCGTCTAGGCTCGTCGCTCCTCCGCCACCATCACCGCCCAGCCGGCGGCCTTCTGGGCCTCTCATGGCCAGCGCCCACCTGACCCGTCACCTGGCAAGGCCGCCTACCGTGATCGACCACAGGTGGGGCCCTAACACTAGGGTGGTGTGCCAGCTATGTGGTCGTGAACGCCATGTCGCCTCCAAGTGTCACCGCCGCTTTCAGAGGAGCTTCCTTGGCATCGGCAACGACGGAAAGGGCAACGAGCGCCAGTTTGCCATGGCAGACTTTGGTCCTCCCGCCGCCGCCCCGGCTGCCCACATCGCTGCCGCCCCGTCTGCCCACATCGCTGCCAAGGGCAAGGACCCGCGCGTCGAGCAGGGATACACACCATCCTACCCTGTTGATCCAGCCTGGTACATGGACACCGGCTCCACGGATCACATGACGAACGAGCTCAACAAACTCTCCACCTACCAGCCCTACTACGGGCACAATCAGGTTCACACCGCCAATGGTGCAGGTATGTCCATCTCTCATATTGGCCAAGCATCTCTTTTAACTAGTCATCCCTCTAGGCAACTCCATCTTCGTAACGTTTTCTGGGTATCCTCGGTAACTCGTAATCTTTTATATGTCCCTAAGCTCACCCTTGATAATCATGTCCTATGTGAATTTCACCATTTTAATCTTTTTGTTAAGGATCGAGCAACCCGGGACGTTCTGCTTAGTGGCCGGTTGAGCCAAGGCTTGTACCGTTTAGAGGATCCATCCGCCCGCGCGTCTTCGCGGTGTTCGTGTGTCGCCTTCCCAGTGGCACTCTCGCTTTGGTCACCCCGCCACACCCATCGCTCGCCACATAATCCACCGCCATGAGCTGCCATTAGTGTCTAGCAATAAAGAGATGTCCGTGTGTGATGCCCGTCGCAAAGGCAAGAGTCATCAGCTACCTTTTGTTTCATCTACTAGAGAAGTAAAGAACCCTCTTGAAAATGTGTTTTCTGATGTGTGGGGTCCGGCACAAACATCTGTTAGTGGTCACAACTATTATGTCAGTTTTGTTGATGCCTATAGTCGCTTCACTTGGCTTTATCTTCTTAAGCGCAAATCTGATGTGTTTGATATATTCATACAGTTTCAATTGCATGTTGAACGTCTACTCAAGCATAAAATTATCCATGTTCAATCAGATTGGGGGGTGAATATCGCAACCTCAACACCTTCTTTAATAAGCTTGGGATCTCTCATCATTTATCATGCCCGCATACACATCAGCAGAATGGCGTTGTTGGGCGCAAACATCGCCATATAGTTGAGACCGGCCTCACACTTCTTGCTCATGCTTCTGTACCCTTTCGTTTTTAGAGTGATGCTTTTGCTACCGCGTGTTTTCTCATTAACAGATTACCTACGCGTGTTCTTAATATGAAAACTCCGATTGAGCTTCTCTTAGGTGAAACTCCTGACTATACATTTTTTAAGGTGTTCGGGTGTGCCTGCTGGCCTCATCTTCGTCCTTATAATGATCGCAAACTTGAGTTTCGCTCCAAAAAGTGTGTGTTGATACGTCTCCAACGTATCTATAATTTTTTATTGCTCCATGCTACTTTATCTACTGTTTTGGACTATATTGGGCTTTATTTTCCACTTTTATATTATTTTTAGGACTAACCTATTAACCAGAGGCCCAACCCAGAATTGTTGTTTTTTGCCTTTTTCAGTGTTTCGAGGAAACAGAATAACGAACGGAGTCCAAACGGAATGAAACCTTCGGAAACGTGATTTTCTCACCGAACGTGATCCAGGAGACTTGGACCCTACGCCAAGGAACCAGAGAGGCGGTCACGAGGGTGGGGGGCGCCACCCCTAGGGCGCCCCTGCCTCGTGGGCCCCTGTTGCTCCACCGACGCATTCTTCCTCCTATATATACCTACGCACTTCAAACGATCGAACAGGAGCCAAAACCTAATTCCACCGCCGCAACTTCCTGTATCCACGAGATCCCATCTTGGGGCCTGTTCTGGAGCTCCGCCAGAGGGGGCATCCACCACGTAGGGCTTCTACATCAACACCATAGCCTCTCCGATGAAGTGTGAGTAGTTTACTTCAGACCTTCGGGTCCATAGCTAGTAGCTAGATGGCTTCTTCTCTCTTTTTGGATCTCAATACAATGTTCTCCCCCTCTCTCGTGGAGATCTATTCGACGTAATCTTTTTTTTGCGGTGTGTTTGTTGAGACCGATGAATTGTGGGTTTATGATCCAGCTTATCTATGAATAATATTTCAATCTTCTCTGAATTCTTTTATGTATGATTGAGTTATCTTTGCAAGTCTCCTCAAATTATCCGTTTGGTTTGGCCAACTAGATTGGTAGTTCTTGCAATGGGAGAAGTGCATGGCTTTGGTTTCAATCTTGCGGTGTCCTTACCCAGTGACAGAAAGGGTTGCAAGGCACGTATTGTATTGTTTCCATCGAGGATAACAAGATGGGGTATTTATCATATTGCATGAATTTATTCCTCTACATCATGTCATCTTGCTTAAGGCGTTACTCTGTTTTTAACTTAATACTCTAGATGCATGCTGGATAGCGGTCGATGAGTGGAGTAATAGTAGTAGATGCGAATCGTTTGATCTACTTGTCTCGGACGTGATGCCTATATACATGATCATACCTAGATATACTCATAACTATGCTCAATTCATCAATTGCTCAACAGTAATTTGTTCACCCACCGTAGAATACTTATGCTCTTGAGAGAAGCCACTAGTGAAACCTATGGCCCCGGGGTCTATTGTCATCATATCAATCTCCATCACTTTTATACTTGCTTTGTTTTTACTTTGCTTTTACTTTTCACTTTGCATCTTTATACCAAAAATACCAAAAATATTATCTCTATCAGATCTCACTCTCGTAAGTGACCATGAAGGGATTGACAACCCCTAATCGCGTTGGTTGCGAGTAGCTATCGTTTTGTGCAGGTATGAGGGACTTGTGCGTGGCCTCCTACTGGATTGATACCTTGGTTCTCAAAAACTGAGGGAAATACTTACGCTACTGTGCTGCATCATCCTCTCCTCTTCGGGGAAAACCAGGGCAAGCTCAAGACGTAGCAAGAAGGATTTCTGGCGCCGTTGCCGGGGAGGCTCACGCAAGAGAAAGTCAAGCACCATACCAAGTACCCATCACAATCCCTATCTCCCGCATTACATTATTTGCCATTTGCCTCTCGTTTTCCTCTCCCCCACTTCACCCTTGTCGTTTTATTCGCCCTCTCTTTTCCGTTTGCCTTGATGACTTACTTGGCTCGTTTGCTCGTTTGGTTGAAGAGTATTTATTCCTAAACAAAGAAGCCATTATCTATGGATCCTCATCCGCTTGCCAATCTTTTTAAGAGATACAATTATGATGAACCAATTCCTAGTGATTTGGATGCACTAGATTATCTTTATAAGGTTTTGCCTGAAATCCGTGAAGTGACTCACGATAGATCTTTGAATAAAAAGCATGATTGCAATGATTTTATTATAAATTCTTTTGATGTCAATTGTGCTAATAAGATTCAAAACCCTAAGCTTGGGGATGCTAGTTTTGCTATGTCTACTACTTGCTGCAATGATCATGATTGGGGTGATTCTTCTTATGATCTTGAAAATTTATTTAAGCCCCATGATGAATATGAGATTAATAATATTGTTTGCAATAATATTAAAAGTGGGTTTGGAAGAGTGTCAACTTTAGATCCCACATATTTGGAGAATGTTCAATCTTATGAAGTTTTTGATAAAAGTGGGTTTGGAAAGGTCATGACTTTAGTTAATGATAATCCCACTATTTTGGAAGAGTGTCAACTTTGCATGCATGTGGATCGTGTTGAGAATATACCTTGTGATAGCTATTTTGTTGAACTTTTTTATGATCCCACATGTAATTATTATGAGAGAGGAAAATATGGTTATAGAAATTTTCATGTTACTAAATTACCTCTCGTTATGTTGAGATTGCTACTGTTTTTTTCCGCTTCCTTGCATATGCTAGTTTTTGCTTGCTATGATAATTTGTTTTTCTATAATATGCCTATGCATAGGAAGTATGTTAGACTTAGATTTGGTTGTCACATGTTTTATGATGCTCTCTTTGCGCTTCAATTCTTGTCTACAATGTGAGCTTCATTGAAATCTCAATGCCTAGCTAAAAAGGCTTTAAAGAAAAGCGCTTGTTGGGAGACAACTAAATATTTATCCTTTATGCCTAGTAATAAATAATCCATCTAGCCTCTGTTTAGATGTGTTTTTATCTTTTAATTAGTGTTTGTGCCAAGTTAAACCTATTGGATCTTCTTGGATGATAGTTATTTGATCTTGTTGTAATTTCAGAAACTTTGCGCTCAGTGCCCGAATTGTTAAAAATCACCAGAACGTGATAAAATATTGATTCCAATTGCTTCTGAACAATAAACAAATTTTCCAGGTCGTCTAATTTTTGTATAATTGTTTGAGTTCCAGAAGTTTGCGTTAGTTACATATTACTACAGACTGTTCTGTTTTTGACAGATTCTGTTTTGCGTGTGTTGTTTGCTTATTTTGATGAATCTATGGCTAGTAAAATAGTTTATGATCCATAGAGAAGTTGGAATACAGTAGGTTTAACACCAATACAAAGAAAGAATGAGTTCATTACAGTACCTTAAAGTAGTCTTTTGTTTTCTTTCTCTAACGGAGCTCACGAGATTTCTATTGAGTTTTGTATTGTGAAGTTTTCAAGTTTTGGGCGAATTCTTTTGATGAATTGCCTAAGCTTGGGGATTCCCATGGAACCTCCAAGATAATCCAAGGACACCAAAAAGTCAAAGCTTGGGGATGCCCCGGAAGGCATCCCCTCTTTCGTCCACTTCCATCGGTAATTTACTTGGAGCTATATTTTTATTCACCACATGATATGTGTTTTGCTTGGAGCGTCTTGTATTATTTGTGTCTTTGCTTGTTAGTTTACCACAATCATCCTTGCTGTACACACCTTTTGGGAGAAGCCAATTTGATTGGAATTTGCTAGAATACTCTATTTGCTTCACTTATTTCTTTTGAGCTTGATAGTTTTGCTCATTGTGCTTCACTTATATCTTTTGAGCGTGATAATTTTTGCTCTAGTACTTCACTTAGATATTTTAGAGCACCGTGGTGGATTTGTTTTAAAGAAACTATTGATCTCTCATGCTTCACTTAGATTATTTTGAGAGTCGTTAATTGCATGGTAATTTGCTTAATGTTAATATACTTGGTATTCAAGATATGTGAAACATTTTTTTGAGTGCGTTGAATACTAAGATAAGTTTGATGCTTGATAATTGTTTTGAGATATGGAGGTGATAATATCAAAGTCGTGCTAGTTGAGTAGTTGTGAATTTGAGAAATGCTTGTGTTGAAGTTAGCAAATCCCGTAGCATGCACGTATGGTTAAAGTTGTGTAACAAATTTGAAACATGAAGTGTACCTGGCTTGTGCATCCTTATGAGTGGCGGTCGGGGACGAGCGATGGTCTTTTCCTACCAATCTATCCCCCTAGGAGCATGCGCGTAGTACTTGATTTTTGATGACTTCTAAATTTTTGCAATAAGTATATGAGTTCTTTTGACTAATGTTGAGTCCATGGATTATACGCACTTTTACCTTTTCGCCTTTGCTAGCCTCTTCGGTACCGTGCATTGCCCTTTCTCACCTTGAGAGTTGGTGCAAACTTCGCCGGTGCATCCAAACCCCGTGATATGATACGCTCTATCACACATAAACCTCCTTATATCTTCCTCAAAACAACCAACATACCTACCTATTATGGCATTTCCATAGCCATTCCGAGATATATTGCCATGCAACTTTCCACCGTTCCGTTCATCATCATCATGACATACTTTACTTTTGTCATATTGCCATTGCATGATCATGTAGTTGACATCGTATTTGTGGCAAAGCCACTATGCATTATTTTTCATACATGTCACTCTTGATTCATTGCACCATCCCGGTACACCGCCGGAGGCATTCATATAAAGTCATATGTTCTTCTAGTTTCGAGTTGTAATCCTTATGTTGTAATCAATAGAAGTGTGATGATCATCATTATTAGAGCATTGCCCAAAAAAAGAGAAAGGCCAAAAAAAAGAAAGGCCCAAAAAATAAAAAAAATAAAAAGGGCAATGTTACTATCCTCTTTTTCCACACTTGTGCTTCAAAGTAGCACCTTGTTCTTCATGTAGTGAGTCTCATATATTGTGCTTCAAAGTAGCACCATGTTTTTCATATAGTGAGTCTCATAAGTTGTATTTTTATACTAGTGGGAATTTTTCATTATAGAACTTGGCTTGTATATTCCTACGATGGACTTCCTCAAAATGCCCTAGGTCTTCATGAGCAAGCAAGTTGGATGCACACCCACTAGTTTTCTTTTGTTGAGCATTCATAGCTCTAGTGCATCCGTTGCATGGCAATCCCTACTCCTCATGTTGACATCAATTGATGGGCATCTCCATAGCCCGTTGATTATCCTCGTCAATGTGAGACTTTCTCCTTTTTTGTATTCTCCACACAATCCCCATCATCATATTCTATTCCACCCATAGTGCTATATCCATGGCTCACGCTCATGTATTGCTTGGCTTGAAAAAGTTTGAGATTATTTAAGTATGAAACAGTTGCTTGGCTTGTCATCGGGGGTATAGAAGTTGGGAACATCTTTGTGTGACGAAAATGAAGCATAGCCTAACTATATGATTTTGTCGGGATGAACTTTCTTTTGCCATGCTATTTTGAGAAGACATGATTACTTTGATTAGTATGCTTGAAGTATTATTATTTTTTATGTCAATATGAACTTTTGTCTTGAATCTTTTAGATATGAATATTCATACCACAATTAAGAAGATTTACATTGAAATTATGCCAAAGTATCACTCCGCATCAAAAATTCTCTTTTTATCATTTACCTACTCGAGGACGAGCAGGAATTAAGCTTGGGGATGCCTGATACGTCTCCAACGCATCTATAATTTTTGATTGCTCCATGCTACTTTATCTACTGTTTTGGACTATATTGGGCTTTATTTTCCATTTTTATATTATTTTTGGGACTAACCTATTAACCGGAGGCCCAGCCCAGAATTGCTGTTTTTTGCCTTTTTCAGTGTTTCGAGGAAACAGAATATCAAACGGAGTCCAAACGGAATGAAACCTTCAGAAACGTGATTTTCTCACCGAACGTGATCCAGGAGACTTGGACCCTACGCCAAGGAACCAGAGAGGCGGTCACGAGGGTGGGGGGCACCCCCCCCCTAGGGCGCGCCCCCTGCCTCGTGGGCCCCTTGTTGCTCCACCGACGTACTCCTTCCTCCTATATATACCTACATACCCCCAAACAATCAGAACAGGAGCCAAAAACCTAATTCCACCGCCGCAACTCCTGTATCCACGAGATCCCATCTTGGGGCCTGTTCCGGAGCTCTGCCGGAGGGGGCATCCACCACGGAGGGCTTCTACATCAACACCATAGCCTCTCCGATGAAGTGTGAGTAGTTTACTTCAGACCTTCGGGTCCATAGCTAGTAGCTAGATGGCTTCTTCTCTCATTTTGGATCTCAATACAATGTTCTCCCCCTCTCTCGTGGAGATCTATTCGATGTAATATTCTTTTTGCGGTGTGTTTGTTGAGACCGATGAATTGTGGGTTTATGATCCAGCTTATCTATGAATAATATTTGAATCTTCTCTGAATTCTTTTATGTATGATTGAGTTATCTTTGCAAGTCTCTTCGAATTATCCGTTTGGTTTGGCCAACTAGATTGGTAGTTCTTGCAATGGGCGAAGTGCATGGCTTTGGGTTCAATCTTGCGGTGTCCTTACCCGAAGGATGTAAAGGGTTGCAATGCACGTATTGTATTGTTGCCATCGAGGATAACAAGATGGGGTATTTATCATATTGCATGAATTTATTCCTCTACATCATGTCATCTTGCTTAAGGCGTTACTCTGTTTTCAACTTAATACTCTAGATGCATGCTTTGGATAGCGGTCGATGAGTGGAGTAATAGTAGTAGATGCAGAATCGTTTGATCTACTTGTCTCGGACGTGATGCCTATATACATGATCATACCTAGATATACTCATAACTATGCTCAATTCATCAATTGCTCAACAGTAATTTGTTCACCCACCGTAGAATACTTATGCTCTTGAGAGAAGCCACTTGTGAAACCTATGGCCCCGGTCTATTCTCATCATATCAATCTCCATCACTTTTATACTTGCTTTGTTTTTACTTTGCTTTTACTTTTCACTTTGCATCTTTATACCAAAAATACCAAAAATATTATCTCATCAGATCTCACTCTAAGTAAGTGACCGTGAAGGATTGACAACCCCTAATCGCGTTGGTTGCGAGTAGCTATCGCTTTGTGCAGTGTACGAGGGACTTGTGCGTGGCCTCCTCTGGATTGATACCTTGGTTATCAAAACTGAGGGAAATACTTACGCTCTTGTGCTGCATCATCCTCTCCTCTTCGGGAAAACTAACGCAAGCTCAAGACGTAGCATGTGTTTTTAGGGTATAGTTCTCTCCATAAAGGCTACAAGTGTCTTCATGTCCCAACCAATCGAGTCTAAATATCTCGGGATGTTGTTTTTGATGAGACCGTCTTCCCTTTTCTCGCCATGCCTCAGTCATCCACCACAACACCTTCTATGCATTCATCTCCTCTTATGCCCGCCAATTTGAAGATGTTGCATATTCACCGTGTTGTTACCTAATCATGGTGCAGGAATTGGACGTGGAGCTCGCTCGAACTCCTCCCCGACGGACCCTTCGTCGCTTTGTGGTGCACGTCGATCGGCCGGTGCATGCACCGCCTCCCGCCCTCGACCCCGCACCGGGCGCCCCATCTCCAACCGCGCCTGGGCCG
Organism: Aegilops longissima; assembly: GCA_021605205.1. Lineage (NCBI taxonomy): Eukaryota > Viridiplantae > Streptophyta > Magnoliopsida > Poales > Poaceae > Aegilops > Aegilops longissima. The sequence continues at coordinate 464,659,536 of CM038680.1, forward strand.
GAGCCCATGCTGGCTACTAGGACCGGGCCAGAGCCTGCGACGGCCTCCTCTGAGCAGTCTCCATCGCCACCTCCTCGCCCTCGCCATCCGCTCGGGCGTCCTTGGTGCCTACTTCGCCCGGGTCTACAGCGGCTCACATGCCGCCGGGGCCTATGTCGCCTGGCCTGCTGTCGCCTGGTCTGCCGTCGCCCGGCCCGACGTCACCCGGTTCTTCTTCGCCGGAGTCCCCTGGACCAGCCTCACCTGCTCCGGACATCCCGTCGGCCCGGTGTTTGCTCCCCGGCGGCGTCCACACACTCGCAGCCGCAGTGGCATTGTTCCTCCCAAGGAGCGCACCGAATGGCACGGTCACCTATCTTGCTGCTTGCCTGGCTCATGCCGTGGATGATCCAACCGCCGAACCACGCAGTTATCAAGCTGCTATGAGTATTCCACACTGGAGGGCTGCTATGGAACAAGAATATCATGCTCTTATGAAGAATAAGACCTGGACACTTGTTCCCCCTCCGTCTCGCGTCAACATCATTGATTCAAAGTGGGTGTTCAAGGTGAAGAAACATGCAGATGGTTCCATTGAGCGCTACAAAGCGCGCCTCGTGGCTAAGGGCTTTAAACAGCGTCAGGGCCTGGACTATGAGGATACATTCAGCCCAGCTGTCAAGCCTACCACTATTCGACTTCTTCTCTCTGGCGGTTTCGCGCGGATGGTCTCTCCGCCACTTGATGTGCAGAACGCTTTTCTTCATGGATTGCTTGAAGAAGAGGTTTACATGCGGCAGCCACCTGGATTTGTTGATCACACTCAGCCTCATCATCTCTGTCATCTGACGAAAGCCATATATGGACTGAAGCAGGCTCCCCGTGCCTGGCATGCTCATCTGGCTTCAGCTCTATGCACTCATGGGTTCATTCCTTCGACGGCTGATACTTCACTATTCTTGTTTCAGCGACCAAGTGTGACCATGTACCTCCTTGTGTATGTGGATGATATTGTCCTGGTGAGCTCATCCCCGACGGCTGCTGATGCTCTTGTGACTGTACTTGGTCGTGATTTTGCAGTTAAGGATTTGGGACAGCTTCATTTCTTCCTGGGTATTGAGGTCGCTCATCAGTCTCGTGGCAGTTTGGCTCTCACCCAGAAGAAGTACTCTCTTGATCTCTTGCGCCGTGCTGGTATGCTCAAGTACAAGCCATCGCCTACGCCCATGTCCTCCACTGACACCCTTTCTGCTATTGATGGTGCTCTTCTCTCTCCTGAGGATGCTACTGAGTACAGGAGTATTGTTGGTGGCCTGCAGTATCTCACGATCACGCATCCTGATCTCTCCTTTGCGGTTAACGGGGTGTGCAAGATCTTCATGCTCCCACCGATGTACACCGGTTCTGCAGGAAGCGATCTTTGCGTTATGTGCGTCTCACTGTCTCCTTTGGTCTTCACCTGCGCCCCAGTACCTCCGGAGTTCTTTCTGCATTCTCTGATGCTGATTGGGCTGGGTGTCCAGATGATAGGCGATCCACGGGGGGACATGTTGTGTTCTTGGGTCCTAATCTGATCGCCTGGAGTGCACGCAAGCAAGCCACCATTTCCCGCAGCAGCACAGAAGCTGAGTACAAGTCGGTTGCCAATGCAGTTGCTGAACTTATATGGATTGAGTCCCTACTTCGAGAGCTAGGAGTTGCTCAGCCACATCCTTCGGTCCTTTGGTGTGACAACATCGGTGCTACGTTTCTGTCGTCAAACCCGGTGTTCCATGCACGGACTAAACACATTGAGATTGACTATCATTTTGTGAGGGAACGTATTGCACAGAAGCTACTACAAGTCAGGTTTATCTCTTCAAAAGATCAACTTGCGGACATCTTCACCAAGCCTCTACCTTCTCCCATGTTTGAGGTCTGTAGGCGCAATCTCAACCTCCTAGATACTTCAGGAGTGAGTTGAGATTGAGGGAGGGTGTTAGACTTCGTATTGTAGCCCTACTGTGTAAACCATACCTTATTGATATTGGACTTGTATGTCATCATTATATATATGTGATAGGCCACCCCTTTGAGGGCTGAGCCAGTTCCCCAAAACCTACGTTTTACACAATGTAACATAGGGCACCGATTTTTTTGCATCATAGGGAAGCACACACAAGTTTTTTAAACCTTGTAAAATGTATGGGTTATTTTCAAGGGTATGTGTGAGTTTCTTTTTTTGTGTGTGTGAAAGACCCCAGCCGAACAATTACAGTGGGCCAAAAATGCTACAAATCAAACAACATACTCCAAAATAACCATCAACTATCCTCCAAATTAAAAACCTACACAAGCCTCTAGTACACTCTTTTACAGAATTATGATCCCCCAAAATAATCATCAACTATCCTCCAAATTAAAAACCTACACAAGCCTCTAGTACACTCTTTTACAGAATTATGATCCCCCAAAATACATATGCATATTTTTTTAATAAAAAAGGATGTGTAGTATGGTAATGGCAAAACTGTCTCTAATTTTATATGTCTCATGTTTTTTTATGATTTGGAACACATGTTCCAAGTGTGATTTTAAGATTTTATACGTCTATATATGGGATTATGGAGTATAATTTCTTTCACGTGTGGTAATCCTCTTCTTTCTTTCTTGGATTTGCTAGAAGTTCCCCGCAAAAAAAAAGATTTGCTAGAAGTTGTTTCGACGGCTATTTGTCGGTGGCGTAACACCCTAAATTAGGGCCAAGAGCCATTTCCAGCCAGGATGGCATTTGTGAAAGGCGTGGCTAGCAGTCTTGGTAGGAGGAGTGGCATTTTTGCAAAACTTCCAATGCAGTTTGTTTAATTAACAGCGTCATTTAGATCGGGCCTTTGTCAGGATTGGGCTTCTAACAAATGTTCACTAGATAGCATTTTCACTGAATTATTGTTGCGTTCAAAAGATGGATTCTCCCATAAGAGATGTGTGTTACTTAAAAATGATTTGCAAACTGGAGGGAGCCATATATATGGTAACACAGAAATATTTGATTCAGTAAATACTATTATTACAAATAAGACGAATTAAGGAACACGACAAATAAGACGGCTCATAATAACACTTGAAAAGACGGAAAAACAAAAATTTGAATTACGACGGCATCCTCCTAGCAGGGCAACAGGCCTATACATAGTAGTATTATTATTGTCTCGAAACTAAAATCCATGCGGACGATCTGGTCAGCATCGAACGGATCCTTCCAGAAGGGCATGCACTCGGGTTCACTTGTCGTCGTTGTCGTCGTTGTCGGGCGAGAGGCCGGCGATGCCCTCAGGCCCGGGGGCAGCCGCCGGTCCATCGGAGGGCCCCTCCGCGGGCGAGTCGGCGGCCGGCGCGTCGGCCGAGGGGGCGTCGGAGGCCTTCTCCTCCTTGGCGGCCTTCTTGGCATTGGCCAACGGCGCGACGGCCAGGGCGACGAGGAGGAGCGCGGCGAGGATGAAGGCCGTGCGGCGGGCCATGGCTCAGCTGCGTCGACTGCGCTTCCTGGTGGTGCTGATGGTAGTGGTGGTGGTGGCGGTGCTGCTGTGCGTAGTGATCTCTGAGGCTTGGTTCGCTGTGGATGAGAGGCGTCGGGGCGGTGTTATGTAGCTGCCGGAGGTGGCTATTTCTGGGCGGGGCTGCCTGAGCGTTGCGTCGCGCGTGGTTCTGGCCGGTGGCTACGGCGTAGTGGTGGCGCGTGGTTGTAGCCGCGGGAAGGGTTCAGATCCTGTTCCAGCCGGTGGATGGATCTCCACTCCCGAAGTGCAAGCTTGGTGTTTGTTATCGCCACTTGTTTTTGTTGTCTTTGTTTTTTGTTTTGACACTGTTTTTTTTTTTTGAGGAAATGACACTGTTTTGTCTTGCCTTTTATGTTTTTGTTTTTTATGTTTTCTATACTGGTTTTTTCCTTTTTCTGTTCTTTTCATTTTTTTTCTTTCGTTTTTTATTTCCCCTTTTTCTTTTTTTTTCTTCTTCACTTTTTCACTATTTTCTGCATTTTTTATTTCAAATTCGTTAACAACTTTTTTTTTCATCGAATTCAAATTCAACCATGCAAAAAAAAGTTCAACAGTCCAAAAAATGTTCATCCAATTCAATTTTTTGTTCATCAGATTTAAAAAATGTTCATAAAAATTCTAAAGTTGTTCATCAAACTGAAAAAATGTTCATCGGTTTCTTTTCTTTCATTGAATTTTTTGTTCATCAGATTCAAAAAATGTTCATCGCATTCAAAATTTATTCACTGAATTAAAATTTTGGTTCAACATTTTGTCAAAATAATGTTCATGGAATGCAAATTTTGTTCATAATTTTTTCCAAATTTTTTCTCTAACACAAATTTTGTTCTTCAAATTTAAAAAAATGTTCATCAGATACCAAATTTGTTTATTGATGTTCAAAATATGTTCATCAAATTAAAAAAAAGTTCATTCCTTTGGAATCATGAACATGTTTTACAAAACATTTTTTCGAATTCACAAACATTTTTTTGAACCATGAACATTATCTTAAATTCAGAGAAGTGAAATATCAGCTGAGGATTGGGTTCATCGACTACAAAGTAGTGTACTGTCCCAAGGAATGTAATAAGCCAGCGCATATGTTGGCGTCTCTTGTGTCTCTAGAATCCCAGAACATCCATGTTGCCGGGATTTCGGATCTCCGGAGAGAGGAAACTCGTGCGGTGACCGCTGACTTGGTCGGTCCCTAGTTTTTGGGATGCAAGGTGTTCCATCTCAAAAAAACAAATTCAAGAGAATTTTTTGTAATCACGATTTTCTTTTTGCAAATTCTTGACATTTCGCGAATGCATGAACATTTTTTGAAATTATGAACATTTGTAAAATTTGTTAACATTTTTTAATTTTGTGAATATTTTTTGTAATCGTGAACATTTTTTGCAAATTCATGAACATATCACGAATGCATGAACTGTTTTTGAAATCATGAACATTTTTTTAAATTCGTGTACATTTTAAATTTTGTGAACATTTTTTTTTTTGCAATTCATGAATTTTTTTAATTCATGGGCATATTTTTGAAATAATGATTTTTTTTCAAAATCGTTTTTTTTCAAAATTAGCAACTTTTGCTGAAATTTAGAAGCTGTTTGATATCCAGAATTATGGAAAAAAGGAAAAACACAAAAGAAAAGACGAAAAAAACAGGCGGCGTGCCTGCCACACATGGGCCGGCCCAGAAGGGCGCGAAGGGGGGACCGTGGGGTGTGCGCCCGCTGCGTTCTCAGCGTGTGGCGCACCATATGGGAGCTCTCATGTGTGTGTGTGTGTGTGTGTATGCCAAATAGCATTGCCAAATTGAGTTCCGGCTTTTGGCAGCCCCATTACACATTATGGAGACTAGTGTCGTAGCCAAATCAATGGGAACCCAAGCTTCTTCGTGCTTCGATGCCAAACTTCCCAAGGCAATAAAATACTATATGGATCTCAGCAAACTGGCGCGAACAATGTGGGGTTGGCATACATGTGGCAATTTTCTAAATAATTATATTTTTGACGCGCGGGGGGCTACTGTAGGGCTGTTGTGCACGATATGAGAAACACGTACACTATGAAGAAATGGGCTATTTGACATTGATGCCAAAGTTCTGACCACATCACAAATGGGCTGTTGCACAAGACAAAAAGTATTCACATGCTGGGGGCAAGTAAAGCGAACGGTATAATAAAAGGGTTATGGTAAATAAAAGGCTTTAAAAACGGTACACATTGCACATTTTAACAAAAAATCCAGCCAAAGAAAAAGTCACTATAAAAAGTCCCATGCACAATACACACACAGAGAGAGAAAAAAAGATTGTTGCACCAAGTTGTTTTCTTTTTGATAGGCAAGCTGTTCTATTTGGAATGGGAGACTGCAAGTTGTTGTTCCATATGAAGGATACACAAAACATGTGTGTTGTGTGCACAATTAACAATGTTAATAAAAAATTATGAGAGATTAAAAATGTTTTCAATTTTTTTAAAAAAATATCCATGAAACTTAAAAATGTTCATGGGCTTAAAACAATCTTGTAAATTTAATGTTCATCATGTGTTTTAAAAATTTCAATGTGCATATAAAAATCATCATTATAAGAAAATGGTCATCTTGTATTTAAAAATCAAATTGTATTTAAAATATCCACCAAGTATTGATATATTGATTGTCGTGCAAAATTTGACAATGTTCTTTAGAAAATGTGATCAAATATTTAAAAGTGCTCAACATCCATTAAAATTTGTTGAACGTTACTTAAAAAATATTTATGGCATATTTAAAAAAATGTTTTACTGTTATTTAAAATGTTACTCATGTAAAAAATTATGTAAAAAAATCATCGTGCATTTAAAATATGTTCGATGTTATTTAAAAAGATTTCACATATTTAAAACTGATAAAATTGCCCGCGTTTGCAGTTATAGTTGTACTGTACATGCAACTAGGTCGGTGTCAGGAGGAAAGTTGTGTGTGGGTGTTCATAGGCAAGATTGGGTTGAGGGGCATGTTGAGTGTCGAGTGTTGAAATGCAATTGGGTCAGCATTAGGGCCAAGTTGTGTGTTGAATTTGGAGATGCAACTAGGTCAGGTTGGCGGGCAAGTTGTGTATGGTTGGTAGGCAAGTTACATGTTGAAACTAGACGCAACCGGGTCTGGTTGAGTTGTGTGTCAAGGTTTGACATGCACTAAGTTGGGTCGGGGCAAGTTGCATGTGGAGGTAGGATATGCAAATAGCTCAGCAAAGTTGTGTGTCAAGTTTGGCATGTAATTGGGTCAGGGTCGAGTGAGGGAAGGGGTGGGGGGGAGCAAGTTGGGTGTTGAATATGTACATGCAACTAGGTAGGGTTGGTGCAAGTTGCTTGTCGAGGGTGACATGCAATTGGATCAGGTAGGGGCAAGTTGCATACCGATGCAACTAGGTCGGGATGGAGTTATGTGTCAAGGTTTATCATGCAACCGTATGTCAGTATTGGGGAGGAAACAAATTGTTTGTGGATGATGGACATGCAGTTGGGTTGTCTCGGGAGCAAGTTATGTGTCGAAGGTGGACATGCAACTATGTTGGGGCCGGAGGGCAAGTTGTGTCAAGGCTTGACATACAAGTGGGTCAGGTGGAGTTGTGTCTCAAGGTTTGACATGCAATTAGGTCCGTTCTTTGGGGCAAGTTGCATGTCAAAAATGGCATGCAACTAGGAAGAAATTGGGAGGGTGCAGATCGCGTGTTGAGGATGGACATTCTATTGGGTCCGGGGACGGAGGGCGAGTTATGTCCTCCTGGTAGCAAAACAGATCAATACCTCGATTCGTATCTACTCACCGGGCGGAAAAAACATAACATAGCATTTCTCATAAATAGACAGTTTTCATTGAAACGATCATTTCCAAGTCGATGATGGGCATGTAACTGGATCGAGTGGAGTTGCATGGTGAGGGACATGCGGGTAGAAGATTGGCTACATGAAGAGAGAGATGCGGTGGAACTTATGGCTAGGCGAGCGCTCCATGTGAGGGGTTAAGAAAGAGCTTGAGCGGTGGGTGGGCAGTCCCCATGAAACACTATGGACGACAAAGCAAAACTAGGAGAAAACTAAAGTCTACAACATGACCACTACAACTTTTATTTCTTTATGAGAATATGAATGATATACTTTTTCTTGAATTAAGGGGTTTCCCCCCAATTTTCATTTCTGAAATTTGATACTAATACACACCAACCATCGAGTGCTTACCGCGATCAGCAGCATCCTACACATCCCAGCCAAACTGTCTACAACAAACTCAAACACTGACATACTATTACTAACTTCATTCTTACAGATGTGCCTCTCAGGCCACATAGCGAAAGAACGCTGGTAAGACCTCGGCTATACCTAAACCAGAATTGTCACAAGGAAGTAACATCTACATAGCAGCGGCAACAAAGACCAAATTGAAGACTAAGAACTTGAACATCTATTAACAGCTTAACCAGCAGTGCGAAGCACCATTGGAGCCCATCCTCTCTGTTTGTTGAAGATCTCAGTTAACACTTGTAGTAGAAGCCTTGCTCCTCTGACTTGTACCACACGTTGTTCTCATTTCTTAATAATTTTTAGAATTCTGGCCAACAAACAGATTGTGCAATAATGCTCTAAGGATCATATTAATATTCTTAAAAGGACGATGATATTTGGCACACGTGTGCCATATAGCTAAAACTACCACACCTTCTTCCTTCCATTTAGTTACATGCATGATTCATTAGGATGAATCCTCCTCCTTTCACATGCATTCTTTTTTCTAAATACATGCATGCACTAGAGGACAAAAAAGCTGATGTCATCATAGATTTTTTTATTTTGAAAATTCAAAATGTTTTGTAGCTTAAACCGTTGATCCGATGCCAAAAACATTTTCACATAAAAGATTCATTGCGGCGAGATCTTCGAAACTAAATCCCATGTTTTTATGTTCCGATGATATTTTTCGGGTCAAAAGTTACCACGCCTCGGTTACATAAGTTACCACGTCTATGATATGCAATTTACCGTGCTATTTTCACATAAGTTATCGGGGTGGGGGGGGGGGCATAAATAAGGTTCTCTCACCTTCTTCGCATGCACATGCATGTATGTACTAGAGGACAAAAAAAGTTGATGTCATCTTAAATTCTTCTTATTCCGAAAATTCAAAATGTTTTTGACTCAAATTGTCGATTCGATGCAAAAATCATTTTCACATAAAATATTCATCACGATGAAATCTTCGAAACTAAATCCCATGTTATGTTTCCTTGACTTTTTTTGGGTCAAAAATTACGACGTCTGGGCTACATGAGTTACGACGTTTTGTGGTATACTAGTTACCATGCTATTTCCACATAAGTTATCGGGGTTAGATTTTTCAACAAATTTCCCCTCTTGGTCAAAAATTTACGTAAGTTATCGGGTATACGGTTCGTATACTACCGTGCTATTTTGACATAAGTTACCGAGGTTATGTTTTTCAACAACTTTTTTCTTGGTCAAAATCGCTGCAGTGTTTGTATGGAAGTTATCGGGTATGTGGTTTGTATATTACCGTGCTATTTTCACACAATTTATCGAGGTATGTTTTTCAACATTTTTTTTCCTATGATCAAAGTTATCGCGGTTTGTGTACATAAGTTATTAGGTATGCGGTTTGTATATTACCATGTTGGTTTCACATAAGTTATTGGGCTTATGTTTTTCTTCCTTTGGTCGATGTTACTACGGTGTTTGCATGTAAGTTATCAGATCTGTGGGGTGTATATTAGCATACTATTTACACATAAGTTATCGATGTATATGTTTTTCAATTTCCTTAGGACAAAAGTTACCATGGTGTTTCTATGTAAGTTATCAATTATGCGGTGCTTATATTACCATGTTATTTATACAGAAATTACCCGGTGTATGCTTGAGAAACTTTGTTTCTAGGTCAAAAAGTTATCATGGTGTTTGTATGTAAGTTATTAGGTACGCGGTGCTTAAAATATCATGCTATTTAAGCAAAAGTTATGGGGGGTATGTTTCAATAACTTTTTTCCCCACAGTTCAAAAAAGTTACCATAGTGTTTTGGACGTAAGTTATTAATTAGGTGAGTGGTGCGTATATTATCATGCTATTTACACAAAATTTGTCGAGGGTAAGTTTCAACAAAAAAATAGCTCGGGTCCAAATTACCATGATGTTTTCATCTAAGTTATCAGGTCCGCGGTGCATATATTTTCATGCTATTTACACAAAAGTTACCGGGGTATCTTTTCAAGAAATTTCTTCCCCGTGGTTAAAGTTACCATTTTGTTTTTACCTAATTTATTAGGTCTATGGTCTGTCTATTGCCATGCATTTTATACAAAAATTATAGGGGAAATCTTTTCAACAATTTTCTTCCCATGGTCAAAGTTACAAGATCTAGTCACAAAATGTGTACGTACCAAATCGTCGATTCATCAGATTGAATCTTTGCTCTGCAGATACACTTGATAATATATTCAACAACATGAATGTTACCCAGTGAAGAAAGACCAAACACTAGATTTGATCATCAAAGACCATTTCGGTTTCAGTTCCAAGATATCACAGGAGAACACACAAAAATTTGAGAATTCAACCAGATTACTCCCTTCACGTCTCACATCTCACACACGGGACATGCCAGAGACACGCCAGGTTGCGATGTAAGTTCCTCATCCAACTGTACCGTACCATCCACCACCAAGAACGCGTAGATAGATGGCGATTCAGATGAGGCAAACAACAGTTGGAGATTCAGTTGGAGCTGTTCCTCGCTGCCTACAAAAATAAACTTTCCAGTTCAGGCACAAGCAAAGATTCTTCATGCTTTAGAATGATTCGAATTCAGAAATTTCAAGAAGGGCGCCTCAGTAATACACTTTTCGGTGTCTCTGAATTTGAAGAAGAGGGAAGTCACATCCGAGAGTCTGAATTTGATCAACTGTATATGCAATTCAGTTCACACAAAAAACAAAAAAGTTTCAGACTTTAAACTCTTCTCTTTTTTCTTCAGAATTCGGCCATCTTCACTTCTCACATTCTACAAGCTCACGACACCACGCAACACATACATTTTTTTGAAAGTGGCCATTTCTGGCTTTCATTTCATAGCAGGAGAGAGCAGGAAAAATACATAGTCTGATCAAGTGATCGGTGGGTTGGGGAAGAGATTACATAGCAAGCCTAGCAAGAGTGTAAGCTGGCGATAGGGGCCTAATTATGTTATTTTCACGGCACGTCCCCGAAGGGGTGCGCTATGCATTTGGCTACGGCGATCCTCCACTGCTCCATGTCGCGGCGGCAGGTCGCTGTGATGCTGCGGGCGCATGGTGATTTCCCTCTGAAGGTGCACGCATTCCGCTCTAACCAGATTTGCCAGACCATCAAAGTGAGCAGCGATCTGGTGCCCTTCCTCGTGCCTGGGTTGGCTCCATCGATGATCAAGCGAAACCTCTCGGCAGTGGACCTTCCCGTGCTCCAGATGGAATGGCTGAAAGAGTGGCAGCCTAGCCAGGTTGCCACCTCGTTCCAGCACTGAATGGCAACGGTGCACTCCCAGAATAGGTGCGACAAGGACTCAAGGTTGCGCAGGCATAGCTGGCAGAAGTAGTTGTTAATCCATCCGCGTCTCTGTAGTCTATCGTTGCACCATAGTCGATCTAAGTGCAGCAGCCAAAGAAGGACTTTCATCTTTGATCAACACTTACATTCGACCCAACAGTCAACAAGACTCCGATGACACGACACTAACTGACCCAACAGTTTATCTTCTTCTCTAGAAATGATAATTTAGTTGACCTCCTCTATCTTGCTCTCCTCGGCGCTCTCCTCCTCGGCACCGTCATCCTCCTTCTTGTAGGCAGACGATGTGGGAACAGACGAACTGCAGGTGATCGATCCAGTCCGATTTACGCATACCATGACAATAGACAGGAAGAGCAGCTTGAGAAACATAGACTATCAATAGAAACAGAGACTTGATTTTCGCTAGACAGTAGACAGGAGAAGCAGCAGCACCACAGATGCTCCTACACTTGGTAATCAACACTTATTTCTCTCGTTCCTTCATGTACAGTGAGTAGTTCTTGCGAGTTGGAGGCCTCGTCAGGGAACCCAAGCTCGAGCGGCGCATCACCGGCCGCGGAGAAGAGGAAGACGCGGCCGAGGGGGTCCTCCACGGCGAGTACTCGGTGAGCCCATCGCCGTCCTCGTAGGGCAGCGAGGCCTGGGCCGCCGCGTACGCGCCGTCCTCAAGCGCACCACCGCCGTGAAGAGAAACTGCCGGATCTGATGGCCGCGTTTGGTCATGACACGCCTGCAGGGCGCCTTCCATCGCTTCGTCCGCGCCTACTCCGCCACGGCGCCGCAGATCGCCGCCTGCTGCTCCTGCTTCTGCGGCTACGACGGCGGGGGAGCTCTTACACGGGCATGGAGAGCAAGTCCCGTCAAACCGGTACGCTGAACTCACTAGGCGGTGGCATTATGTGTAAATAGGTCGCAACTCTATCTTCCACGTTTTGAGCAATCAGGTGGCGAGATCGCGACCGCACGATCTAAAAATGAACGGCATCAAAACAGTTTGGTCGTTTTGCAGAAAAACTCACGTGTGTCAGATACATATTTCGTTCTCAAAATATGTTTTATTTCTAGATTTCCACAAAGCCCACAACACTACAAAAACTCCTGATGCTATAATCCATCTAGCTTTCCTAGGAAACCCAAAAACCCAACCATGAATGATTTACTGAGGAAAAGGAACACAGATCCTTGCAACTGCACACGTCATCATCCATTCAGGCGCCGGGGGCAGGCGCCGGCGAGAGCGTGTCGGCCAAGCTGTTGATCTCCACGGCCGGCGCGTAGGCGGACTCGTCGATGGAGTCGGCCGCCGGGCCGTCGGCAGCCGGCGCGTCGGCAGAGGCGGGGGCGTCGGCGGCGCTGTCGGCCTTGGCCTTGGCCAGCGGCGCCACGGCCACGGCGGCAAGGAGGAGCGCGGCGAGGACCAGCTCCGTGCGAGCCATGATTGCGCCGGTGCGCGCGCACGTTACGTGGGTGGGTGCGCAGGCGTTGGTTAACGAACTAGCTCGCCGTCGTCGCGTGCGTGCGGATGGCTTGCCGATCGGCGTGCGCGCGGGTTGCCGTTGCCGTGGCCGTGCCCGTGGCCGTTCTTTAGGCGTGCATGGCTCTTCTCGGCCGCTGGTGTCGCGGTGGTGGCGCGCGCGTGTCGGCAACCTCGGCCGGACCGCGGGAACTGCTCGACCGTTGACGAGATCGCTCGGCCGACACAAGATTGTATCGTCTCGTCTCGTCTCGGTGCACCGTCCAATCCAGAGGATGAGTACCACTCTCTTGCACCAAAATATGTTTGGGCTACGCCTCGAGCCCTGTGGTGGGTAGTGGGCTAGCGGCAGCGGTGGAGGCCCAGCGTGCCGGTATCACTCTCACCTAAGCTTTAGCTCTCCATGTGGGCGATATAATTAGGCCGAAAGCCCGAAATGGAAGGTGCTGTAACTTCTCTTCTTCTTTCGCTGTTGATCGCCATGCATCAGCCCGGGCCAAGCTTTTTCACCTCTCCTTCCTCCTCTCTTTATTCTACTTGTCACCTGCACTACTTTTACTTTCATGTGTGGTTTGTGTTGTTTGACCTGCTTGAGCCGGGGATGGCAAAGCATCCACCGACAGCTGAAGTCCCAAGAAATGAATGAAAGCTTGCGCGCCGTTCAAGCGACGGACCCGTCGTCGTTGCATTTGTTTATACGATCTGACCAAGACGCCATAGAAAATTTGAGAGTTGAGACTTGGCTCCAGCCAGAAATTGACTTTGTACGACTAGGAACATGTCACTCAAAACATGTTGTTGACGAGAATTCGTAAAATGCGCTCGTCCGTTAACACGGCAGGGAGCAACTTCGCTCCAAGTTTTCACTCACCGGTCGCCAGATCGACCAAAAGAAAATCAATGTCTGGTGAGCTCAAGATGCCATCAACAAGCTCTCATGCGTGGCCTTGTTGTGCTCTTGTAGTAGCACGAGCAGATGCCAAGCAGTACTAACAAACAGAGAAGAACATCTAAAGAGAAGAAGAACAAGCAGAAGAAAATCGAGCACACGACTATGTCTTCCGCGGAAGAAGCACTACACGAGCACGCCGTCACACCACGATCGAACACGCCTATGGATCAAGCACCAGGAAGGGAAATAAAATACCCTAAGCCAGCGTGGAGGCCAGGGCCACGGCCGCCAGCGCCGCGGTGAACCACCGGGCGCGCGGCGCGCCGGCGGCCGCGCTCTTCTTGGAGTCCTTCTTCTGGTCCGCCGGGGCGGTGTCGTCTGCCTCGGGTCCGGGCGCGTCCGCGACGGCGGGGGCGAGCGGTGGCGCGCGGCGCCGCCCTTGCCCGCCTTGGGCGCGTCGGCCGCCGGTGCGGGCGCGGGTGCGGGGGTCGGGGACGGCGCGGGCTTGAACAGCTCGACGGGCTCGAACACCTTGTCGACGGCGTAGACGGCGACGGGGTCCGTGTCGAGCAACGTGGACCTGACCCGAGCGACGGCCCCGGAGGCGCCCGTCTTGATGGTGACGACGTTGCCCTCGTTCTGCAGCGTGAAGTTGTAGTTCCGGGCGGAGCCGTCGGTGGCGAGGGTGTTCATGACGCCGTTGTTGGACTTGAGGCTCCCCGGCGAGTAGTACACGGGGACGGCGTGGAACAGCAGCAGCGACGCCTTGCCGTCGGCGGTGAGGTTCTTGTACCGGGGCATGAAGGATGCCACGGCGTCGTCGGAGGGGCAGAAGACCGTCATGCCGCCGCTCGCGGCCGCGTCGTACGTGGACGCCGCGTCGGGCGAGGCCGCGATCAGCGCCGCGAAGGCCTTGCACCCGCCCTTGGCCATCGCCGCCGTGGCGTTCGGCGGCGCCGGCGGGGCGGCCGGGGCCTTGGCCTTGGCCCCCGCGGCGGCCGCAAGGGGCAGCGCGACCACCAGGAGCAGCGCGACGGCGAGGCGAAGGCACCGCATTGTGCGGAGAGTGAGGGGAGTGTGGACTGAGAGTGGCGTGCACCTAGCTAGCTCGGCTCGCCCGGATATGTAGCGTGAGCGTGGCGCCCATGCCCCTGGGCACTGGGGGTTTAAGGTAAGATGCCTGCCGTGCCGCGCGTACTTGGCAAGCTCGCCATGCATTTTGCAACGTTTTTTTTTTCTTTGCTTTCTCTCACTTCCTGGCGTAATACTAACTTTTTTTGCACGTATTTCCACCTGTTCTCCATCCCTTCTTCGGTTTGGATCTCTGTGGCGTTGGGTGTGGCGGTGACGAGCGCGTACGCTGTTCTATTCGTACAGAGAAAATTAGCATGCGTTAGCATCATCGTGTAGCTATCGTGCACACCGTATGCTTAGCCATTTTGTTCATTTCTGGCGTCGATCGGTCGATCCTTGTGGCTGTCGGTTTGGCTAGATCTCATCTGCCCGTATTGAATACGAAAAAGAGATGACGAACCCGAAAAGGAAGAACCACGAACTACTCCATGGACGAGTAGTAATACCACTGTGTATTCTCGAGTAGCAGTAGTACTATTTATGCATTCGATCGGCAACTTGCCGTTCTTTTGGAGCGTGCGTGGAACAATCACGGTGGAGAAGAAAAATCATGGCGCACTGGCGCCGCTGAGTGGGCAGGAACAGGAACAGGAACAGCAAGCCGTGCGGCGGCGGGCCCAGGCGACAAGCTGGATTGAAGTGAAATCCATTTATCCGCAACGCCTACTAATTGTGTCCGGCCGGCCTGGCGACCCCGAGCGCACGCTAATCATGAAACGGTTATACGGACTTGATAGCCGTAACGTCTAATCCATGGCCATCGACGGTGCTAATTGTTGAGAAACCGGGTCACCCGGAGGGTGGCGGCGGCCGCGTGCTAAACGCACGGGCTAGCCCCTCCCGTTCCCCTCTTATCGTTAAGTGGGTACTTATCCCTTGACCCCCCTTTCCTATATAAAGCACCGAGGAATCATTATTGTAATCCCTGATCATTGATTAATAAAGCTGGTCTCCTCATATCTTTCTGTGTCATTTACTTTCGCGTGTACGACTACTTCGACTACTTCGCTCACGACGCCGCCTCCCGCTCCGCGAACCTTGGACCGGACTCACGGCAGGAGTTGCGGAACACGTTATTAGCACGCTTCGCTCCATCAACTCTCCGTCAAGCCTGCGTCAAGCCTGCATCACGTAGGCTTTCGTCGATCCCGCGGAGGTATAAGATCCGATCTCCACTCTTTGCAAAAATGGATTCATCTCGTTTCCGCGATTCCGTTTTTGCGATTAGATTATTTTTCGGATAAATCTACCTACGGTGTGGATTTCTCTCCCAAGAATTAAGCAGACGAATACGTCGCCGACCAATGTCGATTTCTTGGATCAAGAGAGATTTGTTGACTACACCCTAGGGAGACGGTGATTACACGTACTCTAGATGAGCACGGCACCGCCGCGTTGTACTCGACGTACACGCGTCGTGACGTCCCGAAGACGCACGATCTTGCCATCCCGAGGCAGATGACGACGTCCCCGTCACCGCCGGCGTCGCTATGGCCCTGCTGGCCGTCCCCGTGCCGACCGCCATCGCCGTCCACCGGCGCATATGCTCGCCGCACGCGCCGCCGAGCCACCTCGCTGGTGACTATCGCCCGTCGCCATGGCGCGCCCTGGCGCGCGCTACCGACGCCATGAAAGTATGGCCGCCGACGCCGACGCGAGCCGTGGCCGCACTCGCAGCTTACCGATGCGTGCGGTTGCCGCCATCGCGAAGGCCGCCATCTCGCCAGCCATCCATCGGCGCCTGCGTGCGTCGTCGTCGCGTGGCACCGCGCCGTCTCATTGCCAGCGCCGCCGCTGCTCGTGCTTTCGCCAAGGCTGCGTGGCGCGCGTGCGGTCTGCGCTGCTTCATTGCTGGCTGGCCGCTGGCGCTGCGGCGCGCGCCTTAGCGCGCGCGCCATTAGGCAAGAGTTCATGGCCGCGAGCCCGCGCATCGCTCGCTGTCGCGTGTGTGCGCCGCCATGAAGCGAAGCGCTGCCGCTGCGCGCGCCGTGTGGCGACGGATTGCCGAGGCCGCTGCTGCTTTCGGCGCTGGTTGGAAACCCTAGCGGACCTCGAGCCGGCGAAAGGTGCCGGTTTAGCGGGTTGCGGTGCAACGGGCCTCCTTTTTCCTCATAAAAAGGGGGGTGGTACTACCCGGCGACGGCCCATTTCGCTCGCAGACGGACTGGACCAGGCAGAGAGCACGCTGCTATGTTATTTGCATTTGAGCCCCTATACTTTTCCGTTTTTACGCGCATTATATTCCTGTTGTAATATTTCGCGTAGAAGCCCCTTGAACTGTCTGTTTTCGCTGAAAATGCGTATTTTGGCTTTAATATGCCTCGGGAATTCACTTTTTGGACTATTTTTCATGTACGAAATGCGCTTAACATG
This sequence comes from Aegilops longissima, assembly GCA_021605205.1. Lineage (NCBI taxonomy): Eukaryota > Viridiplantae > Streptophyta > Magnoliopsida > Poales > Poaceae > Aegilops > Aegilops longissima. The sequence goes on from CM038680.1 coordinate 464,676,512, forward strand.
CTATATTCTGTAAACATGCTTTATTGTATGATTTTACTGCTGTAGATTAATTGTTTAGCACTCTTAATCATTTAGTAAGTCATATAATAGCATGTTTTAAATATTGGAACGTCTTTTTATTGAATAAGTTTATCAACATCGCTTTGTGCAAAAGATTACCTGCTGTAATCTCATGATTTTTGCATAAATCCCAGATGGCCGGAATTGTCCACAAGGAGTTTGTTGAGTTGGCCTGCATGGGCTGAACTACTGTCATGGTCCTCGGATCGCGAGATTTTCTCCGTGGCAAAACCCTCCCGAGGGCGATCGGTAAGGGGCCCACTGGCCGCCACCGATCCCAAGTTCGAAATCGAGAATGCGCAGCTCTGCACTTTCTCCGTCATCACCGTCACCTACTCGAAAGATGAGTATATGGTCGAGCGCAGTGCTTCGCCTTTGGACCGCCTCTTAGCGCCGGTTTGAGCGGTGAAGTACACCGTGAAGCCACGTGCAGAGCAGAGTGGATCCGTCGAGGTTTGCGGACTTCAAGACGGTTGGGGAGTACAATTCTCTCGCACCGGATTTGTACGACTCTTGATTGTGTGGTACCGAGATTACCGACCCCGAAGATTGAGAAAACCCTATCCACTTTCCACCCGACGCGTCCAGTCCTCACGGAACTACCGCCAGGAACTACACGAGGTATTCAGAGTTGATTGACGTCCTCCAGGTGGCGGAGGCGCATGATGAGGTTCTCAAAAGAACTTTGTCGCGCAACCACTTGGGGAGTTCTCGCCACTAGGTGAACGCTCTCAAAGTCCGCAAGCCTCAACAGAAGAAGAGGGCCGCAAGGGCAAGAAGAAGGGCCTCACCTCCCGCCCCTGCCAAGCGTAACAAGCCGGGCAAGGAGGACAGCGACCTCGGGACTGCTTCCGTTGTGGCTCGGTGGAGCATTTCTCCCGCCATGTCGCGCACCACCGAGGTCGTTGAAGCATACAAGGCTCGGAAGGCGCGTGAGACGCACCTCGCCTTGGTTCAGAGGGAGCACCACCGCGCCCAAGGAGGCACCCGTGATGATCGCTACTCCCCTGTTGCGCCCATAGAGGCGACCCCGTGGTGCCCATCGCGGCAGCCTTGGCGGTCTCTACCGACGCCCACGCCGCCATGGAGGTTGACCACATGAGTGCGCCTCGGCGGCGGCGCCGCCACTAGACATTGATGCTGCCTCCAAGATGATTTCTAAGGAGGATCAGCTCACTAGTATGGAGATTGCGGTGAAGTGAATGGCTTCTTCACCGAGTCCACTTAGCATACCCCTTTGGTTGTCATGATTCCGTGATTTGATACAATAAAATTGAATAAATTCGATTTGGTTGTAAGCTCTATGAGAGCATAAACTTATTCTTTACTTTGGCGATTGGATGACATTTATTCATTTATTCCATTATTTATACATGATAGCATGTTATGTTCTCGAGATGTGTGCATTTATTTTAATGTATTTTCTTCCTCATTACATTAATTAGATGTCATATTTTAGAACGCGTGTGGCGCCGAATGGAGGAAACGTGCCTTGCCGATAGCGCCACCACTCATACCATTTTACGAGAAACTAAGTACTTTGAGTCCATTAAAAATCTCCGGAAGTATTATGACAATCGCCGGCTGCGGTTCTCACATAGTTGGCTCGGACGAGCCACTATTATACTCCCCATGGGAACAACTTTGATCATTAATGATGCGTTGTTGTACCCGGAGTCGACTCGTACTCTTTTGAGCTTTAGAGACATCCGCTAATGGTTTCCATGTTGAGACCGATGATGAACACGGCAAGGAGTGCCTACTCATCACAAAGCGGGATGCCGTGGTAAACATGTTATCGAAAGGCTTCCTTCGCTTGACACAAGGCTATACTACACTAAGATAGTAGCACCGCCTGTGTACACTACCCTCAAGACCGTCTTTAGAAGCTCGAACTCTTCGCCTCAGCACGATAGGTTAGGCCACCCGGACTTAGGATGATGAGAAATATAATTAACAACTCGCATGGCCATAATGTTAACGTGAAGAACTTCCGAATCCAGATGATTTCGTGTGCTCGCATGCGCTAAGGGAAGTTAGTCATTAGGCCATCGCCTCAAGGTGAGGATGAAATCCCGCGTTCTTGGAACGTATCCAAGGGACATATGCGGTCAATTCAGCCCCTCACGGGCCGCTTTGATACTTCATGGTGCTCATTGATGCTTCCTCTAAATGGTCCAATGTTTGCTGCTGTCAACACGGAACCATGCCTTTGCAAAATTGATCTCACAGATCATACAAATGAGGAATAATTTCCCGGATTATCGTATAAAGTCTATTGAATGGACAACACCGAGAATTTACTTCAAAGGCGTTCGATGATTATTGCATGGCAATGGGAATCAAAGTTGAGCACTCGGTACCACATGTTCATACACAAAATGTACTTGCCGAGGCATTGATTAAAAGAATTAAATTCATTGCCCGACCACTCCTTCAGGGTTGTAATTTACCAACTACATGTTGGGGCCACGCGGTGTTACACGCGGCTAATCTTATCAACTTTCGACCGTCGGCCTACAACATCCACTCTCCTGTTCAACTTGCGCAAGGGTCGGCACCAAAAATTTCCCACCTTCGTAGGTTCGGTTGCCAGGTATATGTACCAATACCACCCCCTCAGCGATCGGTGATGGGCCCGCTCCGTAAGTCGGGGATATACGTTGGTTATGAGACTGTGTCCATAATTAGGTATCTGGACCCCATGACAGGTGACTGTCACACGACTCGTTTTGCTAATTGCATTTTTGACGAGGATCTTTTCCCAACTTTAGGGGGAGAGAATCAACCCCTTGATGCTAAAAGTCAAGAAATCACGTGGCAAGCCACGGGATCCACGCCATGACCAGCGCCCGCCGAGACCGAGAGAGAAGTCCAAAAGATAATAGATTTGCGGTCATTAGCAAATCAACTGCTGACCACTTTAGTGACTTAAAGATCTGTGACAAAATCGCATGTGCACGCAGCGCAATGCATCGGAAAGGGTTGAAATACCAAGAAAAATGATGGTATACCCGCTCCCGCCCAAAGGCCTAAAAGGACGAAATCCGCTTCTCAAATCCCAAGTACTCGGGACGCTGACGAAAAAGGATAAGAGAGATTTATCGCAGCACGCCGCCAAAGTACCCCAAATTGAAGCGGGAGCCAGTCGAGGCTCGCACAAGTCGGAAAATTCAGTGCACGAAATTCGGACTTAAACTTTCCCATAGGGGAAACGCCAATGGAGATGTGAGCGCACACATCGGTAGCTGAAATCTAAAGGACCTTGCTCCCATAATGGGAAATTTGGTAGAGCAAGTGTTTGCGCCGGATGCGCTCCATGACGAAATGGCCATAAATTATATTTATATTGAGGAGTCCTGAACCGAGCAACGGTGATTGTCGACATCAACTTTGCTACTAAAATTGCCTCAATCATAGATCTTGACCCTGAGCCTAACACGCCGCTGATTGCAAGAAAAGGTCGGATTGGAAAGATTGGCAGCAGCAATTACTGCCAATTATTATCTCTGAACAAAAGGAAGGTGTTCGGACCAGTTTGTCGAACTCCTCCCCACATTCGCCCTGTTGGCCATAGGTGGGTTTTTGTTCGAAAGAGAGATGAAAATAATAAGGTAGTACGGTACAAAGCAAGGCTCGTTGCTCAAGGGTTCACTCAACGACCAGGTGTCGATTTTGAGGAGACTTATTCCCCAGTCATGGATGGAGTTACCTTTAGATACTTGATCTCGATGGCAGTAAACATGGGCTTGAAAATGAAACTAATGGATGTTGTCACTGCTTACCTGTAGCGGCAGTTTTTTTTTCCGAATGACCTTATTTCGAGAATCAACTAACCGACAAATCCGGTAACTTGGATTCGAACATATACATGAAGGTTCCAGAAGGTATCCCTGTTCCGAACCATGATAGAGCAAACAGGGGTCTATACAGTGTCCAACTTCAAAAGGCATTGTACGGACTCGCATACCGATAGAATGTGGTACAATCGCTAAGCGATTTCCTTCATGAGAAGGGCTACACGAGCAATAAAGATTGCCCATGTGTTTTTATACGGAGATCCCAAGATGGATTCTCAGATAATCTCGGTGTCGTGGACGATTTAAACATAATCGATACACCGAGGATATTGAGGAAGCGAGTTCCTACCGATGTCGAATTCGAGATGAAGGATTTGGGTAAAACCAAGTTCTGTCTAGGTCTGCAACTTGAACATTCCCGATGGGATTCTAGTGCACCAATCGGCCTACACCCGAAAGGTGTTGGAAAGATTTGGATTTGATAAGGCATATCCTTCTAAGACCCCGATGGTCGGGAGGTCTTTACACCAGCACAAGGACCCATTCAGGCCAAAGGAAGAGGGGAGGAAACTCGGGACCAGAGGTTCCTTACCCGAAAGCTGATTGAGCACTCATGTATCTCATAAGCTGTACACGGCCGGACATTGCGTTCGCCGCCGCTTGCTTTGCTTGGTACAGTTCTGAACCTACCAAAAGACATTGGAAAGGTGTCAAGGACGTCTTCCGTTACTCGCAGGGACCAAAGATCTTGGCCTGTTTTATAAAAGGAACCAAGACCTATCTATTGTAGGTTATGCCGATGTTTGGTACCTATCGGACCCGCATGATTGCAAATCGCAGATCGGATATGTTTTCCTTTGTGGTGGAACTGCGCTTTCACGAAATCTTCCAAGCAAACACTTGTGTCGACTTCCACGAACCACTCGGAAATCATGGCACTATTCAAGCGCCAAAGAGTGTGTATCGCTTGGCGGATGATCGGCCACATTCAGCGGACATGTGGACTGAACACCGTCTGAACCCCTACCATTATCTATGAAGATAATGCTGCTTGTGTTGCACAAGTCCGTATGGGTTATGTGAAGAGTAACCTCACTAAGCATATTAGTCCCAAGTTCTTCTATGCACATGAGCTGCAGCAGTTGAATGAGGTGAAAGTTTTGCATACTAAGTCTTGTGACAATCTTGCGATATGTTCACTAAATCATTACCGCATCAACCTTAGAGAGGTGTGTGCGTGGAATCGGTATGATGAGACTTAGAGAGATGCAAGGTTCAGGGGAGAAACTTCACAAACTCGTCGCTAAAATCTCAATCCCGATGATCGAGTACTCAACTTGATGGTTGAGTGGGTTGTACTCTTTTTCCCTTGAGTGAGTTTTCCGATGTTTCTCACACGAGGTTTTTGACGAGGCAATTCGTGCAATACAACAACGTATACTATGTGCTCTTTCTCCATATTTTTTCCCACTTTGTTTTTTGGAGTTTTGAGGCATGGATATACGGATAATTACCCAAGGGGAGTGTTGGGAAACCGGTCACCCGGAGGGTGGCGGCGTCAGCGTGCTAAACGCACGGCTAGCCCTCCCGTTCCCTCTTATCGTTAAGTGGTACTTATCCTCGACCCCCTCCCTTCCCTATATAAAGCACCGAGGAGCCATCATTATAATCCCTGATCATTGATTAATAAAGCTGGTCTCCTCATATCTCTGTGTCATTTACTTTCGCGTGTACGACTACTTTGACTACTTCGTCTACGACGCTCGCTCACGCTCCGCAACCTTGGACCGGACTCGCCGGCAGGAGTTGCGGAACACTAATGATTTTCTCTGCGGAGACGGGGCTGCTAGCCGGGCGCAATGTGCGCCAACAGTTGCTCCGTCGGTTACTGTGTTCTGCCGGTGGCCTCGTCGAGGGGTACTGTCTGTTTCTTGGAGTGCTTTGTTTTTGGACTCGGTTAATTTTATCGTTAAGGCAGCGTGGTGCGGAGGTCGAGAGGCTGGAAGAACGGATGCCGAGGCAGGCAACGTATCCCCAGGGTCAAAAGGGGTGGTGAGGGAGGAAAGAAAGGAAGGTCCACATCGAGCGCCGGCCATGGCGCGAGCAAGCGGGCTTTCTTTTCGCAATTGCCTATGCCATCAACCGCCCTGGACATCAGTACAGGTCCCAACTGCCACCCAGAGAAGCCGCACACAGGAGATTACAAGATCCGTGTCGCCAATGCCAGGTGCAAAGACACGAAAACCTTGAGAGAAATAAAATTATATAGAGTATCTTCTGACCTTGCAATGTCATACTAGTACTACACTCATACTCGATACTTAGTAGTCCTTGTGCATGTAAGTAATTGGCCATTTTTCTGGCGGGAAACACTACCCGAGAGGAACGTGCGGCCCAGTTTCCCGGCCGGTGTCTGCTTCCTGCGGCACGAAAAGCGTGCGGAGCGGGAGCGGGGGCCGGCGGGTCCGGCGGCCATCGTCGATAGAGAAAGGCATGGGCGATGGACGGCGCACCGTGCACGTGCCGGTGTCGCCCCGCCCTCCCGTCGGAGGAAGATCGGCGATAAAAGCTCCGGATCCGATGCGCGGCGTACGGCGGCACCTGCTCCGGCTCCAAGCCTTGAGCTACCCGACGGGCGGTGGCGGTTCGATTTTCCATCGGACGGCGCGGCAGCATGAGTGTCTGGGTGGCTTTTGCCGGGGTCCGAAGCTTCCGGCCTGGCCCAGCGCGCGCCTGCCGCGGGTTCCTATGCTCGAGAAAAGCAGGCTAGCTCTCCGAAGACCTCCTCGGTCAAGCAGTCTCCTGCTCTTTCGGCTGCCGCGCACGCACACTAGGAGAGCATACGTGGTGCACCCTCTGGCGGGAGCCAGATGGGCCGGCCACATGAGAGTTCTGTGGAGCCGATTTTCAGGGAAGTTTTTTTTATCTGTTTTCCGTGTGGTTTTTCCCTCTTTGTTTTGTGGTGGGTTTGACCTTTTTTTTTTGCGTGCGTTTCCGTGTTTCTTTCGCGTTTTTTTTTTCATGGTTTTATCTGGTTTTCTGTGTTTCTTCATTGGTTTTGGTCGGACTTTTTTGACACACGTCTGCATTTTTAAACACAAAATTTATACTTTTTCTTGCACAAGTGAAATATTTTTTTGGTACATGTTCATGTTTTTAAAATATACATGATGTACATTTTTTCAAATACATGTTAATATTTTTAATATATACATTGAACATTTTTATTGTATTTTCTAAAACCACATAAACATTTTTTTTGACATTGAATAACATTTTTTGTTGAGATGGATGTGTGGCCACACGAGGAAGGATCAAGTCCGGAATGATGATATACGAGATAGAGTTGGGGTAGCATCAATTGAAGAGAAGCTTGTCCAACATAGTCTGAGATGGTTTGGGCATATTCAGCGCAGGCCTCCAGAAGCTCCAGTGCATAGCGGACGGCTAAAATGTGCGGAGAATGTCAAGAGAGGGTGGGGTAGACCGAATTTGACATGGGAGGAGTCCGTTAAGAGAGACCTGATGGATTGGAGTATCACCAAAGAGCTAGCTATGGACAGGGGTGCGTGGAAGCTTGCTATCCATGTACCAGAGCCATGAGTTGGTTGCGAGATCTTATGGGTTTCACCTCTAGCCTACCCCAACTTGTTTGGGACTAAAGGCTTTGTTGTTGTTGTTGTTGTTGAATAACAATTTTTAAAAATTTCAAAAAAATATTTTTTAAACAAGCAAACACATTTCAAAAATGTTGTGCACATTTTTTTGAATGTGATTTTTTTTACTGAATTACGTGAACATTTTTTACATTGTATATATTTTTAACAGTCTAACAAATATATTTTGAAACACATGAGCATTTTTTAAAAGTTGCGCTAACATGTGTTAACACCACATAAACATTTTTTTAAACTGCATAACCATTTTAAATATAAATATTTATATCTAGGTTAATTTTGGAAAATATATAAAAATATATGAGATCGAAGGAAGCGAACGAAGCAACATCTTTCACACCTATGTTTTTGCCAGCCCATTTAAGGAGCGTGACGGGCGACGTTGCGGTCTGGATTGTTGTAAGCGATACATAGCTGCGCTGTTAAGTCAGCATTCATCTCCATCAGTAGATAATCACAATTCCTCACCTACAGATAATCCAGCGATCCCTCGCGGTACAGGATGGGGGACGAACGACCAAGGGGGGTTCAATGCTGAAGAAGATGACCCACATAAGCGGCTCGAACACGCGCATGTTACCATCGACTTGAACTGGCTACACGATTCGTGGTGCGACCCTGCATAAATCGCCATCGCCGTCACTTAGTCATGGCTTAAGGCAAAACCTGGCCAAACCACCGCCATGCCTAAGTCGCCACCGCCGTAGCACACCTCAGTGCCCGCCTCAAAGGCCGCTGCCCACTCTACATTTAGAGTTCATGAGAAAAGGGATCGATACTGCGACAGAGAGAGAGAGGGGCAAGTCCATAGCCACTTAAGTGTTGTGGCGGTCAAAACCAGGCCACGTGACTAATATTAGTCAAAACTTGGTCGACGTCACACACAAACCACCAAAAGAGGTATCAGGGACGAAACTTAACTTATGCAGTTTTTATTAGTTGAGGGACTGAGTTTGGTGATTTTAGAGTTGAGGGAAAATTTGTAAGCTTTCGTGAGAGTTTTAGGGATGGAATATACTTATCCCTTTTTTTGAGCGGTTGATATTTCTTCATTTTTTCATCCCTGACAGGGGGTGAGGGAGTCCCGGATTAGGGGGTGTCCGGACTGCCGGACTACCATCATCGGCCGGACTATCATCGGCCGAACTATCATCATCAACCGGACTCCAAGACTATGAAGATACAAGATTGAAGACTTCACCCCGTGTCCGGATGGGACTTTCCTTGGCGTGGAAGGCAAGCTTGGCGATACGGATATGTAGATCTCCTACCATTGTAACCGACTCTATGTAACCCTAGCCCTCTCCGGTGTCTATATAAACCGGAGGGCTTTAGTCCGTAGGACTACAATCACAACAACCCTTACAATCATACCATAGGCTAGCTTCTAGGGTTTAGCCTCCTTGATCTCGTGGTAGATCCACTCTTGTAAACATCCACAATATCAATATCAATCAAGCAGGACGTAGGGTTTTACCTCCATCAAGAGGGCCCGAATGCAGGTAAACATCGTGTCCCTTGTCTCCTGTTACCATCCGCCTAGACGCACAGATTCGGGACCCCTACCGAGATCCGCGGTTTTGACACCGACATTGGTGCTTTCATTGAGAGTTCCTCTGTGCCGTCACCGATAGGAAGGATGCCTCCTCCCGTCTTCAAGGACGGTATTTTCGCCAAAGGAGCCTTGGCCGCCGGCCAAACTATCCGGCTAGGTGGTTTTCTTATGACCGCCTGTCCGGCCATCGCTTCGACAATGACCTCTCAAGTCATCAAAAGCAATCTTCACGTCATTTCGGAATTAAATCGAGCGGCTGGATCAATAGAGCTCTCGTCCAGAACGAGCTCTTGGATCGCATCGCCGCCTCGGGAGTCGCTTCTGGACTACGATCAGATTGGGCTTAAAACCGATCCGAGAGAGATTAACCTCCCGAGGTCACCCACCACGTTGCGGTGGTAGAGGAGCAATGCGCGACGCTTCTCCCGTATTGAAAACTAGTCATGTCCGGATCCCCGAACCCCCATGCCGGATTCCCGCGAGGGGCGGGCTTCGATCAAACACCGAGCGAAACAGACTCGTTGGACAACGCCCGTAAAGCCAAGCTTCAAAATTGGAAACTTCCGGCCTTGAGCCTTGAGATGGGTAGGGTTCGGACTTAGTTCCACCCACCCGCCTGACATATGCGATCTAACTCTAATTCGGCAAGAGCCCGCCGAGACAAGACATCACTCTTGGGCGATTCCTCCCGGTTATGGACAGGATAAAGGAATGCCGAGAGGAAAACGCATAATCTCGGTCTTACGCAATAATTGCACGGACAAGGGAATCCTAAACGCCATAAGTCGTCATAAATTACACGCTTTGTCGACTTGGTGACCATCGTACAAAAGTACTTGTGCGATGGAGAGCGCTGAAAACCGAAAGTAAATTTTGGGATAATCCGCCCCAATACATCCCTAGTCCGGAAACAAAGGGTGCATCATCATCAAGCACACGGGTTGAATACCAAAAACCAAAACCCCTAAAGTGCGGAACCGTCTTGGAGGGCTGGCTAAGCGGACCCTACAAAATTCATAGCACGTAGGGCGCCACTCCAACTCATAGCCTTGAGCATGTTGGATACTCGACAGTGGCCAAAAGTGGCGAAGAGCTTCTAGCTTCGAATCCCAGCCCAAAGCAACACCAAAGACAGTGTTAATAGTCTTGAGACTTTCGCATCCAATAACATGCGAAACGACAACTCCATAACCTTGCGAAGTCTACCAACTAGCAACAATAAATCCATGGGCGACACGGCTATTACCTTCAATGCTAGTGACGAACCTAAATTCGAACTGCCTGTGCACCACCGCATTGGTCCTCAAATGATAGTAGGCGGCTTTCGCCTTACTAAGGTACTCATGGATGGCGGCAATGGACTAAACCTCATCTATGAGGAAACCCTCCAAAAATGGAAATAGATGGAACCGCATTGAGCGAAGCAGCACAACCTTTAGAGGAATAATCCCCAGCCGGGAAGCATGCTGCACAGGAAAAATCACGCTGGACGTAGTGTTCGGCTCGCCGGACAATTACAGGTCCGAGGAGGTCACATTTCAAGTGGCCCCATTCAGCAGCGGATATCATGCTTTATTAGGACGAGAGGCATTCACAATTTTTCAAGCTATACCCCATTATGGGTACATGAAGCTTAAAATGCCCGGTCCCAACGGAATTATCACTCTCGCTAGTGATCCGAACATAGCACTCCGCGCCGAAAATAAGACAGCCGCACTAGCCCTCGAGGCACTATCCGAAGCCCTAGCGGCGAGGAACTCACCGCGATCGCTCCACGGTGAACAGGGACGATGTGATACTTGATAAAAGATCCAAGTCACCTCTTTTAAACCAGCGGATGAAATAGTCAAATTCCAAGTCCACCAACGGACCACGCAAAGACGGCCTCCATCGGGCACAATTAAACCCCGATGTAGACGCCGCTCTTCGAGAATTTCTACAAGAAAATCGGGACATCTTTGCACGCACCCTTGGACATGCCAGAATCCCACGTCACCGGCGAGCACAGCCTAAATATCCTAAAAGATTCAAGCCACCAAACAGGCTCTTGACGATTTTCCCAACCCAAAAGACAGGCAATGGGAGAGGAGCTAGCCAAACTATTGGAAGCCGGATTCATCGAGACATCAAACATCCGGATTGGCTAGCAAATCTGGTAATGGTACCAAAGAAGGACAAATCCGGCGCCTATGTGTCGATTTCAAAGACCTAAATAAAACCTTCCCAAAGGATCCCTTCCCCTCCCGCATCGACCAAATCATCGATGCCACTGCAGGGCACGATTCATTGTGCTTCCTGGACGCATACTCCGGCTATCATCAAATCAAGATGGCGAAGCGGATCAAGCCGCAATCGCATTCATTACTCCATATGGACCATTCGCTTCAACACGATGCCCTTCGGACTTAAAAACGCCGGCGCAACATATCGGCGCATGATTCGAAATGTCTGGCTACCCAGATCGGCAAAACAGTAGAGGCATACGTAGACGACGTAGTCGTCAAAACTAAACACGTCGAAACTCTAGTAGACGACTTGAGGCTCACATTCGACAACCTCAGAGCATATGACATCAAGCTGAATCCGGAAAAATGTGTTTTGGCGCACCAGCCGGAAAACTGCTGGGCTTCATCGTATCCGTAGAGGAATTGAAGCAAACCCAGCCAAGATCCGAGCTCTGTCACAGCTAGATACCCCAAAAGACCTCAAGCAAATACAAAAATTGACTGGATGCGTGGCGGCTCTAAGCCGCTTCATCTCCCGTCTAGGAGAAAAGGCATTACCCCTCTATCGCCTCCTTAGGCGCACGAACACTTCAGTGGACGGATGCTGCCACCGCGGACTCGAAGAAATAAAGGCCATATTGGCAACAAATCCGGTCTGGCTGCGCCCAATTTGGGCGAACCAATGTTGTTATACATCGCAGCTACACATCATGTTGTAAGCGCAGACTCGTCGTCGAGCGAGAAAAAGAAGGGCATAAATTCCCTCTTCAAAAACCAGATACTACGTATCTCTTGTGTTAACCCCACAAGTCCGTTACCCGCACTATCGGAAGATAGCATCGCGGTGTTCATGGCATACCGAAGCTCGACACTACTTTCAAGAGTGTTCGATAACGATGGCCTCTGAAGTACCACTTAACGACATTATAAACAACGCGATGCGACGGGCAGGATTGCAAAATGGGCCATTGAGCTCTTACCATTTGATATATCTTACAAACCTCGGCGAGCTATAAAGTCACAAGTATTGGCGGACTTTGTCGCTGAATGGACCGTCGAACTCCCTAAAGAATACGGCGATACTCCAATTGGATTATGCACTTCGACGGCTCCAAAATGTTAGCGGATTGGGGCTGGCGTCGTCTTGACGTCCCGACCGAGACACAATCCAATCGTGCTTCAGATAATGTACACGGACTCCAACAATGCAGCGAATATGAGGCCCTTTTACATGGTCTCCGGATGGCAATCTCCATGGGCATTCAACGCCTAGAGGTGCGCGATTCAAACCTCGCAATATCCCAAATAAACGGAGACTTTGGCGCCAAAGATCCGAAAATGGCAGCATATCGCAACGCTGTCCTCAAAATGTCAGCCGGTTCAAGGACTTGAATTCCATCACGTCACCCGGATAATAACCAAGCGGCCGACGTCTTGCACGCATTGGCGTAAACGCGACGCAGTCCCTCCTAATATCTTCATGGAACGGCTCTTCAAGCCATCCGTATTATGGGAAGAGGAGTCCGGAACTAACAAACCGGAACAAGCCGCGCCAACCGCGTTTCAGCCGATGACATAACATCATCCGCCCACGACATAATGGCAATAATTGCCCGTGGACAGAACCATTCTCGCCTACTTGCTTAGGCAGGAGCTTCCAAGACCAAAATGAGGCCCGCAGCATTGTCCGTGATCTAAAGCCCACAAGGTCTATGAGGGAGAACTTTATAAGAAAAGCACAACCGAGTCCTTCAAAGGTGTATCTCCGAAGAGGAAGGGCGGAACCTCCTGGCTGAAATTCATGCGGACTAGGCGGACACCACGCCGCAGCTCGGGCCCTTGTAGGAAAGGCATTCCGACAGGATTTTATTGGCCGACGGCCCGAAAGGATCTGCAGGACCTAGTCCAAAGATGCGTCGGTTGTCAACTCTTTGCTAATCGAGCCATATGCCACCCACCGCCTCAAAACTATACCCATTGCCTCGCCGTTCGCGATCAGGGGCTTGACATGGTTGGACCACTTAAAGGGGAACCCACAAGCAAAGGTACCTATTGGTCATGGTGGATAAATTCACCAAATGGATAGAGGCCAAGCTAGTTAAAGCGGCAGAGTCCGGACCAGTGATAGACTTTCTATCCGGGGTAGTACACCGTTATGGAGTCCCCACAGCATCATCACCGATAACGGCACGAACTTCACCGCCGATGAGGTTAAATCATGGTGAAAAATATGGGCATCAAGCTCGATTACGCTCATCTATCATCCTCAAACCAACGGTCAAGTGGAACGAGCAAATGGTCTAATAATGAGCGGCATCAAACCCGGTAGTGCGGTCCCTCACGAAATCGACACGACTTTGGGTAGAGGAGCTCGACTCCGTACTCTGGGGGCTGCGGACAACGCCTAACCGTACCACCGGATTCACACCATTTTTTTATGGTATACGGCACAGAAGCAGTTTTGCCATGCGACATCATTCATGACTCACCTCGAGTGCGCATGTACGAAGAAAGAGAAGCCGAGTTGGATCGGCAGGACAGCTTGGACACATTGGAGGAAGAGCGCGATGTCGCCAAGGCTCGTTCCGCATTCTATCAACAGCAGGCTCGAAGATATCAAAGCAGAGAAGTACGGGCCAAGACTTACAACGTTGGATAGCTGGTTCTACGCCTGCCGGACAAGAAAAAGGACAAGCTCAAGCCCAAATGGGAAGGCCCCTTCATCATCTATCAAGTCCTGACCGGCGGAGCGTACCGTCTACGAAATGCATCGGATAACCGACTCGAGCCGAACCCATGGAATGCAGCCCGCCTCCGACGATTCTATGCCTAGCGCCGGACTAAGAGTTCGTCCCTTTCCCCGTCCAAATTTTTTTACTTCAGCTGCCTTTTGTTTATCTTTTCTCCTCAACCCTATTCATCCAAGCCTTAAAGGGCTTCACTGCATAACGTTCATACAAGAATTGATGTGCTACCGCACTCATCATACACAGGGGCTTCTTTACGGAAGCTTAATTATACGGGCTTCATGCCCAGCACATGTGTCAAGCCTCCACATGTACCTTTTATTCACCATTATATGCATCGATATGACTTAAGTTTTGGCCAAGCTGGGTTGCTCGGCTCTGTGCTTACCCCTCGCTCCCGATTGTTCGGCTAGGAGGTAAAGGAGCACCTCTGCGATTATTCTTGCGGGTCACCGGATGTGTACCTCAGACCGGGTGAAGCCGGCTAGCGTTCTTAAGGGAATATTCGGTCGGTGACTTAAAAGATGATTTTTATCCACTTTTTATCTGCCCCAGATGTTTTCTGCTTTTTTGCAGTCCGGACATGCACTTTAGGGCATGCCACCCCAGCGAAAGGAACCCTTAACGGAACTATTCTCCTGGAAGATGTTTCTTACTAACCATGTAATATAACATAACTAGTTGGGCACTTGTCCGATAAAGCATCGATGACCCCTCGCCGGTCTCCATGCATACCCGGTTGTTTCATAACCGAGAAGGTATTCGGACACACTCCGACTCTAGGGTCCCGAGGTCGAAGCGAAAAGGTTGGCAAAGACAAACGATCTACAATCCGGCTAGAAGGCATTTTGTATGTCATTTTATAAAACATTGTCAAATCGACCGATTGTATTCTTCCTCAATCCGCCTAACAGGTTGTCTAATTTACAGATCTTGTTGGGAAAATTTAGCGGCCAACTCCACTTGGCCGATACTAAACTCACAGGATCTCCTTCCCATTGGGCCCCACAGTCCGACTTGACCATGTGGTTGGGATCCGCCTTCTTGTACCGCGTCTTTACCATGGCCTGTGCCTCCACGGCACCTTGGCGGCAGGCCAAAATCTTCCATAAATGGAAGCGCTGCCGCACTCCTGCAGCTTCTCCGAAGCTCCCCAAGACCCTCGGGTATGGAGAAGGCTGGCCATAACGCTGGATGACGCCGCATAGCCTGCCAACTCGTTCGATCGGTTGCAACAATTCGAAGTTGATCACTCGTTATTACGGGCATCTCCCGCAGGCGATCTGTGAGCATACCTACGGATATATTACATCAAATTGACTTCCTCGCCAACTCTTCTTTTCAAAGGAGTTCGCTCAAGCACTTACTATATATGCCGCGACGAAGCCGTTGATTCTCCTTAACGGAGCCCGACAGCTCGCCCGAACGCTTTTCAGCTCTTCTCCAAGCTGGGCATGGGCATCCTGAGCTTGTTCCTTTCATGCTGCACCTTATGCAGCACCCTCTCGCCGCCTTTAGTTGGCGCAAAAGTTCTTGCTGTCCGGATCTTGTCCGACAAAGACCTGCAATGTCGCTTTTAGACTTGCGCGACCGCCAAACGCTCCTTATCTTTCTAAAATAATGCGTTACGGAGAGGTCCTTGCGTTTCCTCCTGCGCCAGAAAATGCGGCCTCAAGTTGGGCCTTGCACTCTTGCAACTCCTGAGACAGTTGGGTATTCTTCTCGGTAAGATCCTATGTTTCATATGATCCTTAAATCAGTTAATATAACTACTTTAAGTCTCGGGGGCTACTGGCATATATAACTATCAAATTCTCTTACCCGTATGTATTTTACATACTGCTCCGTGGCTCTGGTAAAACTATCTTGAGCAGCACGAAGGTGCGCGTCCCCCGTGTTAAAGGCATTCAACGCCTCGGGGAGAAGCACGCGTCACGAAATACTGTCGGCGGCGCTTTGTGATTCAGGGCACTCTCCACCTCGAGACTTGGTGGCGGACAGTCTTCGGCATCCTCCGTCGGAGGAACGTCCGGCTCGCGCCTTGCGCCGCCTCCCCTCGACCAAAAAGGGAGCCCGGTAGTAGAGGTTGGATTGACAACTTTCACGCCTGCAATCCGGCGGACGCTTTTTTCCCTATAAAAATCATGAGCACTCAAACGCTTCCTAGGAAAGTTGCTCTAAATACTGAATTGTGAGCTATACCTTTGCGGCAACGTTTCAGTCCGCGCCGCGCTCCTCTTCCGCCTACTGGTCCGAACTGGCCCTTGTTGGTCAGCCACCGCGGGCTCGGCTTCTCACCCTAGGGGCGCCTCCTGCACAGCGCCATCATATACGGTGGTCAAAAATAAGCAAGGAAGGAATGACGGTATCGGGGCTTCGGCCGCAATTACCTGGGAAGCCGGATATAGTCCGGGATAGTCTGCCGTGATGGCGACTAAAACGTTGTCCATGCTAAGCTGGTGGAACACCCCGTCAATTTGCTCCACCTTTGTGTCCGGATCCTCTTCGGAGGCCGGATCCCGGGATCTCTCTGGATCCTCAGGCTGCGGAGCCGGACTCAGCATTCCCTCCACAGTTCGGCGCAGTTCCTGCGTCGAAAAAAGAACACAATGTAAGAAACTTAAGTTTCGAAAGGCACGGGTCGGACACGCTGAGTGTTCACTTACCCAAGGCCGGGGATTGTTCATGGAAAACCCATTTAACGGGTTCGTCCGAAGGAAATCCTCCTTCTCCCCTTATACAGGCCGACAAGATCGTCACGGATCTTGGCCGATTTCGCCCTTATGCCATGACGGGTGGCATCGTCCTCCCCGTTGAAATCCCACATGGGGTGGCCCCAGTATTGTAGTGGCTGCACCCCCCGCGTAATGCATGTTGCCATGACTCCAATCATGGTCAACCGGGCATGGGCCAAGAATCTTATTCGCCCATCGATAATGGGCGCTCTTGTCTTCCTCCAATCGGGGCTCATGGACGCCAACTAAGCGTTTCTTGAGAGGAGCATTGCTGAACTCCGGAGGCCGATCCAACAGGGTCCGACAGCGAGTGTCTTCTATATAAAACCATTCAAAGGCCAGTCTTGGCGCCTTCTTAGGGGGTCCGGATAGATATCCGGTCCCGGCAATGCGCCATATTTCGGCGCCGCCCACTTGATATATGGACCCCTCGTGAGAGCGGGTACAAGGCAAAACAACCTCTTCCACAGCGCGAAGTGGGGCTCGATGCCGTGAAAAGCTCAAGAAGAGCTACGTAACCCATAATATGCAGGATTGAGGCGGGCGTGAGGTGATGGAGCTGGAGTCCGTAGAACTCCGAGGAGCCAGCGGAGGAATGGATGTCAGAAATCCGAGCCCCTTATCGATAGGGGACGGCATACCCGCTCCCTTGGTTGGGATTAGGGGTAACCTCTGCTTGCTTCCCACCTTTGTAGGTGGCAAGCCTGCTCGAACCGAACCATGAAGGCCGGAGGAGATATCCCCCATTTGGAGCTTCACTAGCTCGTTGTCGAAATGAGCATCTCCTCCAATCTCTCGGCAAAGGGCCGGGAGCGCGAGAGGAGGAGCCGCGTTGATGGTCCATGATGGAATGGATTCTTGGTCGAAAGCGCCCGATGAGTATTTGCGAGAGGAAGATGGTGATTTGGATCTGGATTCTTGCCTCCCTTATAGGCAGATTGTTCGCACAACTAGGGGTAAAACATAAAGACACCTCGGCTTTTCACATTCGCACGACGCATGGAAGAAGGCCATTATTGGGCGTGGAAGCCAAGACGCACAACATTGATGAGGAAGCGGACACGCTCGCGGGTACATGGAACTTAAGGAGAACCCGCCTTGCAACGCCAAGACTACACGCATGCTGGACTTATCGTCATTGAAGCCTGGTTCGGGGCTACCGAGGAGTCCCGGATTAGGGGTGTCCGGACTGCGGACTACCATCATCGGCCGGACTATCATCGGCGAACTATCATCATCAACCGGACTCCAAGACTATGAAGATACAAGATTGAAGACTTCACCCGTGTCCGGATGGGACTTTCCTTGGCGTGGAAGGCAAGCTTGGCGATCTGGATATGTAGATCTCCTACCATTGTAACCGACTCTATGTAACCCTAGCCCTCTCCGGTGTCTATATAAACCGGAGGGCTTTAGTCCGTAGGACTACAATCACAACAACCCTTACAATCATACCATAGGCTAGCTTCTAGGGTTTAGCCTTCTTGATCTCGTGGTAGATCCACTCTTGTAAACATCCACAATATCAATATCAATCAAGCAGGACGTAGGGTTTTACCTCTATCAAGAGGGCCCGAACCTGGGTAAACATCGTGTCCCTTGTCTCCTGTTACCATCCGCCTAGACGCACAGTTCGGGACCCCTAACCCGAGATCCGCCGGTTTTGACACCGACAGGGGGGCTGTTGCAGAGGCTCTCTAGCGTGGAGGGGCACGCAGGGAAAGCCGGCAGTTGCTGAGCACAGAAAGAGAGTAGTCGAGAGAGAGAAGATTCGAGAAGATTTCTGTTCGCTGCTCAAATTCAAGTTGGAAGGGGAGTTTTTATCAAATATTTGTTGCATTCAATGTTTTAAGGGAGATTTTTTATGGAAATGGTATGATTCCTCATTCATTAAGAAGAAAAGAGTTGCTCAGTTAATTGAGGAAAATCGAGCGAAAACCAGATTGCTCGATTAATTATGAAGAATCGCGCGAAAACCATCACAACCACTAAGTAGCACACATAAGATACCCCGCACACACTACACCAATGAGGGACCCGTCAAGACAGCATGCAGGCATCATCGTCATCATTCCTTCCCTAGAGGTGTCATCGTCATCACTCCTCCCCTAGAGGCGAAATCGTCATCCCTAAACCCTGAGCAAACGACTCCCACTTCGCCGTAGGCGATCGTTGAGCCAACCCACACTGAAGAGGCTGTGTGGAGATGCATGAAGATCCGTGCCAAAACTCAGCCACATGCGACTAGGCAGCGCAGCTCTGACTCTAATAGAGAATCGCGAAGAAGAACTAGGCATGGCTAGTGCCGCAGAAGATCATCAAATGAACCACCTACTACCCGTCATCGTATGCCACCGGGGCTCCGCCACCGCAATTTTGACTTTACAGTAAGAAACCAACCGAGGCAATCCCGCAGACACGCTGAAGAAGAGCCGACTACCGCAACCATAGCCACGGCTCCGACATTGCTCTCCCCATTATCATTGCCACAGAAGGCTCGATGCCAACACCACCATCTTCCATGGTCTGCTCGGTAATACCCAGCTCCAAACACGAAGCCCCCAATGGGGAATACAATACCAAGACATTGTCATCATTTTTTAAATATAGCTATGATTTTATCATTTTTGCAATATCACGTATGTCATTTGTTCGTGAAACCTCAAACACAAATATACCCGTGACTATGTATATGTTCTAGCGAACCAATCTGTGGTCGGATGATTAGGAGGACAGTGGTATACCAAGCACACCAGGTTAAAATCCTGGTGCTCACATTATCTTGAATTTATTTCAGGATTTCCGGCGATGCGCCCTTAGTGGGAGAAGACATTCCCGTCGACTACGAGGCGCTCGTCGTGACTTCATCAATCTCAAGATAATATGTCGGCTCAGTCTCTCGAAGGTGCTCATAGGGGTAGGGTGTCCATATGTGTTCATAGAGGTGAGTATACGCGTGTATATACCAGCATCTGTGTTCTAAAAAAATGACTACGTAAAATCAATTTCTTCTACGTAAAAAATGACTAGTGTGTATGAACCTGATGCATTACCATGATACAAGGATAAAAGTGCAAATCCCGTCCCTCAAACCCCCGTGGAAAATAAGCGTCACACCTCAAATAATTGATTTCTCATCCGCGTACCTCATATCCGGCACCCTATATCCATACTATACATGCAACATGATGAACTACTCTACGTGATCAAACAACGGGCAAAGGATCGACATCAAATTAACAACGAAATGCAAATAAACACACTACATCATCCAAAGACCACCACGGTGTTGGAAATATTCCCTAGAGGCAATAATAAAGGATTATTATTATATTTCCTTGTTCATGATAATTGTCTTTTATTCATGCTATAATTGTATTATCCGGAAATCGTAATACACGTGTGAATACATAGACCACAATATGTCCCTAGTGAGCCTCTAGTTGACTAGCTCGTCGATCAATAGATAGTCATGGTTTCCTGACTATGGACATTGGATGTCATTGATAACGGGATCACATCATTAGGAGAATGATGTGATGGACAAGACCCAATCCTAAGCATAGCACAAGATCGTGTAGTTCGTTTTGCTAGAGCTTTTCCAATGTCAAGTATCTCTTCCTTAGACCATGAGATCGTGTAACTCCCGGATACCGTAGGAGTGCTTGGTGTACCAAACGTCACAACGAATCGGGTGACTATAAAGGTGCACTACGGTATCTCCGAAAGTGTCTGCTGGGTTGACACGGATCGAGACTGGATTTGTCACCCGTGTTACGGAGAGGTATCACCGGGCCCACTCGGTAGTCCATCATCATAATGAGCTCAAAGTGACCAAGTGTCTGGTCACGGGATCATGCATTACTGATGCAGTAAAGTGACTTCTTGGTAACGAGATTGAACGAGGTATTGGGATACCGACGATCGAATCTCGGGCAAGTAACATACCGATTGACAAAGGGAATTGTATAAGGGATTGTTTGAATCCTCGACATCGTGGTTCATCCGATGAGATCATCGAGGAGCATGTGGGAGCCAACATGGGTATCCAGATCCCGCTGTTGGTTATTGCCCGAGAGCCGTC
The DNA here is from genome assembly GCA_021605205.1 of Aegilops longissima. Lineage (NCBI taxonomy): Eukaryota > Viridiplantae > Streptophyta > Magnoliopsida > Poales > Poaceae > Aegilops > Aegilops longissima. The sequence continues at coordinate 464,697,395 of CM038680.1, forward strand.
TCGGTCATGTCTACGTGTCTCCCGAACCCATAGGGTCTACACACTTAAGGTTCGGTGACGCTAGGGTTGTATGAATATGAGTATGCAGTAAACCGAATGTTGTTCGGAGTCCCGGATGAGATCCCGGACGTCACGAGGAGTTTCGGAATGGTCCGGAGGTAAAGAATTATATATAGGAAGTGGTATTTCGGCCATCGGGAAAGTTTCGGGGTCACCCGGTATTGTACCGGGACCACCGGAAGGGTCCCGGGTCCACCGGTGGGGCCACCCATCCGGAGGGCCCCATGGGCTGAAGTGGGAGGGAACCAGCCCATAGTGGGCTGGTGCGCCCCTGGCCCACCCCCGCGCCTAGGGTTGAAACCCTAGGGTGGGGCGCCCACTGCCTTGGGGGGCACTCCACCCCCTTGGCCGCCGCCCTCTTGGGAGATGGGATCCCCAGGGCGGCGCCCCCCTGGGGGCCTATATAAAGGGAGGGGGGGCAGCCACACCACAAGCTCTGGCGCCTCCTCCCCAAGCTACACCTCTTCCTCCTCCGTCACGTGCTTGGCGAAGCCTCGCCGAGTGCTTTGCTCCACCACCACCACACCGCCAGCTGCTGCTGGAGCCATCATCATCAACCTCTCCTTCCCCTTGCTGGATCAATAAGGAGGAGACGTCTCCCGTCCCGTACGTGTGTTGAACGCGGAGGTGTCGTCCGTTCGGCACTCGGTCATCGGTGATTTGGATCACGGCGAGTACGACTCCATCATCCACGTTCTAGTGAACGCTTCCGCACGCGATCTACAAGTGGTATGTAGATGCAATCTCTCTCCCATGACTCGTTGCTTAGATGAACTCATAGATGGATCTTGGTGAAACCGTAGGAAAAATTTTAATTTTCTGCAACGTTCCCCAACATTGGTATCGGAGCTAGGTCTATGCGTAGTTCTCTTTTGCACGAGTAGAACACAATTTTGTTGTGGGCGTAGATCTTGTCAACTTGCTTGCCGCTACTATTGGAAATATGCCCTAGAGGCAATAATAAATTAGTTATTATTATATTTCCTTGTTCATGATAATCGTTTATTATCCATGCTATAATTGTATTGATAGGAAACTCAGATACATGTGTGGGTACATAGACAACACCATGTCCCTAGTAAGCCTCTAGTTGACTAGCTCGTTGATCAATAGATGGTTACAGTTTCCTGACCATGGACATTGGATGTCGTTGATAACGGGATCACATCATTAGGAGAATGATGTGATGGACAAGACCCAATCCTAAGCCTAGCACAAAGATCGCAGTTCGTATGCTAAAGCTTTTCTAATTTCAAGTATCATTTCCTTAGACCATGAGATTGTGCAACTCCCGGATACCGTAGGAATGCTTTGGGTGTACCAAACGTCACAACGTAACTGGGTGACTATAAAGGTGCACTACAGGTATCTCCGAAAGTGTCTTTTGGGTTGGCACGAATCGAGATCGATTTGTCACTCCGTGTAACGGAGAGGTGTCTCTGGGCCCACTCGGTAGGACATCATCATAATGTGCACAATGTGACCAAGGGGTTGATCACGGGATGATGTGTTACGGAACGAGTAAAGAGACTTGCCGGTAACGAGATTGAACAAGGTATCGGATACCGACGATCGAATCTCGGGCAAGTACAATACCGCTAGACAAAGGGAATTGTATACGGATCGATTGAGTCCTTGACATCGTGGTTCATCCGATGAGATCATCGTGGAATATGTAGGAGCCAACATGGGTATCCAGATCCGCTGTTGGTTATTGACCGAGAACGCCTCGGTCATGTCTCAGATGGTTCCCGAACCCGTAGGGTCTACACACTTAAGGTTCGATGACGCTAGGGTTATAAAGGAAGTTTGTATGTGGTTACCGAATGTTGTTCGGAGTCCCGGATGAGATCCCGGACGTCACGAGGAGTTCCGGAATGGTCCGGAGGTAAAGATTTATATATGGGAAGTCCTATTTTGGTCACCGGAAAAGTTTCGGGTTTTACCGGTAACGTACCGGGACCACCGGGAGGGTCCCGGGGGTCCACCAAGTGGGGCCACCAACCCCGGAGGGCTGCATGGGCCAAGTGTGGGAGGGAACCAGCCCCAGGTGGGCTGGTGCGCCCCCCACAAGGGGCCCAAGGCGCAAGGGAGAGTGGGAGGGGGCAAACCCTAGGGCAGATGGGCCCTAAGGCCCATCTAGTGGGCGCCTCCCTCTCCTCCCCTTGGCCGCCTCCCAAGCCCCATCTAGGGCTGGCCGCACCCCTTGGGGTGGAAACCCTAGATGGGGCGCAACCTCCCTCCCCATATATACTTGGGGTTTGGGGCTGCCCAAGAGACATGAGAACTTCTCCTCTTGGTGCAGCCCCGCCTCCTCCTCCTCCTCTCCCTTGGTGCTTGGCGAAGCCTGCTGGGGATTGCCACGCCCTCCATCACCACCATGCCGTTGTGCTGCTGCTGGATGGAGTCTTCTCAACCTCTCCCTCTCTCCTTGCTGGATCAAGGCATGGGAGACGTGACTGGCTGTACGTGTGTTGAACGCGGAGGTGCCGTCTGCTCGCACTAGGATCTCCGGTGATTTGGATCACGACAGTGCGACTCCTTCAACCCTGTTCTCTTGAACGCTTCCGCTTAGCGATCTACAAGGGTATGTAGATGCACTCTCCTTCCCTCGTTGCTAGAATCTCCATAGATTGATCTTGGTGATGCGAGAAAATTTTGAATTTCTGCCACGCTCCCCAACAAAGGCATCATGAGCTAGGTCTATTGCGTAGATTCTTTGCACGAGTAGAACACAAAGTAGTTGTGGGCGTTGATTTTGTTCAATATGCTTACCGTTACTAGTCCAATCTTGTTTCGACGGTATTGTGGGATGAAGCGGCCCGGACCGACCTTACACGCACACTTACGTGAGACAAAGTTCCAACGATGACATGCACTTGGTGCATAAGGTGGCTAGCGGTGCCGCCTCCCACTTTAGTCGGAATGGATTCGATGAAAAGGGTCCTTATGAAGGGTAAATAGCAATTGGCATATCACGTTGTGGTTTTATGTGGTAAGAAACATTCTTGCTAGAAACCCATAGCAGCCACGTAAAACATGCAAACAACAATTAGAGGACGCCTAACTTGTTTTTGCAGGGTATGCTATGTGATGTGATATGGCCAAGAAGAATGTGATGAATGATATGTGATGTATGAGATTGATCATGTTCTTGTAATAGGATTCACGACTTGCATGTCGATGAGTATGACAACGGCAGGAGCCATAGGAGTTGTCTTTATTTATTGTATGACCTGCGTGTCATTGAACAATGCCATGTAATTACTTTACTTTATTGCTAACCGGTAGCCATAGTAGTAGAAGTAATAGTTGGCGAGACAACTTCATGAAGACACAATGATGGAGATCATGATGATGGAGATGATGGTGTCATGCCGGTGACGATGATGATCATGGAGCCCCGAAGATGGAGATCAATGGAGCTATATGATATTGGCCATATCATGTCACTACTATATAATTGCATGTGATGTTTATTATGTTTATGCATCTTGTTTACTTAGAACGACGGTAGTAAATAAGATGATCCCTTACAACAATTTCAAGAAGTGTTCTCCCCTAACTGTGCACCGTTGCTAAAGTTCGTCGCTTCTAAGCACCACGTGATGATCGGGTGTGATGGATTCTTACGTTCACATACAACGGGTGTAAGACAGATTTACACACGCCAAACACTTAGGGTTAACTTGACGAGCCTAGCATGTACAGACATGGCCTCGGAACACAGAGACCGAAAGGTCGAGCATGAGTCGATAGTAGATACGATCAACATGAAGATGTTCACCGATGATGACTAGTCCGTCTCACGTGATGATCGGACACGGCCTAGTTGACTCGGATCATGTAATCACTTAGATGACCAGAGGGATGTCTATCTGAGTGGGAGTTCATAAGATGAACTTAATTATCTTGAACATAGTCAAAAGACCTTTTGCAAATTATGTCGAAGCTCGCGCTTTAGTTCCACTGCTTAGATATGTTCCTAGAGAAAATATAGTTGAAAGTTGAAAGTAGCGATTATGCGGACAGAGAAAGCTTATGTCCTTAATGCACCGCCGAGTGTGCTGAACCCCAAACGTCGCTTGTGGATGTTGCGAACATCGAACATACACGCTTTTGATAACTACGTGATAGTTCAGTTAAACGGTTTAGAGTTGAGGCACGAAAGACGTTTTTGAACGTCATGAACATATGAGATGTTTCAAGGGCTGAAATTGGGATTTCAGGCTCGTGCCCACGTCAAGAGGTGTAAGACCTCCGACGATTTTCTTAGCCTGCAAACTCAGGGAGAAAAGCTCAATCGTTGAGCTTGTGCTCAGATTGTCTGAGTGCAACAATCACTTGAATCGAGTGGGAGTTAATCTTCCAGATGAGATAGTGATGTTTCTCCAAAGTCATTGCCACCAAGCTGCTAGAGCCTCGTGATGAACTATAACATATCAGGGATAGATATGATGATCCTTGTATTCGTGATGTTTGACACCGCGAAAGTAGAAATCAAGAAGGAGCATCAATTGTTGATGGTTGGTGAGACCACTAGTTTGAAGAAGGGCAAGGGCAAGAAGGGACACTTCATGAAACGGCAAATCAGTTGTCGCTCCAAAGAAGAAACCCAAGGTTGAACCCAAACCCGAGACTAAGTGCTTCGCAATAAGGGGAACAGCCATCGGAGCAAAATTACCCTAGATACTTGGTAGATAAGAAGGCTGGCAAGGTCGATAGAAGTATATTGATATACATTAAGTTATTGTGTATTTTACTAGTACTCCTAGTAGCACCAGGGTATTAGATACCGGATCGGTTGCTAAGTGTTAGTAACTCAAATAAAAGGCTACGGAATAAACGGAGACTAGCTAAAGGAGAGCTGACGATATGTGTTGGAAGTGTTTCCAATTTTGATGTGATCAAACATCGCACGCCCTCTACCATCAAGATTAGTATTAAACCAGAATAATTATCATTTGGTGTTTGCGTTGAGCATAGACATGATTGGATTATGTCTATCGCAATACGGTTATTCATTTAAGGAGAATAATGGTTACTCTATTTATTTGAATAATACCTTCATGGTCTTGCACCTAAATAAATGGTTTATTGAATCTCGATCGTAGTGATACACATTTTCATGCCAAAAGATATAAGATAGTAATGATAGTACCACGTTACTTGTGGCACCGCCATGTAAGTCATATTGGTATAAACGCATGAAGAAGCTCCATGTTGATGGATCTTTGACTCAATCGTTTTGAAAAGTTTGAGACATGCAAACTATGTCTATTGGTGTATACGCATGAAGAAACTCCATGCAGATGGATCGCTTGGACTCACTTGATTTTGAATCACTTGAGATATGCAAAACATACCACATGGGCAAGATGACCAAAAGCCTCGGTTTCAAAGAAGATGGAACAAGGTAGCAACTTGTTGGAAGTAACACATTTTGATATGTGCAGTCCAATGAGTGCCGAGGCATGCAAAGGAATATCATTATGTTCTTACTTCACGATGATTCGAGTAGATGTTGAGTATATTTACTTGATGAAACACAAGTCTGAATTATTGAATGGTTCAAGTAATTTCAGAATGAAGTTTAAGATCTTCGTGACAAGAGGATAGAATGTCTATGATATGATCGTAGAGATGAATATCTGAGTTACGAGTTTTGGCGCACAATTAAGACATTGTGCAAATTGTTTCACAATTAATACCTACCGAACACCATAGTGTGATGGTGTGTCCGAACATCATAGTTGCACTCTATTGGATATGGTGCGTACCATGATATCTCTTATCGAATTACCACTATCGTTCATGGGTTAGGCATTAGAGACAACCGCACTCACATTAATGGGGCACCACGTAATTCCGTTGAGACGACACCGTTTGGAGAAACCTAAGTTGTCGTTTCTTAAAAGTTTGGGGCTGCGACGCTTATGTGAAAAAGTTTCAGGTTGATAAGCTCGAACCCAAAGCGGATAAAATGCATCTTCATAGGACACCCAAAACGGTTGGGTATACCTCCTAATTCAGATCCGAAAGCAATAGGGATTGTTTCTTGAATCGGGTCCTTTCTCGAGGAAAAGTTTGTCTCGGAAAGTTGAGTGGGAGGATGGTGGAGACTTGATGAGGTTATTGAACCGTCACTTCAACAAGTGTGTAGCAGGGCACAGGAAGTTGTTCCTGTGGCACCTACACCAATTGAAGTCGAAGCTTATGATAGTAATCATGAAGTTTTGGATCAAGTCACTACCGTACCTCGTAGGGTGACAAGGATGCGGACTGCTTCAGAGTGGTACGGTGATCCTGTCTTGAAGGTCATGTTGCTAGACAACAATGAACCTACGAGCTATGGGGAAGCGATGGTGGGCTCATATTCCGACAAATGGTTAAAAGCCATGAAATCCGAGATAGGATCCATGTATCAGAACAAAGCATGGACTTTGGTGGACTTGCCCGATGATCGGCAAGCCATTGAGATAAATGGATCTTTAAGAAGAAGACGGACGTGGACGGTAATGTCATCGTCTATGAAGCTCGACTTGTGGCGAAGAGTTTTTCACAAGTTCAAGGAGTTGACTACGATGAGATTTTCTCATCCGTAGCGACGCTTAAGTCCGTCGGAATCATGTTAGCATAAACTGCATTTATGAAATCTGGCAGATGGATGTCAAAACGAATTTCCTTACCAGTCTTCGTAAGGAAAGGTTGTATGTGATACAATCAGAAAAGTTTTGTCAATCCTAAGGATGCTAAAAGGTATGCTAGCTCCAGCAATCCTTCTAAGGACTGGAGTAAGCATCTCGGAGTTGGAATATGCACTTTGATAGGATGATCAAAGATTTTGGGTTTATACAAAGTTTATGAGAAACTTGTATTTCCAAAGAAGTGAGTGGGAGCACTATAGAATTTCGATGAGTATATGTTGTTGACATATTGATGATCAGAAATGATGTAGAATTTCTGGAAAGCATATTGGGTTATTTGAAAGATGTTTTTCAATAGAAAACCTGGATTAAGCTACTTGAACATTGAGCATCGAGATCTATAAGGATAGATCAAAGTGCTTAATAATACTTTCAAATGAGCACATACCTTGACATGATCTTGAAGGTGTTCAAGATGGATCAGTCAAAGAAGGAGTTCTTGCCTGAGATGTAAGGTATGAATTTAAGAGTTAAAGCTCGACCACGGCAGAAAAGAGAGGAAGGACGAAGGTCGTCCCCTATGCTTCACATAGGCTCTATAGTATGCTATGCTGTGTACCGCACCGGAAGTGTGCCTTGCCATGAGTCAGTCAAGGGGTACAAGAATAATCCAGGAATGGATCATTCGATAGCGGACAATAATTGTCCTTGGAGTAAATAAGGACATGTTTCTCGATTATGGAGGTGATAAAGAGTTCGACGAAAAGGGTTACGTCGATGCAAGCTTTAACACCTATCCGGATGACTCTGAGTAGCAAACCGGATACGTATAGTGGAGCAACCATTTGGAATAGATCCAAGTGGAGCGTGGAAGCAGCGTTTACAATATGACCTAGAAATTTGCAAAGCACACACGGATCTGAAAGGTTCAGACCCGTTGACTAAAACTTCTCTCACAAGCAAAACATGATCAAACTCCAGAACTCATTGAGTCTTAATCACATGATGATGTGAATTAGTAAACTCTTTGGATGTTGGTCACATGGCGATGTGACGTGTGAGTGTTAATCACATGGCGATGTGAACTAGATTATTGACTCTAGTGCAAGTGGGAGACTGTTGGAAATATGCCCTAGAGGCAATAATAAATTAGTTATTATTATATTTCCTTGTTCATGATAATCGTTTATTATCCATGCTATAATTGTATTGATAGGAAACTCAGATACATGTGTGGGTACATAGACAACACCATGTCCCTAGTAAGCCTCTAGTTGACTAGCTCGTTGATCAATAGATGGTTACAGTTTCGACCATGGACATTGGATGTCGTTGATAACGGGATCACATCATTAGGAGAATGATGTGATGGACAAGACCCAATCCTAAGCCTAGCACAAAGATCGCAGTTCAGATGCTAAAGCTTTTCTAATTTCAAGTATCATTTCCTTAGACCATGAGATTGTGCAACTCCGGATACCGTAGGAATGCTTTGGGTGTACCAAACGTCACAACGTAATCGGGTGACTATAAAGGTGCACTACAGGTATCTCCGAAAGTGTCTTTTGGGTTGGCACGAATCGAGATCGATTTGTCACTCCGTAAACGGAGAGGTATCTCTGGGCCCACTCGGTAGGACATCATCATAATGTGCACAATGTGACCAAGGGGTTGATCACGGATGATGTGTTACGGAACGAGTAAAGAGACTTGCCGTAACGAGATTGAACAAGGTATCGGGATACCGACGATCGAATCTCGGGCAAGTACAATACCGCTAGACAAAGGGAATTGTATACGGATCGATTGAGTCCTTGACATCGTGGTTCATCCGATGAGATCATCGTGGAATATGTAGGAGCCAACATGGGTATCCAGATCCCGCTGTTGGTTATTGACCGAGAACGCCTCGGTCATGTTCGCATGGTTCCCGAACCCGTAGGGTCTACACAATTAAGGTTCGATGACGCTTAGGGTTATAAAGGAAGTTTGTATGTGGTTACCGAATGTTGTTCGAGTCCGGATGAGATCCCGACGTCACGAGGAGTTCCAAATGGTCCGGAGGTAAAGATTTATATATGGGAAGTCCTGTTTTGGTCACCGGAAAAGTTTCGGTTTTTCCAGAACGCATCGGACCACCGGAGGGTCCCGGGTCCACCAAGTGGGGCCACCAACCCCGGAGTGCTTTTATTGCAAAGGAAGGGCCACCGAAGCGGAACTGCCCCAAATACTTAGCGGATAAGAAGGCCGCAACACTAAAGGTATATTTGATATACATGTAATTGATGTGTACCTTACCGATTACTCGTAGTAACTCCCGGGTATTTGATACCGTGCCGTTGCTCATATTTGTAACTCACAGCAGAGCTGCGGAATAAACGGAGACTGGCGAAGGGCGAGGTGACGATCGCGCTCGGGAATGGTTCCAAGGTCGATGTGATCGCCGTCGCACGCTGCCTCTACATTTACCTACGGGATTAGTTTTAAACCTCAATAATTGTTATTTGGTGCCAAGTTTGAGCATGAACATTGTATCGGGATCTCGCTTAATGCGAGATGGCTACTAATTTAAATCCGAGAATAATGGTTGTTCTATTTATATGAGAGATATGTTTTATGGTCATGCTCCGATGGTCAATGGTTTATTCTTAATGAATCTCGAGCGTAATATTACACATATTCATAGTGTGAATACAAAAGATGTAAAGTTGATAACGATAGTCCCACATACTTGTGGCACTGCCGCCTTGGTCACATTGGTGTCAAGCGCATGAAGAAGCTCCATTCGATGGACTTTAGAGTCTCTCGATTATGAATCATTTGACACATGCGAACCATGCCTCATGGGCAAATGACCAAGACTCCGTTCTCGTGAACAATGGAGCGAGCAACCAACTTATTGGAAATCATACATAACGATGTGTGCGGTCCAATGAGCGTTGAGGCTCGCGGAGGATATCGTTATGTTCTCACTCTCACTGATGACTTGAGTAGATATGGGTATGTCTACTTGATGAAACACAAGTCTGAGACCTTTGAAAAGTTCAAGGAATTTCAGAATGAGGTAGAGAATCAACGTGACCGAAAAATAAAATTCTTACGATCGGATCGTGGAGGAGAATATTTAAGTCACGAATTTGGTACACACTTAAGGAAATGTGGAATCGTTTCACAACTCACGCCGCCTGGAACACCTCAGCGTAACGGTGTGTCCGAACGTCGTAATCACACTCTATTGGATATGGTGCGATCCATGATGTCTCTTACAGATTTACCGCTATCATTTTGGGGATACGCTCTAGAGACAGCTACATTCACTTTAAATAGGGCACCGTCTAAGTCTGTCGAGACGACACCGTATGAATTATGGTTTGGGAAGAAACCTAAGTTGTCGTTTCTAAAAGTTTGGGGATGCGATGCTTATGTCAAGAAACTTCAACCTGAAAAGCTCGAACCCAAGTCGGAAAAATGCGTCTTCATAGGTACCCAAAGGAAACCATTGGGTATACCTTCTACTTAAGATCCGAGGGCAAGATCTTTGTTGCCAAGAACGGATCCTTTCTGGAAAAAGAGTTTCTCTCGAAAGAAGTAAGTGGGAGGAAAGTAGAACTCGACGAAGTACTACATCTTGAACGGGATAGTAGTGCAGCTCAGGAAAATGTTCCTGTGATGCCTACACCAACTGAAGAGGAAAATAATGATGATGATCAAGGTACTTAGGATCAAGTTGCTACTGAACTTCGTAGGTCCACAAGGACACGTTCCGCACCAGAGTGGTACGTCAACCCTGTCCTGGAAATCATGTTGTTAGACAACGGTGAACCTTCGAACTATGAAGAAGCGATGGCGGGACCAGATTCCAACAAATGGGTTGAAGCCATGAAATCCGAGATAGAATCCATGTATGAAAACAAAGTATGGACTTTGACAGACTTGCTCGATGATCGGCGAGCGATAGAAAACAAATGGATCTTTAAGAAGAAGACGGACGCGGATGGTAATATTACCGTCTATAAAGCTCGACTTGTCACTAAGGGTTATCGGCAAGTTCAAGGGATTGACTACGATGAGACTTTATCTCCCGTAGCGAAGCTTAAGTCTGTCCGAATCATGTTAGCAATTGCCGCATACTATGATTATGAGATATGGCAGATGGACGTCAAAACAGCGTTCCTTAACGGTTATCTTAAGGAAGAGCTGTATATGATGCAGCCGGAAGGTTTTGTCGATCCTAAGAATGCTAACAAAGTATGCAAGCTCCAGCGATCCATTTATGGGCTGGTGCAAGCATCTCGGAGTTGGAACATTCGCTTTGATGAGATGATCAAAGCGTTTGTTTATGCAGACTTATGGAGAAGCCTGCGTTTACAAGAAAGTGAGTGGGAGCTCAGAGCATTTGTCATATTATATGTAGATGACATACTTTTGATGGGAAATGATATAGAACTCTTGGACAACATTAAGGCCTACTTGAATAAAAGTTTTTCAATGAAGGACCTTGGAGAAGCTGCTTATATATTAGGCATCAAGATCTATAGAGATAGATCGAGACGCCTCATAGGTCTTTCACAAAGCACATACCTTGATAAGATTTTGAAGAAGTTCAAAATGGATCAGTCCAAGAAAGGGTTCTTGCCTGTCTCGCAAGGTGTAAGATTGAGCTCGGCTCAATGCCCGACCACGGCAAAAGATAAAGAAGAGATGAGCGTCATCCCTATGCCTCGCCATAGGTTCTATTATGTATGCCATGCTGTGTACGGACTGATGTAAACCTTGCCGTAAGTTTGGTAGGAAGGTACCAAAGTAATCCCGCAAGGAACACCGGACAGCGGTCAAGAATATCCTGAAGTACCTGAAATGGACAAAGGACATGTTTCTCGTTTATGGAGGTGACGAAGAGCTCGTCGTAAAGGGTTACATCGATGCTAGCTTCGACACAGATCTGGATGACTCTAAGTCACAAACCGGATACGTGTATATGTTGAATGGTGGAGCAAGAAGCTGGTGCAGCTGCAAGCGAGCGTCGTGGCGGGATCTACATGTGAAGCGGAGTACATGGCAACCTCGGAGGCAGCGCATGAAGCAATTTGGGTGAAGGAGTTCATCACCGACCTAGGAGTCATACCCAATGCGTCGGGCCGATCAAACTCTTCCGTGACAACACCGGAGCTATTGCACTTGCCAAGGAGCCCAGGTTTCACAAGAAGACCAGCACATCAAGCGCCGCTTCAACTCCATCCGTGAAAATGTTCAAGATGGATACATAGAAATTTGCAAAGTGCATACGGATCTGAATGTCGAGATCCGCTGACTAAACCTCTTCCATGGGCAAAACATGATCAACACCGTAACTCTATGGGTGTTCGATTCATCACAATGTAACTAGATTATTGACTCTAGTGCAAGTGGGAGACTGTTGGAAATATGCCCTAGAGGCAATAATAAAGGATTATTATTATATTTCCTTGTTCATGATAATTGTCTTTTATTCATGCTATAATTGTATTATCCGGAAATCGTAATACACGTGTGAATACATAGACCACAATATGTCCCTAGTGAGCCTCTAGTTGACTAGCTCGTTGATCAATAGATAGTCATGGTTTTCTAACTATGGACATTGGATGTCATTGATAACGGGATCACATCATTAGGATAATGATGTGATGGACAAGACCCAATCCTAAGCATAGCACAAGATCGTGTAGTTCGTTTTGCTAGAGCTTTTCCAATGTCAAGTATCTCTTCCTTAGACCATGAGATCGTGTAACTCCCGGATACCGTAGGAGTGCTTTGGGTGTACCAAACGTCACAATGTAACTGGGTGACTATAAAGGTGCACTACAGTATCTCCGAAAGTGTCTTGGGTTGACACGATCAAGATGGATTTGTCACCCGTGTTACGGAGAGGTATCACTGGGCCCACTCGGTAGTGCATCATCATAATGAGCTCAAAGTGACCAAGTGTCAGTCACGGGATCATGCATTACGGTGATGCGAGTAAAGTGACTTGTTGGTAACGAGATTGAACGAGGTATTGGGATACCGACGATCGAATCTCGGGCAAGTAACATACCGATTGACAAAGGGAATTGTATACGGATTGTTTGAATCCTCGACATCGTGGTTCATCCGATGAGATCATCGAGGAGCATGTGGAGCCAACATGGGTATCCAGATCCCGCTGTTGGTTATTGCCCGAGAGCCGCCTCGGTCATGTCTACGTGTCTCCGGCCGTAGGGTCTACACACTTAAGGTTCGGTGGCGCTTAGGGTTGTATGAATATGAGTATGCAGTAAACCAATGTTGTTCGAGTCCGGATGAGATCCCTGACATCACGAGGAGTTTCGGAATGGTCCGGAGGTAAAGAATTATATATATGAAGTGGTATTTCGCCATCGGGAAAGTTTCGGGTCACCGGATTGTACCGGACCACGGAAGGGTCCCGGGTCCACCGGTGGGGCCACCCATCCCGGAGGGCCCCATGGGCTGAAGTGGGGAGGAACCAGCCCATAGTGGGCTGGTGCGCCCCTTGGCCCACCCCGCGCCTAGGGTTGAAACCCTAGGGTGGGGCGCCCACTGCCTTGGGGGCACTCCACCCCTTGGCGCCGCCCCCCTGGGAGATGGGATCCCCAGGCGGCGCGCCTGGGGCCTATATAAAGGGAGGGGAGAGGCAGCCGCACTGAAGCTCTGGCGCCTCCCTCCCCTGCTACACCTCTTCCTCCTCCGTCACGTGCTTGGCGAAGCCTGCCGAGTGCTGCTGCTCCACCACCACCACGCCGTTGTCTGCTGCTGGAGCCATCATCATCAACCTCTCCTTCCCCTTGCTGGATCAAGAAGGAGGAGACGCCTCCGTCCCGTGTGTGTTGAACGCGGAGGTGCCGTCCGTTCGGCACTCGGTCATCGGTGATTTGGATCACGGCAAGTACGACTCCATCATCCACGTTCTAGTGAACGCTTCCGCACGCGATCTACAAGTGGTATGTAGATGCAATCTCTCTCCCATGACTCGTTGCTTAGATGAACTCATAGATGGATCTTGGTGAAACCGTAGGAAAAATTTTAATTTTCTGCAACGTTCCCCAACACACAGTTCATCGACGGACAAGTTTTTAACATATAAACAACTAAAAACGATAGTATGAATGGAGGAGGAGAGGGATCACCACTTCCTTGCCGGGCCTTTGCCCTTCTGGTAGCCGGCGCAGTTGTAGGCGTCTGCGGCTAGTGGTGGATCTTGGTCGTAGGAGGAGGGGGTGGAGCTATGGTCGCCACCGTCGTTGGGCGAGGAGCTTGAGGGGATGATGAGCCCCTTCATTCGGTAGATGGCCCTGTACTGCTGTCGCTTCAGCTTGGCCACTCGAGCTACCTCCGCCGCCTCGCATTCTAACTGCTCAATGGCAAGCTAGGGCGCCTTCGTGTTATTCCCCCGTATGCGGTGAGCTTACGTCTCCGCCGTCGTAAGCGACCAACAGTAGACCCAAGCGAGGAGCCGCCCGTCCTCGTCGGGCTCTACCGGCAACCGGCGGCAATGCCACACGGTTTGCTCCGCCACATCTCTCTCCCTTGCCTGTTGCCTCTCGCGGTGGGCGGCGCATGCCTCCGATTCCGACGAGCGCATGCTGGCTGGCGGAGCGGGCACTAGCACCCACCATTGCCCACACGGAGCAGCGGCCAGCGGAGGAAGGGGGCGGCATGGGGCCGGAGCAGACCGCGCAACCCTCGTGGAGCTGCTCGCGGGCCGGGAGGGGCTAGCTACGGCGTCTGCGCTGCGCCGACGCGGGAGCGGCGATGGTGCAGATCCGAAGCTGCCCCCGTGTCCACCTTCAACCTCTCCAGCGGTGTCACACCCTAATTTTCATGCCACTACACTTAAACTAATAAGTCATGACAAAATGTGGTTTGAAAAAAAAACTTTTGAGTGTTTTGTTATTTTCCTTGATTTGGATTTTTGTGCTATTTTCAAAGTGCTCTAAAAGTCATATAGTAAATTCCATCCCTATACTTCATCTCCTTGATCCAAAACCTTACCCAATGATCATGCCATGTGTATAGGACAAAATAGTATTTTCTTGCAAAAATAATTTGGCCAAAAAACATTTTCTAAATTAGGTTTTCCAAAAACCCCTGAGTTAAGGCTTGAACTACAAGTACTTAATTTGGGTATGAAGAATCTTATTTGACTCCCATTAGATGTAGGACTCTGAGAAACCACAAAAATATCATTTTAAAAGTAATTTTTCTATTTTATTTGAAGGCTTTTTCTTAAGGCCAGAAATGGTCTTTAATAGATTAAAATTATTTTAAAGCTTCAAAAATATTTGAGAAAATTTAGGGAAACTTAGTGGACATATATTTTCCATATATATGAGTTTAAACACATGGTCATGTTCAAAATATTGGACAAAACCCTCCAAAACCATTTCTGTTCATTTCAAGTATTTGAAATATTTCTATAAGAAATATTTTCTAATAAATCCAGGAAAGTTCTGTCAAGTCACATATGCATAATGTGATGATCTTGCAAAGTTTAATCTCAATCAAAATCATTTTGGTTCATAAAAGTGCCCCAAAACCCTCTTTGTCCAGATCCAAGTTTGAACAACTCTACATTGCCAACTATCTCCATTTGATCATAAACTTTGTGGACATGCTCAAGTACCCAAATAATGACACTACACCAGGTGGTGTATCAAGGAGAAGAGATTAGCTTAGCTAGATCTAAGAAAATCCATTTCTGTTGATTTCTAGGGTTTACAAAAGTTGCATTGGCAACTTTATCCAAATGAGCTCAAATTTATACCATATTTCCAAATGGTCAAGAGCATCACCCCCATTAACTGGCATAAGAAGGAGATAAGTGCAAGCAGCTCAAACTTGCATCAAACACCTTCTGTGATTTTTTCAAAATCATCATTTTGATCTCTTCCACTATTGTCCATGAGTTCAACTTTTTACCACAGCTCCTTCTAGTTCTCCTACACCTCCAGTAGCTTCCACTCCACCCCAGCCTAATTATTTGGGGGGTGAAAACCTCATTTTTCACCCCTGGACAACACTGTTTCCTCTCCCTTTCTACCTCACTCCTCTTCCAATGTGCCTCCAGAGCATCCAATGCACCTCCCCACTTGTTTACTCCCCCTAGAGCTGCTGGACACTAGTTGCCACGCCCAAGGCGCCAAAAAATGGCCATGCCAGCCAAGACCGCGCTCTGGAGCACACTACAATGCGCTCCCACACTATAGCCACCCCCATTCCAATGCCCCCGACCGCCTCGGTTGTCCCCCGCGTGCCCGCCGATGCGCCTCGATGTTCGGGATATGCCAAGTGGCCCCCTCCTCTCTATCCCTCAGCTGACCTTCCTCGCACGCGCTCCATGGCCGCCCAAGAGCTCCAATGAGCGAGCTCACACGTGTGATGCCCCTGGCACTCCCCCGCTCTCTCTCTCTCTTCCACCCCTTGGACGTAGACCATCCCCACGAACGCCCCTGACTCACCCTCGCGGGTTCCCGTGGCCTCCAGTGATGGCTAT
Source organism: Aegilops longissima (assembly GCA_021605205.1). Taxonomy (NCBI): domain Eukaryota; kingdom Viridiplantae; phylum Streptophyta; class Magnoliopsida; order Poales; family Poaceae; genus Aegilops; species Aegilops longissima. The sequence goes on from CM038680.1 coordinate 464,713,634, forward strand.
GATACGTCTCCGTCGTATCTACTTTTCCTAACGCTTCCCCTATTGTTTTGGACTCTAATTTGCATGATTTGAATGAAACTAACCTGGACTGATGCTGTTTTCAGTAGAACTACCATGGTGTTGTTTTCGTGCAGAAATAAAAGTTCTCGGATTGGAACAAAACTTTGCGAGGAATTTTTATACAATAAAAGAGAATTTCGGAGCCAAGAACCACCGGAGGGGGGCACTGGTGGGCACAACCCACCAGGCGCGCCTGCCCCAAGCGCGCCCGGTGGGTTGTCCCCACTGGTGGCCAACAGACCACAATCGACACTATAAAATCCTATTTTTCCAGAAAAAAATCAAAGAGGAAGAATTATCGCGTTTAACGAGACGGAGCCGCTGTCACCTCCTGTTCTTCATCGGGAGACCAGATCTTGAGTCCGTTTGGGGCTCTGGAGAGGGGGATGTTCGATCTTCGTCATCACCAACCCTTCTCCATCACCAATTCCATGATGCTCATCCAACTCCTCACCGACCAGCGAGCCTACGAAGGAATTACTCACTCCCGGTGGACATCATGGAATTAGTGGTGGAGAAGGGTTGGTGATGACGAAGATCGAAGATCCCCCTCTCCGGGCCCCAAATGGACACCAGATATGGCCTCCCGATGAAGAACAGGAGGTGACGGCGGCTCTGTCTCGTGAAACATGATAATTCTTCCTCCCTGGTTTTTTTTCTGGAAAAATAGGATTTTATAGCGTCGGTTTCAGGGTCTTGGGGCCACCAGGTGGGGACAACCCACCTGGGCACACCCTGGTGGGTTGTGCCCACCCAGGTGCCCCCTCCGGTGGTTCTTGGCTCCAAAACTTCTCTTTTATTGTATAAAAATTCCTCGCAAAGTTTCGTTCCAATCCGAGAACTTTTATTTCTGCACAAAAACAACACCATGGTAGTCCTGCTGAAAACAGCGTCAATCCAGGTTAGTTTCATTCAAATCATGCAAATTAGTGTCCAACAAGAGAAAAAGCATTAGGAAAAGTAGATACGACAGAGACGTATCAACTCCCCCAAGCTTAAACCTTTGCTTGTCCTCAAGCAATTCAGTTGATAAACTTAAGGTGGAAAAGATAAACTTTTACGAACTCTTTTGCTCTTGTTTGCATAAATAAGCTTAAACAACACCCAGGTTTTCAACCACTATTATAACTAACCATGTCGACAATAACTCTTAAAAATTATATTAACTGATATCAATGACATAATCAGCTAGCAAGCAATAATAAGATATCTCAAATAGAAACACGTTATCAAAACAACCATGATATAATATGACAATAGTGGTATCTCGCTAGCCCTTTCTGAGACCACAAAACATAAATGCAGAGCACCTCCAAAGTTCAAGCAGCGACTAAACATTGTAATTCATGGTAGAAAAGATCCAGTCATGATGCACCCAACATTAGCTACACACAATGCATAAGCATGACAGCAGTGCTCTCAGGTTCTGGCGCTTATTTGAGAGGGTGATGACACAACATAAAAGTAAATAGATAGTCCCTTCGCGGAGGGAAGCAGTGATTTGCAGAGGTGCCAGAGCTCAAGTCTTTAAAACAGAGATAAATGATATTTTGAGAAATGCACCCTTCTCGTTTACTTCGCGGCCATCAGTTATCTATATCTTCCATGCTAAGCACATTAGTGGCAGTTCCCAAGCGATAAACTAAAGGTTATGACTCCGTAGGAGTTTTTGTTTGATTATTTGTAAGCTCTTTTCTTTTTGAAGTTTAGGACTAGGAATCCCTATTACTGCCACCTTCTCGTGCAATGGCGAGTGAATAAACACTCAACCTGAGAATAACCCACTTAGCATGGAAGATACTGACTACCTCCTGTCGCTCTATGAACAATCTAGGCACACAAAAAAGGATATTTGAAGTTTTTAGAGGTGGCACATGCAAATTTACTTAGGACGGTAGGGTAATACCGCATATAGGTAGGTATGGTGGACTCATCTGGAATAACTTGGGTTTCGGGTTTTGGATGTACAACCAGAGTTCCCACTTAGTACACGCGAAAGCTAGCAAATAGGTTGAGAAGAGGCTAGCTAGAGAGCAACAACAGTCATGAACATGCATTATGCATAAGTAACATTGGATAGTAGCATGAGTAGGATATGAACACCATGAACATAAATATCATAGAGGCTATGTTGGTTTTGATTCAACTACATGCATGAACATGTGCCAAGTCAAGCCACTCGAACATTTAGAGGAGGATACTGATACGTCTCCAACGTATCTATAATTTATGAAGTATTCATGCTATTATATTATCCATCTTGGATGTTTATGGGCTTTATTTTACACTTTTATATTATTTTTGGGACTAACCTATTGACCCAGAGCCCAGTGCCAGTTCCTGTTTTTTCCCTTATTTCAGTGTTTCGAAGAAAAGAAATATCAAACGGAATCGAAACGGAATGAAACCTTCTGGAGAAGTTATTTTTGGAAGGATAGCAACCCGGGAGACTTGGAGTCCACGTCAAGAAAGCAACGAGGAAGGCACGAGGCAGGGGGTGCGCCCACCCCCCTGGGCATGCCCTCCACCCTCGTGGGCCCCTCGTGGCTCCCCTGACGTACTTCTTTCACCTATATATACCCCTATACCCTAAAAAGTTCGAGGAACAGAATAGATCGAGAGTTCCGCCGCCGCAAGCCTCTGTAGCCACCAAAAACCAATCGGGACCCTGTTCCGGCACCCTGCCGGAGGGGGGAACCCTCCCCGGTGGCCATCTTCATCATCCCGGCACTCTCCATGACGAGGAGGGAGTAGTTCACCCTCGGGGCTGAGGGTATGTACCAGTAGCTATGTGTTTGATCTCTCTCTCTCTCTCTCTCTCTCTCTCTCTCTCTCTCTCTCTCTCTCTCTCTCTCTCTCTGTTCTTGATTTGGCACGATCTTGATGTATCGCGAGCTTTGCTATTATAGTTGGATCTTATGTTGCTTCTTCCCCCTCTACTCTCTTGTAATGGATTGAGTTTTCCCTTTGAAGTAATCTTATCGGATTGAGTCTTTAATGATTTGAGAACACTTGATGTATGTCTTGTCGTGCGTATCTGTGGTGACAATGGGATATCACGTGATTCACTTGATGTATGTTTTTGTGATCAACTTGCGGATTCCGCCCATAGGGGTTGGCACACGTTTTCGTCTTGATTCTCCGGCAGAAACTTTGGGGCACTCTTTGAGGTTCTATGTGTTGGTTGAATAGATGAATATGAGATTGTGTGATCCATATCGTATAATCATACCCATGGATACTTGAGGTGACATTGGAGTATCTAGGTGACATTAGGGTTTTGATTGATTTGTGTCTTAAGGTGTTATTCTAGTACGAACTCTAGGGCTGTTTGTGACACTTATAGGAATAGCCCAACGGATTGATTGGAAAGAATAACTTTGAGGTGGTTTCGTACCCTACCATAACCTCTTCGTTTGTTCTCCACTATTAGTGACTTTGGAGTGAACTTTGTTGCATGTTGAGGGATAGCTATATGATCCAATTATGTTATTATTGTTGAGAGAACTTGCACTAGTGAAAGTATGAACCCTAGGCCTTGTTTCCTAGCATTGCAATACCGTTTATGCTCACTTTTACCACTTGTTACCTTGCTGTTTTTATATTTTCAGATTACAAAAACCTATATCTACCATCCATATTGCACTTGTATCACCATCTCTTCGCCGAACTAGTGCACCTATACAATTTACCATTGTATTGGGTGTGTTGGGGACACAAGAGACTCTTTGTTATTTGGTTGCAGGGTTGTTTGAGAGAGACCATCTTCATCCTATGCCTCCCACGGATTGATAAACCTTAGGTCATTCACTTGAGGGAAATTTGCTACTGTCCTACAAACCTCTGCACTTGGAGGCCCAACAAATTCTACAAGGAGAAGGTTGTGTAGTAGACATCAAGCTCTTTTCTGGAGCCGTTGCCGGGGAGGCTAGGTAAGCGGCACTCACACCCCGTCAACTAAGCTCTTTTCTAGCGCCGTTGCCGGGGAGGTGAGTGCTTGAAGGTATATCTTTAGATCTTGCAATCGAATCTTTTTGTTTCTTGTTTTAGCACTAGTTTAGTTTATAAAAGAAAACTACCAAAAAAATGGAATTGAGTTTACCTCATACGCTTCATCTTTTTAATATCTTTCGTGAGTATGATGGGAAGGAAAATTGTGCCAAAGTGTTAGAAGAAGAATGCATTAAAATGTTTGGCACTAAATCTTTGAATGATGAGCATGATTGCAATGTTGTTAGTATGAACTCCTTGAATATCCATCGTACTAATGATGATTGCACTAGTCATGATGAAAATATCTCTTATAAGCATGTCGATTTTTGTGGAGTGTATTGGGTTTGCAAGTATACACCAAATAGGTAAGATAGATATTGCAAGAGGCATAAGTATTTAGAAACTAAATTGTTGCAAGAAAGTCTTGATGTTTGTGCTGAAAAATTCAATATTTTTCGCGCCCTTTGTGAACTTTGCAATGAACATGGTCATTTAAATCTCCAGTGTAAATTGTTTCATGACCGAATCGTATCCAAAAATTGTGATAATTTGATTACCCTTGAGCATCATAAAGAGCTTAGTCTTCTTTTGGGGTATGAGGAAATGAAACATATAACTGAGGGTATTCCCAAGTTTAATCTTGATAGATTTCTTGATTTTGATCTAGAGAAGATTTATATGTATGGTGCTATGAATTGCATTTAAAATCCTTATATTGCCAATTACATAAAGAAAAGAAAACAAATAGAAGATGAGGAGAATACTAATGAAAGGGAAGAGACTTCCCAATATCCTCCTATTATTTCTTATGATGAATCAGGTAACGAGGAGGAGCCTTCTATTCAACCAATATCATTAATAAGGAGCTCCAAAAAGAGGATTGAACCCACACATGATGTGGTGAAGAAGAAGAAAAGGAAAAGGAAGAGAGGTAAAAAGATATCTCTCCCAAATAATGTTGCTCCTATCATTGTCGTGCCTCATGAAAATGAATCAAAAATAATTGTGGAAGATGATGCACTTGATGATGATCTCGTTATGCCTATTACTTGTTGTGATGATTATGATTGGGAAGATAATGATACTTCTTATGATCTTGAAAATCTTTTTGGCACTTGCTTGGAAGAATATGATAATTGCTATACTATTGGTGTTATCCATACTATTAATAATGAGAGTGATTATGCTTATGATATGAAAAGGCCCAAGCTTGGGGATGCTATGTTTGATGATTATGATGTTTTTGAGAATATTTTTGCTGCAATTAATGTTTGTCCCAAGCTTGGGGATGCTACGTTTAATGAAGATGATATTTTTAGTCTCCCAAGTTTTGATATGCAAATTTATAATAATGATAGCATGCCTCCTACTTATGATGATTATATTGATGAAAGTGGGTTTGGAAGAGTGTCAAATTTAGGAAGTAGTGATCCCACAATATTGGAGGATGTTGAATCTTATTGTGATAATTATGAAAGTGGATTTGGAGAGGTCATGACTTTATTTAGTGATGATTCCACTATCTTGGAAGAGGTTTCAATCGATTATGATGAGAACAAAGTTGCTACTTATGATGATTATCGTGATGAAACTTATGCTATAAAAAGTAGTGATGATTATATTTATAAAACTTGTCATGATTATTATTACCCTTTTTCTGAACATTACTCTTTTAATGTGGAAACAATTTATAGTATTCGAGTCTCTTATGATACTCCCACGGTTCCGAATGAGAAGAATTTTGCTTATGTGGAGAGTAATAAAATTTCTATGCAAGTAGATCATGAAAAGAATGCTTTAGGTGCTGGTTATATTGTTGAATTCATTCATGATGCTACTGAAAATTATTATGAGAGAGGATCATATGCTTCTACACATTGCAATAATATCAAGTTTCCTCTCTATGTGCTTAAAATCTTGAAGTTATGCTTGTTTTACCTTCCTATGCAAGTTGATTATTGTTCCCATAAATTGTTTGCTCACAAAATCCATATTAATAGGAAGTAGGTTAGACTTAAATGTGCTATTCATATTCTTCATTATGCTCTCTTTCTGTTTCAGATCTTATCGTTTATGTGAGCATCATTGAAATCATCATGCCTAGCTAGGGGCGTTAAATGATAGCGCTTGTTGGGAGGCAACCCAATTTTATTTTAGTTTATTGCTTTATGGTTCTGTTTAGGAATAAATAATTCATATAGCCTCTGGTTAGATGTGTTCTCATGTTTTAATTAGTGTTTGTGCCAAGTAGAACCTTTGGGAAGACTTGGGTGAAGTCTTTATGATCTTGCTGTAAAAAACAGAAACTTTAGCGCTCACGAGATTAGCTAAAACTTTTTATTGGAGAGTGATATTTAGTTGATTCTTTTTTCAGATGATTACTAGACAAATTCCTCAGGTCCACCAATTTATTTTAGAATTTTTGGAGTTCCATAAGTATAAGTTTGATACAGATTACTACAGACTGTTCTGTTTTTGACAGATTCTGTTCTCATTGTGTTGCTTGCTTATTTTGATGACTCTGTGGCTAGTAAAATAGTTTATAAACCATAGATAAGTTGGAATACAGTAGGTTTAACACCAATATAAATAAATAATTAGTTCATTACAGTACCATGAAGTGGTGTTTTGTTTTCTTTCGCTAACGGAGCTCACGAGATTTTCTGTTAAGTTTTGTGTTGTGAAGTTTTCAAGTTTTGCTTAAAGATTCGATGGACTATGGAATAAGGAGTGGCAAGAGCCTAAGCTTGGGGATTCCCAAGTCACCTCAAGGTAATATTCAAGGATAACCAAGAGCCTAAGCTTGGGGATGCCCCAGAAGGCATCCCCTCTTTCGTCTTCGTTCATCGGTAACTTTACTTGGAGCTATATTTTTATTCACCACATGATATGTGTTTTTCTTGGAGCGTCATTTTATTTTCTTTAGCTTTGCTTGCTGTTTGAATAAAATACCAAGATCTGAAAGTCTTAAATGTTAGAGAGTCTTCACATAGCTACATAATTATTTAACTACTCATTGATCTTCACTTATATCTTTTTGGAGTAGTTTGTCATTTACTCGTGTGCTTCACTTATATCCTATGAGTAAATGGTTGAATGATTTGAATGTCATAAATCTGAAATTATATATGTTTATGCCTTTCCCATGGGGAGTAATGCCTTCACATATAAGAAGTATAGGTGGTAAATTTATTGAAGGTTAGCAAACATTGTATTGGTCACTTGAACAATTCATGAAAGAATATTGAAGGAAGAGAGATTTCACATATAAATATACTATCTTGGACATCTTCTATGATTGTGATCCCCATTAATTATTTTCAAACCTGAGCAAATTAGTTGAAGTTGGACGAGGAAGACAACATAATGATTTATGCTTGGGTATATTTGTATTGAAGTTATATTGTTATGGATCCTCTAACATGTGGTGCTTGCTATTTAGAATCCTTTGCTAGCCAAAATATCTGTACTAAGCGGGAATACTGCTTGTGCATCCAAATCCCTTGAACCAAGTTTCTTCCATGAGTGTCCACCATATCTATCTATATGTGGTATTTACATGCCGTTCCAAGTAAATTTGCATGTGCCAAACTCTAAACCTTCAAGTAATAATCTGTTTTGTATGCCCGAATCGCTCATGTAGCGACTACGGGTTAGCAGTATCTTCCATGCTAGGTGGGTTATTCTCACGATGAGTGGACTCCGCTCATCATTCACGAGAAAATGGCTGGTATCAAAAGATCAAAATCAAATAAAAAATAATTGCAAACAAAACTCCCCCAGGTTTGATGTTAGTTGGAGGCACCCACTGTTTCGGGCAAGCCATGGATTGATGATTGTTGGTGGAGGGGGAGTAAAAATCTTTACCTTTCTGTTTGGGAACCGCCTATAATGTATGTAGTATGGAAGATATTGGGAGCTCTTGGTCGTTATGTTGACAATGAAAGCATACCTCTCAAAATTATTTTCATCTCAGTTTTTGCTTCGAGCTCTGGCACCTCTGCAAATCCCTGCTTCCCTCTGTGAAGGGCCTATCTTTTGCTTTTATGCAAGAGTCAGTAGTATTCCTTCTCATTCCAACCTACTCTTTAGTTGGCAATCATCATGTGATGGAAAGATCTAGGCATATATGGCCATTCAAATATATTTGAGCATGAATTATTACTGTTGACATTACCCTTGAGGTAAAAGGTTGGGAGGCGAAATATTAAAGCCCCTATCTTTCTCTATGTTCGATGAATACTATTTGTTCTAAAAATATGCTTTGAGTGGTAGCAATCATGGAAGACTAAATGATAGTTGAGTATGTGAAGTTTGCTGAATCAAAGCTCTGACATAGACTCTTCCTGAAAATAAGATGAATTGCAGTTGTTTGATGACTAAGAACTATTTGTTAGTTTTCAAGAAACTTTATGATCTATACGTTAACATGAGAATAGTTTGTTACTTGATCATGAAAAGTTCTATGAGTTGAGCTACTGTTATGACATATAATGATGCTAGAAAAGGTGATTGCAATTACCATTGATCAAACTTATGCACCTGCTAGCATTCACACTTCATAAATTATTTCTTTATCATTTACCTACTCGAGGACGAGCAGGAATTAAGCTTGGGGATGCTGATACGTCTCCAACGTATCTATAATTTATGAAGTATTCATGCTATTATATTATCCATCTTGGATGTTTATGGGCTTTATTTTACACTTTTATATTATTTTTGGGACTAACCTATTGACCCAGAGCCCAGTGCTAGTTGCTGTTTTTTCCCTTCTTTCAGTGTTTCGAAGAAAAGGAATATCAAACGGAGTTGAAACGGAATGAAACCTTCTGGAGAAGTTATTTTTGGAAGGAATGCAACCCGCGAGACTTGGATTCCACGTCAAGAAAGAAACAAGGAAGGCACGAGGCAGGGGGCACGCCCACCCCCTGGGCGCGCCCTCCACCCTCGTGGGCCCCTCGTGGCTCCCTTGATGTACTTCTTTCACCTATATATTCCCATATACCCTAAAAACGTCGAGGAATAGAATAGATCGGGAGTTCCACCGCCGCAAGCCTCTGTAGCCACCAAAAACCAATCGGGACCCTGTTCCGGCACCCTACCAGAGGGGGGAACCCTCACAGGTGGCCATCTTCATCATCCCGGCGCTCTCCATGACGAGGAGGGAGTAGTTCACCCTCGGGGCTGAGGGTATGTACCAGTAGCTATGTGTTTGATCTCTCTATCTCTCTCGTGTTCTTGATTTGGCACGATCTTGATGTATCGCGAGCTTTGCTATTATAGTTGGATCTTATGTTGCTTCTTCCCCCTCTACTCTCTTGTAATGGATTGAGTTTTCCCTTTGAAGTAATCTTATCGGATTGAGTCTTAAATGATTTGAGAACACTTGATGTATGTCTTGCCGTGCGTATCTGTGGTGACAATGGGATATCACGTGATTCACTTGATGTATGTTTTGGTGATCAACTTGCGGGTTCCGCCCATGAATCTATGCATAGGGGTTGGCACACGTTTTCGTCTTGATTCTCCGGCAGAAACTTTGTGGCACTCTTTGAGGTTCTATGTGTTGGTTGAATAGATGAATCTGAGATTGTGTGATCCATATCGTATAATCATACCCATGGATACTTGAGGTGACATTGGAGTATCTAGGTGACATTAGGGTTTTGATTGATTTGTGTCTTAAGGTGTTATTCTAGTACAAATTCTAGGGCTGTTTGTGACACTTATAGGAATAGCCCAACGGATTGATTGGAAAGAATAACTTTGAGGTGGTTTCGTACCCTACCAATTCCTCTTCGTTTGTTCTCCACTATTAGTGACTTTGGAGTGAATCTTTGTTGCATGTTGAGGGATAGTTATATGATCCAATTATGTTATTATTGTTGAGAGAACTTGCACTAGTGAAAGTATGAACCCTAGGCCTTGTTTCCTAGCATTGCAATACCGTTTATGCTCACTTCTACCACTTGTTACCTTGCTATTTTTATATTTTCAGATTACAAAACCTATATCTACCATCCATATTGCACTTGTATCACCATCTCTTCATTAACTAGTGCACCTATACAATTTACCATTGTATTGGGTGTGTTGGGGACACAAGAGACTCTTTGTTATTTGGTTGCAGGGTTGTTTGAGAGAGACCATCTTCATCCTACGCCTCCCACGGATTGATAAACCTTAGGTCATCCACTTGAGGGAAATTTGCTACTGTCCTACAAACCTCTGCACTTGGAGGCCCAACAACGTCTACAAGGAGAAGGTTGCGTAGTAGACATCAAGCTCTTTTCTGGAGCCGTTGCTGGGGAGGCTAGGTAACCGGCACTCACACCCCGTCAACTAAGCTCTTTTCTGGCGCCGTTGCCGGGGACGTGAGTGCTTGAAGGTATATCTTTAGATCTTGCAATCGAATCTTTTTGTTTCTTGTTTTAGCACTAGTTTAGTTTATAAAAGAAAACTACCAAAAAATGGAATTGAGTTTACCTCATACGCTTCATCTTTTTAATATCTTTCGTGAGTATAATGGGAAGGAAAATTGTGCCCAAGTGTTAGAAGAAGAATGCATTAAAATGTTTGGCACTAAATCTTTGAATGATGAGCATGATTGCAATGTTGTTAGTATGAACTCCTTGAATATCCATGGTACTAATGATGATTGCACTAGTCATGATGAAAATATATCTTATAAGCATGTCGATTTTTGTCGTTACTTTGATAATTTGATATGTGGGTGGACCGGTGCTTGGGTACTGCCCTTCCTTGGACAAGCATCCCACTTATGATTAACCCCCGTCGCAAGCATCCGCAACTACGAAAGAAGAATTAAGGTAAACCTAACTGAGGGAGTCCTGGACTAGGGGGTGTCCGGATAGCCGAACTATCATCTTTGGCCGGACTCCTAGACTATGAAGATACAAGATTGAAGACTTCGTCCCGTGTCCGGATGGGACTTTCCTTGGCGTGGAAGGCAAGCTTGGCGATACGGATATTAGATCTCCTACCATTGTAACCGACTCTGTGTAACCCTAACCCTATCCGGTGTCTATATAAACCGGAGGGTTTTAGTCCGTAGGACGAACAACAATCATACCATAGGCTAGCTTCTAGGGTTTAGCCTCTCTGATCTTGTGGTAGATCTACTCTTGTACTACCCATATCATCAATATTAATCAAGCAGGAGTAGAGTATTACCTCCATCGAGAGGGCCCGAACCTGGGTAAAAACATCATGTCCCTTGTCTCCTGTTACCATCCACCTAGACGCACAGTTCGGGACCCCCTACCCGAGATCCGCCGGTTTTGACACCGACATTGGTGCTTTCATTGAGAGTTCCTCTGTGTCGTCACCTATAGGCCCGATGGCTCCTTCAATCATCAGCAAGAACGCAGTCCAGGGTGAGACTTTTCTCCCCGGACAGATCTTCGTATTCGGCGGCTTTGCACTGCGGGCCAATTCTCTAGGCCATATCAGGTCAGATTTGGAAGCTAGAACTACACGGCCGATGTTCGCGGAGACTTGATCTTCGACGGATTCGAGCCACAACCGAGCGTGCCGCACTGTCTCGATGGGTACGATCTAGCTCTGCCGCCGACAGGTTCCACGGAGGCCGCACTGATGCCCGCTCGACCCTTAATCCGAAGCCGATTCCCCCGATCGAGGACGAGTGGTTGGACACCGCCTCGGGGGCTACGATCTCAACGGCGATTGAGCCGAACTCCATCCCTGTCCTTTGGGAAGACCGTGACTCCAAGGTGCCGGACTCCTCTCCGGACTCCGAACCCTCTCCGCCCCTGCCAATCGAATCCGATTGGGCGCCGGCCATGGAGTTCACTGTCACGGACATCTTTCAGCACTCGCCCTTTGGCGGCATCCTGAATTCACTAAAGTCTCTCTCTTTATCAGGAGAGCACTGGCCGGACTACGGTCAGGAAGGTTGGGATGCGGACGACGAAGAAATTCAACGCCCACCCACCACCCACTTTGTGGCCACTATAGAAAGCTTAAACGACGTGCTCAATTTCGACTCCGAAGACATCGACGGTATGGACGACGATGTAGGAGACAACCATGAACTAGCACATGTAGGATACTGGACAACCACCTCATCCCATGATGTATACATGGTGGATACACCTAAAGGAAGTGACGACGAGGAACAACGGGACACTACGAAGGATAAATCCCTCGAAAAGCAGTCAAAACGGCAACGTAAACGCCGCACCAAGTCCCGCCTCGACAAAGACCCAGCCATAGAGCAGGGCGAACCGGTGGACGCATTTAACATGCTATCGAGCAACCGTCCGAACATGACAACTTGGATAAACAACCCGTCCCCGGCGAAGATAACAGTCCGGACGATCTCACGCCGGACAAATTGTTGGAGCAGAAGAACCTCCACAAAAGGCTCTTCGCCACTGCGCGTAGCCTGAAAAAGCAGAAGCGGAAGCTCAACACAGCGGAAGATGCACTCAGAATCAGATGGAGCAAAGTACTCAACACCGCAGACAAATACGGCGACAGTCGGCGAACAAAGAGCTACCCAAAGAGAAAACTACTGCCCGAATTTGATGAGGAGGCCGTAGAGCCCCCACAATCAAAAAGCAAGAAGGCCACACGGTCGGATGGACGACCCCACGGCAAACAAAGAGCGGCAAATGGCGCTGCACACAAGCCGGTACGCGATCCGCATAAGGATTCGCATCAAAATGATGGCCCAGTCAGGTCCATCTATGGGCCGAGAAAGCAAGCTCTTCAAAGCAATGCAACACGCCAAATATCCGAACATCACGGCACACCCAAATACAGGGGCGCCGCACATCCCCTATGTTTCACCAATGAGGTGCTGGATCATGAATTTCCAGTGGGATTCAAACCCGTAAACATAGAGGCATACGACGGAACAACAGACCCTGGAGTCTGGATCGAGGATGACATCCTCCACATACACATGGCTAGAGGAGATGATCTCCACGCCATAAAATACTTACCCCTCAAGCTCAAAGGGCCAGCCCGACATTGGCTCAAAAGCCTCCCTGAAAATACCATTGGAAGTTGGGAAGAGCTCGAGGATGCTTTTCGGGCAATTTTTCAAGGGACTTATGTCCGTCCTCCGGATGCAGACGATTTAAGTCATATAACTCAGCAACCCGGAGAGTCAGCCCGGAAATTCTGGAACAGGTTCCTTACCAAAAAGAACCAAATAGTTGAGTGTCCGGACGCGGAAGCCTTAGCAGCCTTCAAACACAACGTCCGAGACGAATGGCTCGCGAGACACCTCGGCCAAGAAAAGCCGAGAACAGTGGCCGCACTAACAAGCCTCATGACCCGCTTTTGCGCGGGAGAGGATAGCTGGCTAGCAAGATGCAGTACCAGCGACCCAAGTACATCCGAAGTCAGGGATGGGAATGGGAAACCACGACGCAGCAAGGACCAGCGCCGGATCAAGGGGAACGGTCTACAGAGCGCGACAGTCAACGCCGGATTCAAAAGCTCTCGGTAGAACAATAAAAAACTGCCCCCTAAGGATAATAGCGACGAGCTATCCAACTTAAACAAAATCTTGGACAAGATATGTCAAATCCACAGACTCCGGAAGCACGCAAACCATACCCACGAGATTGTTGGGTCTTCAAGCAGTCCGGCAGACTCAACGCCGAACACAAGGGGCTCGACACACCAAGCGAGGATGACGACGAACCCCACAAGCAGAGCACCGGAAAACAAAAGAATTTCCCACAAGAGGTTAAAACAGTAAACTCACTTCACGTGATAAAAGGGAAAAACAGAGCGGCGCCCACTAAAATGCGCGCCGCACAATCTACCCCAGCGGAGTACCAACACTGGTTGTCAAAACCAATCACCTTCGACCATCAGGACTACTCTGTAAGTATCCAAAACACAGGATGGACTGCCTTGATACTAGAACCTACAATCGACGGTCTTCAATTTACGCAAGTCCTAATGGACAGGGGCAGTGATTTAAACCTGCTATTTCAGGACACAATCCGCAAAATGGGGATAGACCCAACCAAAATTTGCCATAGCAACACCTCCTTCAAAGGGGTAATGCCAGGCCTGTATGCCCATTGTACAGGCTCCCTACTGCTAGAAGTTGTGTTCAGCTCATCCGACAACTTCCGCCGCGAAAAGTTAACCTTCCACATCGCCCCATTCAAAAGTAGCTATCAAGCACTACTGAGGCGTGAAGCTTTCACCCGCTTTAACGCAATACCGCATTATGCATCTCTTACACTTAAAATGCCCGGTCCATGCGGCATCATCTCATTAAAAGGGAGTGTTAAGTGTTACTCGAGCACGGAAGACCGTGAGACTGCCTTGACAACCCCACACCAATCCGGCTCCGCTAATCAAAGCACCTGAATAGGTCATTTAAACCCCGGACACGGCTAGACAAGTCCGACGCATACTAGCGGCATACCCCCATACAAGGGGCTGCACGCACGTATAACAAGAGACAATAAAGCTCAATTTTATTTACCTTCTGAACCGTACTATGTTTATTTAATATAAAGTACACTTCTCGCACAATATTTTTTCTTTTCAACTAAGTTCCTCTCTTTTACAGATGAACAACGTGCTACACCCGTCCAGGATACGGCACAACGGAGACACAGGCGCAGACGTGCAGTAGGGACCCGTTGCAAGGATTCTTTTCAGATTAAGACCGTGCGTAAACCTTTTTACTGTCTCTTGTTGATACACATCCCCTGGTTTCTAGCGATAACCGAGGAGGAGGCTGGCGTTTTGGCATCGGCCGCACCATAATTTTTGCACGTACCTGGACACCAGGGGCTTAGGGCATTATTCTGCCCATTTTTATGAAGACCGAATACCTTAGGGAGTGTTCGGCGTCTCGAGTTAGGCCTTATATGCATCGGCTCCGAATCATGTCTTTGGTCAAATGTTGGGTTTGCCTGCTCCGTGTTTTGGTACCTTACGTTCCGTTATATCGGCTAAGGTAGCACTGGAGAACCACTGCGATTGTGCCCGGTTGAGCTGGGTTGAGCACCTCGATGAGAAAGCTAAAACTGACTGTCATGATATAGCGTGAGACTGGTCAACCACTCGATGACCCAGCGGAATGTTTAGAATTCCCCCGCATTGATGAAGGGCCGTTTCCCGGTCAAGCACATACGCGCCCCGAATTTGGGAGAGCGCGGTGCCCCTAGGGGCTATATAGTAGCCCCACCATCGAGCTCCTATGGCTAAGTGAAAGTGATAAAGCATTATAGTCCGGTTGCCTAGTTTGCTACGCTATCACCTCCTTCACAGGACCAAGACGTTGGATCAAGTGTGAAAATGCGCCTTTTTTGCAAACACCCCCGCATTATGTGCGTGGGGGCTGAAGCCAAGGACTGCCATCTTTCAGGTTATATACGCATATACATCAACGGCCGCACAGGAGGCATTTTAATACTTGAACGCACAAGTATAAAAAGCTCTTATATTATATTGAAACATTGTTTTTACAAATCATACATGTCATTTAAACATAATACCCTTCGAGTACTGCGTCTCTATTAAACGAGCGCCCTGCAGAACTTCCTCAAAATAGTGCTCGGCAGGTACTCGGCTTCTGTCCGAATCTTGGGATGCAACGTCGGTGGCCTTCATCTCCGCCCAGTATGTCTTGACACGGGCAAGAGCCATCCGCGCTCCCTCTATGCATGCTGACCGCTTCATTGCATCGATATGCGGCACCGCACCAAGGAACTGTTGCATCAAGCCAAAATAACTCTTCGGCTTGGGGCTTTTCAGCCACAAATGAGTCACGACAGCCTTCATGGCAAGTCCGGATAATCGATTCAGCTCGGCCCATTCGGCCAACCGATCGGTCAACGGAAGAGGACGCTCCGGACTATGGAATTGCGACCAATATAGCTCTTCCCTTCTGTGCCCCTTTTGGCCTCGGAAGTGCTCAATCGCGTCCGCAGTGCTCGCCGCTAAGTCTAGATAAGCATCCTCTGAACTCCAAAACTTGTCCAACTGAGCATACTTCGGATCCGTATATTTCCTCCGCAGCAGAAAAGGCTTTCCAGCAGCAACATCCACAGCCTGACGCAGCTCCTCCTTTGCAGCTCTCATTGCGGAGCGGGCATCCTTGGCTTCGGCGGTGGCCTTTTCAGTCCTCTTGCTCGCGCAGACGTTCTTTTTCAAGAACCCCGCAGCGGTCAGTAGCATTCTTCAACTTTATGGCCATATCGGCCATTTCCTCTTTACTTCGGCAGTGAGCAGCCCGTTCGGCTTTTAGCTCTTCGGCCGCCCTTAAAGCGGCCGCATTACTATTTCTGGCTTGCTCTTTAGCTCGGGTGAGTTCCGCCCGCAGCTCCTTCACAGCAGCGGCACCACCTGCATTAAGCATACAAGTGGTAAGGAACGGGCGTCATGCTCCCTTACCAGGTGTCCGCAGAGAAGTCGCATACCTTGTGACTCGTCAAACCGTTTATTGACCAGCGCGATGTCCGCATCCGCCTCGTCAAGTTGCCGCTTTAGTTCGGCAAATTCATCAGTCCGGCTGGCCACCGGACGCCCCGCCACCTATTTAGGAGTGGCGATATGTTATAAATGAGATTATGATCCTCGGCACGCTGTCAATTTTGACAACATACCGATTCTCAGGGGCTACTATCTATACAGGGCGCATTCTATATGCATAACTGTCAGAAGGTACATCATTTTTGCGTACCTCAAACCCCGTCAGTAAACTTCTGGCGGCTTCATGTAATCCGCTCTCAGCGGATGCAATTCTTTCAATCACCGTACCCATTAGCGCACGGTGATCTTCTGAGATAGCCGCTCGCCCGAGCAGATCCTTCAGCTCCTCGACCAAGACGCCGATCGGCGCGGACCTTCCGGCCCCGCCGGACTCGGGGAAACCCTCCGCGACGACACCTCAGGGTCGTCCGCCTCGCATGAAGGTACGACAGGTGGAGGCGTTTCGCTCTCCATCATCTCCGGAAGAAGATCCCCCGAAGACGAGCTCTGCTGAGAAGGGCTGAGATCCGAACTACAAGGTACAATTTCGGTTATCTTCAGAAATAAATACAGGGATGTTCCTTATTCACAGGACCCTTCATTTTACTTACGGCTTGCTGGAGGGCTGATCCCCTTGGGGAAATAGTGCGGCTAGGATACTTCCCGGCGCCGGACTCTCTGACGAAGATTTCTTTCCCCTCTTTGAGGCCTTGACCTCCGGATCTTCCGAAGCGGTCCTCTTCTCTCCTTGGAGGGTGGGACTTTTGATCCCTCCTTCCTTGAAAGCCTCCTTCGTGGAGGCAGTTGCTTCCCCGCTCCCCCCTTCGCCTTCTTTAAAAGGCGCGGCCTTCAACATCTTGGTCAGCATGGGATCCGGCGTGGTCTCTGGGAGGGGAGCCGGACACCTTATCAACTTTGCCTTCGCTATCCACTCATGTTCAAGAAACAACTCCTTTAAGGGCAAGTTTATGATAAATGAGCGGACAGCCTGTCCGGGTACAGGACTACTTACTTGAGTATCTGGGCGATTGCAGCTTAGTCCTGCGTCCTCAGTCAGGTCCGGACACTTCTATTGTGATCCGAAGAACAGTTTATACATCTCCACGGGCGTCGTACCCATAAAATGTTGGAGAGCTCGTGGTCCCTCCGGATTAAATTCCCACAGACGGAGGGGGCGACGCTTGCAGTAGGCGTAAGGCGCCCGAATCAGCATAACCTGCGCCACTACGACCAGATTGATCTCTCTTTCTTGGAGGTCTCGAATACGGCCCTACAACAGAGGAACGTCCTTGGACGGCCCCCAGTCGAGTCCCTTGTTGACCCATGACGCCAGCCGCTGTGGTGGACCTGAGCGGAAGGCGGGAGGCGCAACCCATTTGGTGCCCCTGGGAGCGGTGATATAGAACCACTCCTGTTGCCACAAACCAAGCTCCGCCGAAAAAGAGCCCTCAGGCCACGGAGCATCAGCACACTTGCTTATGATAGCCCCTCCGCACTCTGCCTGTTGCCCCTCGATCATCTTCGGCTCCACCTTAAAAGTCTTGAGCCACAATCCTAAGTGAGGGGTAATGCGGAGAAAGGCTTCACATACGACAATGAATGACGAGATGTGGAGGATGGACTCCGGATTCAAGTCATGGAAATCCAGCCCATAATAAAACATGAGCCCCCGCACAAAGGGATCCGTCGGGAAGCCTAAACCCCGAAGGAAGTGAGACACGAACACCACGCTCTCGCCAGGCTCGGGAGTGGGAATGACCTGCCCCGAGCGGGCAGCCTATGAAATCTCGCCGTTAGATACTGGCGTCTCACAGCTTTAGCACATCTTCTTCTGTGACGGAAGAAGACATCCATCGGCCGAGCTGGTCGGAGCGGGACATCGTCGAAGGTCCAAGCGCCTAAATCTGAAGCTTTGGGTGTTAGAACTCGAAGCGAGGCTAACTCGATGGAGGGTGGAAAAAGAAGAGGTCTTGGTCTCATTATAAAGAGGTTGAATACCAAGAGCCCTCCCCGTGGTCGATTGGGACTCGCCTTCGATAGAGGAGGCGTGCCAACGGGCACGGTTGGGTTACCCACGTCCGTATTGATGAGAATCCCGGAATATGGGGGCATGATCTACGCTTTGATAAGACGTGCCAAGGAAACCGCCTCGCTAAACGCGCTGAGGTGGGACAGTAAAAAACAATTCGAATAAAGGCATGGCCGTGGTGTGATGTCACGCCGCGGAATACGTCAGCAGATCTGTGCAAAAGTTATTCTCTCTATGGTAATATGTGGAACTTGTTTTGCAGAGCCGGACACTATCCTTGTGTTCAAAACCATCTAAGTATTCGGAGGAGGAACCCACCTTGCAATGCCGAAGACAATATGCACGCCGGACTCGTCTTCATTGAAGCCTGGTTCAGGGCTACCGAGGAGTCTGGACTAGGGGTGTCCGGATAGCGAACTATCATCTTTGGCGGACTCCTAGACTATGAAGATACAAGATTGAAGACTTCGTCCGTGTCCGGATTGGACTTTCCTTGGCGTGGAAGGCAAGCTTGGCGATACGGATATTAGATCTCCTACCATTGTAACCGACTCATGTAACCCTAACCCTATCCGGTGTCTATATAAACCGGAGGGTTTTAGTCCGTAGGACGAACAACAATCATACCATAGGCTAGCTTCTATGGTTTAGCCTCTCTGATCTCGTGGTAGATCTACTCTTGCACTACCCATATCATCAATATTAATCAAGCAGGAGTAGGGTATTACCTCCATTGAGAGGGCCCGAACCTGGGTAAAAACATCGTGTCCCTTGTCTCCTGTTACCATCTGCCTAGACGCACAGTTCGGGACCCCCTACCCAAGATCCGCCGGTTTTGACACCGACACTAACCATAGCTTGAAACATATGGATCCAAATCAACCCCTTAGGAAGCAACGCATAAACTAGGGTTTAAGCTTCTGTCACTCTAGCAACCCATCATCTACTTATTACTTCCTAATGCCTTCCCCTAGGCCCAAAAAATGGTGAAGTGTCATGTAGTCAACGTTCACATAACACCACTAGAGGAAAGACAACATACATCTCATCAAAATATCGAACGAATACCAAATTCACATGACTACTTATAACAAGACTTCTCCCATGTTCTCAGGAACTAATGTAACTACTGACAAATCATAGTCATGTTCATAATCAGAGGGGAATTAATGTGCAAAATGGATCTGAACATATAATCTTCCACCGAATAAACCAACTAGCATCAACTACAAGGAGTAATCAACACTACTAGCAACCCACAGGTACCAATATGAGGCTTTGAGACAAAGATCGGATATAAGAGATTAACTAGGGTTTAAGAGGAGCTGGTGCTGGTGAAGTTGTTGATGGAGATTGACCCCCTCCCGATGAGAGGATCGATGGTGATGATGATGGTGACGATTTTCCCCTCTCGGAGGGATGTTTCCCCGGCAGAACAGCTCCGCCGGAGCCCTAGGTTGGTTCTGCCAAGGTTCCGCCTCGAGACGGCGGCGCTTTGTCCCGAAAGCTTCCTTCTTATTTTTTCCAGGGCAAAAGACACCTTATACCAGAAGATGGGAATCGGGGGGCTTCCAGCTGGCCCACGAGGCAGGGGGCACGCCCAGGGGGTAGGGCGCGCCCTCCACCCTCGTGGACAGTGAGTGGCCCCCCTCTAGTGCTTTCTTCGCCCAATATTTTTAATATATTTCAAAACTGACTTTCGTGTAGTTTCAGGACTTTTGGAGTTGTGCAGAATAGGTCTCTAATATTTGCTCCTTTTCCAGCCCAGAATTCCAGCTGCCCGCATTCTCCCTCTTCATGTAAACCTTGTGAAATAAGAGAGAAAAGACATAAGTATTGTGACATAATATGTAATAACAGCCCATAATGCAATAAATATCGATATAAAATCATGATGCAAAATGGACGTATCAACTCCCCCAATCTTAGACCTTGCTTGTCCTCAAGCGGAAGCCGATATCGAAAAATATGTCCAAATGTTTAGAGATAGAGGTGTCGATAAAATATAATACGGACATGAGGGCATCATGATCATTCTTAGAATAGCAACATATATATATTGTCATATGATTTCTTATGCTAAAGTAACAATCTATTCACAATGTCAAGTATGAATCAGAAACTTCGTTGAAAAACTAGCAAACTATAATCTCAGTTATTGAAGCAATTGCAATTCATCATAACATCGGAAAGAGTCAATATAAGAGCTTTTCTGCAAGTCCACATACTCAACTATCATTTAGTCCTTCACAATTGCTAACACTCACGCAATACTTATGGGTATGAGGTTTTAATCGGACACAGAGAAAGATAGGGGCTTATAGTTTTGCCTCCCAACCTTTTACCTCATGGGTAACGTCAACAATAATGCTTTATGAAAACCCACATCCAATTGGATATATATATCAGGATCTTTCCAACACATAGTGCTTACCAAAGGATAAAGTGTAAAAAGGAAAGGTGAAGATCACTATGACTCTTATATAAGGTATAAGACAAAAATAAAAGATAGGCCCTTCGCAGAGGGAAGCAGAGGTTGTCATGCGCTTTGATGGTTGGATGCTCAAAATCTTAATGCAAAAGAACGTCACTTTATATTGCCACTTGTGATAGGGACCTTTATTATGCAGTCCGCCGCTTTTATTCCTTCCATATCACAAGCTCATATAAAGCTTATTTTCTCCACACTAATAGATCATACATATTTAGAGAGCAATTTTTATTGCTTGCAGCAATGACAACTTACTTGAAGGATCTTACTCAATCCATAGGTAGATATGGTGGACTCTCATGGCAAAACTGGGTTTAAGGATATTTAGAAGAACAAGTAGTATCTCTACTTGGTGCAACGAATTTGGCTAGCATGAGGGGGAAAGGCAAGCTCAACATGTTGGATGATCCATGACAATATAATTTGTTTTAGATATAAGAAAACATAACCCATTACGTTGTCTTCCTTGTCCAACATCAACTTTTTAGCATGTCATATTTTAATGAGTGCTCACAATCATAAAAGATTTCCAAGATAGTATATTTATATGTGAAAACCTCTCTTTCTTTATTACTTCCTATTAATTGCAACGATGACCAAAACTATGTCTGTCAGCTCTCAACAACTTTTATTCATCATACTCTTTATATGTGAAGTCATTACTCTCTATAAGATCAATATGATATCTTCATTTCATTTTATTCTTTTTTTTCTTTTATTCGCTCAAGATCATAGCAAGATAACCAAACCCTCGACTCAAGACTAATCTTTATTATATATAGCTCACGGACTCGATTACATAGATAAGGATCAACACAAAAACTCAAAGCTAGATCATACTAAAATTTATTCTACAAGATCAAGATATAACCAAAAGGATCGAACTAAGAAAAACGGTAAAGATAGAAGTGTGATGGTGATACGATACCGAGGCACCTCCCCCAAGCTTGGCAGTTGCCAAGGGGAGTGCCCATACCCATGTATTTATGTCTCTTTCTTCGGAGGTGGTGATGATGGAGCTATTGATGATGTAGGCTTGTCGTCCATCTTCCAAGGCATAGGCTCACCATCATAGAAGGATGATCGAGTCTCCAGGATCCTCAAATCTACAGCCAAACTCATCCTCTTGAATCTATATTAATACTCACAGTTTTGGTTTTGCAAGTCATAGATCTGGGCTTGGAGGTGCTCGATTTTCTCGTGAAGCTTGAAGATGGTCTCCCCAATGTTCTTGGCATCCAGCTTGTGATTGTTGGTGAACTCCGCGATCGTCATGTGGTTGGCATTGAGTCCGCGTTCCACCATCCCTTGGCACTTGAAAACTTGTTGCTCCATTTCTTCAAGTCTTGTCTCCACGCTTTCGGTCCTCCTTGGTCCCTCAACATCGTGGATGTGCAGCACCCCTACGCATCTCAATGGTTTGAGGGTGTTGCAGCACATCCGCGAGGTAGGGGTTGATGAACTTCTCGAAAAATTTGTCCTTGGGGGCGCTTGAAGACGTCATGGTGATCTAGATCTGTCAGAAAAACAGCTCGAAACAAAAGCAGAGGATTGTGTCGTGGTACGGTTGTCAAAACCTTCGGGAGGTTATATAATGATTTTTTGTCGACCAAAAGAAGTATCGTGCAAGCAAACGGAGTCCGGAGGGTACACGAGGTGCCCACGAGGCAGGGGGCACGTCCAGGGGGGTAGGGCACGCCCTCCACCCTCGTGGATGCCTCGTGTTCCTTTTAGACTACTTCTTATTTTCCTATTTTCTTGAATATTCCAAAACGGAGAAAAATTGCTATTAGAACTGTTTTGGAGTCGGTTTACTTACCGTACCACATACCTATTCCTTTTCGGAGGCTGAAACATTCTGGAAAGTGTCCCTTATGTACTCCTCCGGGGTTGCGGTGTCAATAACATTGGTTTCAACATTTATGGGATTACCTGAGATATAATGTTTGATTCTTTGACCGTTCACCACCTTCGGATTTGTGCCTTCGAAGTTGTTGATTTTTATGGAACCGGAACAATCGACCTCCTCGATAACGTAAGGACCTTCCCGTTTAGAGAGGAGTTTTCCTGCAAAAAATCTTAAACGAGAGTTGTATAACAAAACATAATCACCTACATTAAACTCACGCTTTTGTATCCTTTTGTCATGCCATCTTTTAACTTTTTCTTTAAACAGTTTGGCATTCTCATAGGCCTGGGTTCTCCACTCATCAAGTGAGCTAATGTCAAATAGTATCTTCTCGCCGGCAAGTTTGAAATCATAATTGAGCTCTTTAATGGCCCAATATGCCTTATGTTCTAGTTCGAGAGGTAGGTGACATGCTTTTCCATAAACCATTTTATACGGAGACATACCCATAGGATTTTTATAAGCGGTTCTATAAGCCCACAAAGCATCATCAAGTTTCTTGGACCAATTCTTTCTAGATCTATTGACAGTATTTTGCAAAATTAATTTAATCTCCTATTACTCAGTTCTACTTGACCACTAGACTGTGGGTGGTATGGAAATGCAATTCTATGATTAACATCATACTCAGCAAGCATTTTACGAAAAGCGCCATGAATAAAATATGAACCACCATCAGTCATTAAGTATCTAGGGACTCCAAACCTCGGAAAAATAACTTCTTTAAGCATCTTAATAGAGGTGTTATGATCAGCACTACTAGTTGGAATAGCTTCTACCCACTTAGTAACGTAATCGACAACAACTAAAATATTTGTATACCCATTAGAGGAAGGAAACGGTCCCATATAATCAAAGCCCCAAACATCAAATGGTTCAATAACAAGTGAATAGTTCGTAGGCATTTCTTGACGTCTGCTAATATTACCAATTCTTTGACATTCATCACAAGACAAGACAAACTTACGGGCATCTTTAAAAAGAGTAGGCCAATAAAAACCGGATTGCATTACCTTATGTGTAGTTCTATCTCCAGCGTGGTGTCCTCCATAAGCCTCAGAGTGACACTTGCGTAGGATCTGTTATTGGTTATGCTCAGGTCACAACGTTTAATAACACCATCTACTCCTTCTTTATAAAGGTGTGGGTCATCCCAGAAGTAATGTCTTAAATCATAGAAAAACGTTCTCTTTTGCTGGTATGGGAAACTTTGTGGTATAAATTTAGCAACAATGTAATTAGCACAATCAGCATACCATGGAGCAGTACGAGAAGCATTTATGACAGCTAATTGTTCATCAGGAAAGCTATCATCAATAGGTAGTGGGTCATCAAGAACATTCTCTAACCTAGATAAGTTGTCTGCAACGAGGTTCTCAGCTCCCTTTCTATCAATAATATGCAAATCAAATTCTTGTAGCAAGAGAACCCATCTAATAAGTCTAGGTTTAGCACCTTTCTTTTCCATAAGTTATTTAATAGTAGCATGATCAGTGTGAACAGTTAATTTAGAATCAACAATATAAGGTCTGAACTTATCACAAGCAAATACAACTGCTAAAAATTCTTTTTCAGTAGTAGCATAATTTCTCTGGGCACTGTCTAGAATTTTACTAGCATATTGGATAACATTTAATTTCTTGTCAACTCTTTGTCATAGAACAACACCTACATCATAATCACTAGCATCAGACATAATTTCAAAGGGTAAATTCCAATTAGGTAGCTGAGCAATAGGTGCAGGAATCAAGGCTTTCTTAAGTATTTCAAATGCTTCTACACAATCATCATCAAAGACAAAAGGAACATCTTTTTGTAAGAGATTAGTCAGAGGCCTAGAAATTTTTGAGAAGTCTTTAATGAACCTCCTATAAAAACCGGCATGACCAAGGAAACTTCTTATACCTTTAATGTCCTTAGGACACGTCATCTTTTCAATAGCATCAACTTTAGCTTTATCAACTTCGATACCTCTTTCCGAAATTTTATGCCCCAATACAATACCTTCATTAACCATAAAGTGGAACTTCTCCCAATTCGAGACAAGATTAGTTTCTTCACATCTCTACAAAACTCGATCAAGGTTGCTTAAGCAATCATCAAATTCCATACACAAAGAAATCATCCATGAAAATCTCAAAAATCTTTTCACAAAAGTCAGAGAATATAGCAGTCATACATCTTTGAAAGGTAGCAGGTGCATTACATAAACCAAAAGGCATACGTCAATAAGAAAAGGTACCGAAAGGGCAAGTAAAACTGAACTTTTCCTGATCCTCTTTTGACACAGGTATTTGAGAGAAACCATAATAACTGTCTAGAAAGAAAAAATGTGTATGTTTGGACAATCTTTCTAGCATTTGATCAATAAAAGGTAAAGGGTAATGATCCTTTCTAGTAGCTTTATTTAATTTGCGAAAGTCAGTTACCATTCTATAACCTGCAACAATTATTTGTGGGATCAATTCATCTTTATCATTATGAACAACAGTAATACCTCCCTTCTTAGTGACACAATGGACAAGACTTACCCACTGACTATCAGCAACGGGATAAATTATACCTGCCTCCAGAAGCTTTAGTATTTCATTTCTTACCACTTCTTTCATCTTAGGATTTAACCGTCATTGGTGATCAACAACCGGTTTAGTGTCTTTCTCCAACTTTATTTTGTGCTAGCATAGAGTGGGACTAATGCCCTTAAGATCATCAAGAGTATATCCAATAGCAGCACGGTGCTTCTTCAGAGTTTTCAATAATTTCTCTTCTTCCTGCTCTGAAAGGTTAGCACTAATAATAACAGGATATATCTTCTTTTCATCAAGATAAGCATATTTAAGAGTATCAGGTAATGGTTTAAGCTCAAACACGGGATCACCCTTGGGTGGAGGGGGATCCCCTAAGATTTCAACAGGTAAGTTGTGTTTCAAAATAGGTCCCTGTTTAAAGAATACTTAATCGATTTCCCTTCTTTCATTCATAAACATATCATTCTCATGGTCTAGCAAATATTGTTCTAAAGGATCATTAGTAGGCACGGCAATAGAAGCAAGACCAATAATTTCATCTTTACTAGGCAATTCTTTGTCATGGGGTTGTCTAGGAAATTTAGCAAAATTAAAATCATGAGACATATCCCCTAAACCAATAGTAACAATATCCTTTTCATAGTCTATCTTAGCATTAACAATATTCAAGAAGGGTCTACCAAATATAATGGGACAAAAGTCATCTTGTGGGGAACCAAGAACAAGAAAATCAGTAGGATATTTAACTTTCCCACACAAGACTTCAACATCTCTAACAATCCCAATTGGTGAAATAGTATCTCTATTGGCAAGATTAATTGTAACATCAATATCTTCTATCTCAGCAGGTGCAATATCATGCATAATTTCTTCGTATAAGGAATGAGGTATTGCACTCGCACTAGCACCCATATCACATAAGCCATGATAGAAATGATCTCCTATTTTAACAAAGACAACAGGCATGCCTACAACAGGTCTATGTTTATTTTTAGTATCGGGTCTAGCAATTCTAGCAGCTTCATTACAGAAGTAAATAACATGCCCATCAATATTATCAACCAAGAGATATTTAACCATAGGAATACTAGGTTCAACTTTAATTTGCTCAGGGGGTGTAGGTGTTCTAGCATTACTCTTACGAACCACAGTTGAAGCTTTAGCATGATCCTTTATTCTAGCAGGGAAAGGTGGTTTCTCAATATAAGTGGTAGGAACAATAGGATCAACATTATAAGTGATAGTCTTTTCTTCAACTTTAATAGGTTCAACTACTTTTACTTCAATGGGAGGATGATATTTAAACCACTTCTCCTTAGGGAGATCAACATGAGTAGCAAATGATTCACAAAAAGAAGCTACTATCTCAGAGTCAAGTCCATATTTAGTGCTAAATTCACGAAAAGCATCGGTATTCATAAATGATTTAACACAATCAAACTTAGGTGTTATACCTGACTCCTTACCTTCGCCGAGTTCCCAATCTTCAGAGTTGCATTTAATTCTTTCCAATAAATCCCATTTGAATTCAATTGTCTTCATCATAAAAGAACGAGTACAAGAAGTATCGAGCATGGAGCGATTATTGAGAGAAAGCCGAGCATAATTTTTTTGAATAATAATTTCTCTTGAGAGCTCATGATTGGGGCATGAATATAACATTGACTTGAGCCTCCCCCAAGCTTGAGTGATACTTTATCCCTTGCGAGGCCAAAAATTATATATATAATTGCGATCATGATGAACCAAATGCATAGGATAAAACTTCTGATGAAATTCCCATTTCAATCGGTTGTAGTTCCATGATCCAATATCATCACATAGCCTAAACCATGTTAATGCCTTTCCCTTCAAAGATAAAGGGACGTCCTTATTATTGATAACATCCTCGGGCATACTTGCAAGCCTAAATAATCCACAATCTTCATCCACATAGATTAGGTGCATATCAGGATGTAATGTTCCATCTCCTGTAAAAGGATTAGCTAGTAGTTTCTCTATCATACCCGAAGGAATTTCAAAGTAAACATTTTCAGTAGGTTCAGTAGGTTGAGGAGAAACTCTTTGCTCTACTGGTCGGGGTGAAGATACCCCGAACAAGCCCCTCAAAGGATTATTTTCCATAGTAATAAGTGACAGTAAATTTCAGCACACTATATAAATTTTTCCTTACCAAAGGCGCTTCACTCCCCGGCAACGGCGCTAGAAAAGAGTCTTGATGACCCACAAGTATAGGGGATCTATAGTAGTCCTTTTGATAAGTAAGAGTGTCGAACCCAACAAGGAGCAGAAGGAAATGACAAGCAGTTTTCAGTAAGGTATTATCTGCAAGAACTGAAATTATCGGTAACAGATAGTTTTGTGATAAGGTAATTCGTAACGGGTAACAAGTAACAAAAGTAAACAAGGTGTAGCAAGGTGGCCCAATCCTTTTGTAGCAAAGGACAAGCCTAGACAAACTCTTATATAAAGGAAAGCGCTCCCGAGGACACATGTGAATTATCGTCTAGCTAGTTTTCATCATGCTCATATGATTCACGTTCGTTACTTTGATAATTTGATATGTGGGCGGACCTGTGCTTGGGTACTGCCCTTCCTTGGACAAGCATCCCACTTATGATTAACCCCCCTCGCAAGCATCCGCAACTACGAAATAAGAATTAAGGTAAACCTAACCATAGCTTGAAACATATGGATCCAAATCAGCCCCTTACGAAGCAACGCATAAACTAGGGTTTAAGCTTATGTCACTCTAGCAATCATCTACTTATTACTTCCCAATGCCTTCCCCTAGGCCCTAACAATGGTGAAGTGTGATGTAGTCGCGTTCACATAACACCACTAGAGGAAAGACAACATACATCTCATCAAAATATCAAACGAATACCAAATTCACATGACTACTTATAACAGGACTTCTGACATGTCCTCAGGAACAAACGTAACTACTCACAAATCATAGTCATGTTCATAATCAAAGGGGAATTAATGTTCATAAAGGATCTGAACATATAATCTTCCACCGAATAAACCAACTAGCATCAACTACAAGGAGTAATCAACAGTATAGCAACCCACAGGTACCAATCTGAGGTTTTGAGACAAAGATCGGATACAAGAGATGAACTAGGGTTTAAGAGGATATGGTGCTAGTGAAGATGTTGATCAAGATTGACCCCCTCTTGATGAGAGGATCGATGGTGACGATTTCCCCATGCCGGAGGGATGTTTCCCCGGCAGAACAGCTCCGCCGGAGCCCTAGATTGGTTCCGCCAAGGTTCCGCCTCGAGACGGCGGCGCTTCGTCCCTAAAGCTTCCTTCTTATTTTTTCCAGGGCAAAAGACACCTTATACTAGAAGATGGGCATCGGGGGGCTTCCAGGTGGCCCACGAGTCAGGGAGCGCACCCAGTGGGGTAGGGCGCGCCCTCCACCCTCGTGGACAGTGGGTGGCCCCCCTCTGGTGCTTTCTTCGCCCAATATTTTTAATATATTCCAAAACTGACTTTCATGGAGTTTCAGGACTTTTGGAGTTGTGCAGAATAGGTCTCTAATATTTGCTCCTTTTCCAGCCCAGAATTCCAGCTGCCGGCATTCTCCCTCTTCATGTAAACCTTGTAAAATAAGAGAGAAAAGGCATACATATTGTGACATAATTTGTAATAACAACCCATAATGCAATAAATATCAATATAAAAGCATGATGCAAAATGGACGTATCACATATCCGTTTCTCTCTACCACGGCCAGTTCATCTAATATCGTCATTATTGTCTTTCACTTGCACGACCGAACGATATGGAAATAACAATAGTGCAAGAGTGTCGTGGACTAACACTGGTATGCGCCGGTGCTATACAAATGGTTTTTAACCCCTTTCCGCGGTGGCGTTCGGAACCGTCGCCAAGTGAGTGACGGCGATAGGGGGGTCCTTCCCACACGACCCAGAAACCATCGGGGATATGCCCTCCTGGCACACACGCTCGGCAAAATGAGGTTGTGTGCGACCGGCGAGCGCTCAAATACGGAAATACGTATGATAGAGCTAAAAATACAATTATACAGGAGAAATTGTTTCCGGTTGCAAGTACATCCCACACAGTCAGTCCCCGAAAACGTTTTCGTTTGTATGTACATCCCACACAGTCGCTCCAAGGAAAACGTTTCCATTCACAGATACACCACACACAATTTTCCCCGTTAAAGCGTTTGTGATAGTGTTGCCATTGCAAACGATATTAACAATTTTATCGTTTGCATTATTGAATGCATCGCACACGGTGCGTAGAAGGAACTGTGTGGCAAAGGCTGTCCATCACACACAATTTTTATGTGGTAAGCGTTTGCGCAAGGTGGCCTAATGCAAACAATTTTCAAGAGGATGTCGTGTGTGCAGTGGAGATTGATCGCACACGCAGTGGATCCTAGAAACGTTTCTGATCTCCATGTCTATCGCAGATGTTTCGCTTTCACAAACTGTATCACCACTGCAGGATGCTGCTAACGCGACACTACGATCAGAGACTCTTCGACGAAACTGTGTGCGATGTAATAATCGCAAACGGTGGTGTAAAAAAACCATCAAAAAAGGTGCAAAACTTTGCGATGGAGGATGCATCAAACACGGTTCAGATTTTAGTTGCGTGTGCGATGCAGGGCATACGATTTAGTTCAATTAACTGTTTGCGATGAGGAGGAGCAAAAGAAACGGGCAGCCAGATGAAAAGGTGTGTGCGATGTACACCATACGGTTCACTCGGATGAACTGTTTGTGTTTAGGCGACACAAAAGAAACGGTTAGTCAGATCAAGGTGTGTGAGATATACGACATGTGGTTCATTTGGATGGACTGTTTGTGTTGAGACAAGAGAACAGAAACAGTTCAATATATCAAGATGTGTGTGATACGCGACAAACAAGTCTGTAATCAGAAATGTGTGTGCAGAACGATAATAACATAGACGATTGCTTCTAGTAAGACGTATGTTATATGCTCTGTCTACACAACATCTATTGGCCATTGGGGGACGGCGGTCATCCGGATACGCCATAAGGATGCGAAGAGGCATCCTATATCAGCAAGGACTAGATGTTCCACCATTAGCTCATGTAAGAGAACTCTCAAGTTAAGTGTGCTCAAGCTGGAGCAGCCATCAGATGGGTGACTGGATGGGAAGTTGTGTTGATGTTAAATTAACTGATAGGATGGGTCGTATTTGTCAAATTAAATGACCGATACAACCCATCCCATGAGTTAATTTAACCTCGAGGTCCTTTTTTTATTTTTTTTATTTTTTAACACATGTTAAAGAAGGTCTACCGCATTACTTTTTGACAATGTGCGATACATGGCATACAGTTGATCCATTCGACCTATTTGTGATGGAATAAGACATGTGTGTTGTGCGCAAATGCTTGCTAGTATTCAACCGTTTGCGATTGCTGAATTCATCACCGACGGGTTCCCTAGTGTGGTCCTGTTCATGATCTGATCATCATCTACTTCTTGTGTTAGCTCGATGTTCCTTCTATGCTAAGTTTTCATTAATTGATGGCGTTTTATGAACACGCCACCGTTTCCCGCCATTTCCTCACCTGTTTTCCGCCACCCATCGATATTGCGCATAAACCTAGGCGGCGCGCGACGCATGGAGGCGACAAGCGCAGCCTGTAGCACATCCACCTTTTCCAAGCATGCCAACCCACCAAAGCGCCGCCTCTGCCATCAACCTCGTTGACGAGGAAAATGAGCAGGCACCACGGTCCATCGAGGCTGAGGCGCTCCCCGGCAACGCGATGGACGACGCCGTGATGCACGTCATCGCCAGGATTGAGAAGACCTTTGGCGCATGGCGCTTGAGCACCGCGGATCAAGATAGACATGTCAGTGCCGACAGGCTGCAGCTCGCTGCACAACATGATCGACGGTGCGCCGCAGAGCAAGCTAGGTGCTTCCGCGCCGATAGGCTGCGGCTCGCTACACGGAGACACCGTTGGAGCGCCACAGAGCGAGAGGCGCAGCGCGCCGCACAGCAAGAGCGGATCCATCGGCACTTGCCTGCTGTCGACACAGCGTCAC
Source organism: Aegilops longissima (assembly GCA_021605205.1). NCBI lineage: Eukaryota > Viridiplantae > Streptophyta > Magnoliopsida > Poales > Poaceae > Aegilops > Aegilops longissima. The sequence goes on from CM038680.1 coordinate 464,745,222, forward strand.
AGCTGGGTACACGTCCCGTCAGTACCCCCATTTCTCGCCAGGAGTGGCCAGAGGCCCTCCGCGCCATACTTGCACCAGAGGCCGGCTGCGCCGTACTTGCACCGGACGCCCGCCGCGTCGTTCGCCTTGTCCGCGGCCCGCTCGGTACCAATGCGCTGGTCGGTAGGCTCGACCACCTCCTTGGCCCAGGTGTTCACCTGGGAGCAATAGAGGAACATGGCCGTCGCATCCTCGAGCTGGTGATCTCCGATGAAATAGCCAACTTGGAGCTCGAGATCGTGCTCCAGATGTACCGCGAGCATGTTGACCGCTTGGACGAACGCCTGCACGAGTTCAGGCAGAGCCAAGAGCTACCATAGGCAAGGGCTGCTGGTCATGGTCTCATGGACGCGTTTTACTTTGTTGAGCCGTTTCGACGTGGATAGCTATGTATTCACAGAAATCATGGTATTGCTCTATTTATTCCTCTGTTTCAATGTGTGTACTCTATTTTCTGTTCTTATATGTTCTGTTTCAATGTGTGTGTATACGCTTTCCATTCTATATATGTGGATGATAATAGCTAGATTCAAATTAGTATACAAAAACAGATGGAAAATGGAATTCATAATAAATATAAATATAAATATAAATATATATATTAATTGTTCATTAGTTTATCACAGAATATATATATATATATATATATATATATATATATATATATATATATATATATATATATATATATATATATATCATCACATATACGTGATGATACTTAACTACTAGGTACAATGCATAAAATTGAAAATGAATAATACTAAAACTAATAATCCCTCCTCGGGCCAGTATTCCGATAGCCCCTCGCCAGCAGCTCCCTAGTGCACGCCGTCTTCCCAGTGCGGAGGCAGTACTCCGCCTTCCAGCGCTTGACATACCGATGTGCCTCTTGCTGGTGGACGAGCACGGACGATCTTGCCATTTTGTTGGGCGCCCACCGGAGCTCCTCGTCGGTGGCACGCTGGAGCTTATCGGCCCACCTCCACACAATGACGAGGCACCCAGCGCCTTTGACCTTCCTCGCGAGGTACCCGTCTTCGTACACCTCCTCCGCATGACGAGACGCCCGCCCCCAAAGCTCCACCGCCTCCTTTTTCCAGGCGGCATCACGGGCTTCACAGGATGCCTGGTACCTGGCTTCCTTCTCCGCCATCTCCTTCTTGAACACCACTTGCCTGTCTTTCTCAGCCGGCGGCAGTGACTTCCACAGACAAATATTGTACTGGCCCCAAAACCAATCCAAAGTTGGGTGGTCCGGCGCAACCTCGGCCGGTGGCGCGTAGGGGTCCTCGTCGCTGCTATTCGAGTGAGCGTCCTCGGGGGATGGCGACTCCTCGTCGACGCGTGGACAGACCAGCAGCGCCATGACAGAGATTTGAGAGAGAGAGAGAGAGGCCGAGCGAGGGAGGATGTAGATGAGAATGCAGGCGAGACGACGTGAGCAAGGTAGTATTTATTGGCAACCGGAATCTAGATCGACGCGAATAGTACACACGCCGGTCGCCGGAATTTACGAGTACGGTAGTTTGAATTACACACGATTCCCGCAGCAAAATCCGTGTGTGAACATAATAGCTGACGGTTTCCAATACAGAACCGTGTCTGATTAATGATCCCCGCCACTCACCTACCAAACCTCGAGCCGCGAGATAGAGTGCCAATCGTGTGGGGGCCGGTTGTCTTGCCAAATCTTGACATTTTCTTTTTTGAACACCAGATATTTATATCGTCTGATGATTTTTTAACTCACACACAAGTACGCAAAAATATAATTTTCAAACCATTATGGTTACCCGTTGCATGTAGATGTAGTTCAAATTTGAATTACGGTCACTAAATGGCTAGAAAATCACTTAAATGCCTTTAAAGGGACAAATGACCCCTGAAATTTTCCAAATTTTCATATGACAGTTGTATTAGTGCACGTTAAACGTAGAAAAAAATTAAAGGCCATAAGAGGAAGCTATCTCCCGTTCGTCATCAAACATGCATTGTTCCCTCTCGGAACCACGAACCTTCTAGTGAGTTGCTCCGGTTTGTGAGGGGTGTGTGCCCAAACTTTCGTCAAACAGGCCAATTTTTTTACCACATCATCTTGGTGGCATGACATTACATCAAGCAAGGCTTCATGTTTTTCTAATCATTTTTTAATTTTTGGAATTAAAATGCCATGGCACTCCATGCATGTGCCCATGTCGTGAGACCAATATGTTTAAAAATTCCTTCTATTTTATTGCACATGGAATTAACTCGCACACAAGTACACAAATATGATTCTTCAAAAAGTTATGGTTAGCCGTTGCATGTAGATGTAGTTCAAATTTGAATTACGGTCATTAAATGGTTAGTAAATCACTTAAATGTCTTTAAAAGGTCAAATGACCGCTAGAATTTTCCAAATTTTCACTGTACAATTGTAGTAGTGCACATTAAACGTAGAAAAAATTTGAAGGCCGTAAGAGGAAGCTATTTCTTGTTCGTCATCAAACATGCATTGTTCCCTCTCGGAACCACGAGCCTTCTAGTGAGTTGCTTCGGTTTGTGAGGGGTGTGTGTCCAAACTTTCGTCAAACAGGCCAATTTTTTTACCACATTATCTTGGTGGCATGACATTACATCAAGCAAGGCTTCATGTTTTTATAATCATTTTTTAATTTTTTGGAATTAAAATGCCATGGCACTCCATGCATGTGCCCATGTCGTGAGACCAATATGTTTGAAAATTCCTTCTATTTTACTGCACATGGAATTAACTCTCACACAAGTACACAAATATGATTTTTCAAAAAGTTATGGTTAGTCGTTGCATGTAGATGTAGTTCAAATTTGAATTACGGTCATTAAATGGTTAGTAAATCACTTAAATGTCTTTAAAAGGTCAAATGACCGCTAGAATTTTCCAAATTTTCACTGTACAATCGTAGTAGTGCACATTAAACGTAGAAAAAAATTGAAGGCCGTAAGAGGAAGCTATTTCCTGTTCGTCATCAAACATGCATTGTTCCCTCTCGGAACCACGAGCCTTCTAGTGAGTTGCTTTGGTTTGTGAGGGGTGTGTGTCCAAACTTTCGTCAAACATGCCAATTTTTTTTACCACATCATCTTGGTGGCATGACATTACATCAAGCAAGGTTTCATGTTTTTCTGATCATTTTTTTATTTTTTGGAATTAAAATGCCATGGCACTCCATGCATACATATACATGTGTGCATGTCATGAGACTAATATGTTTGAAAAATCCTTCTAATTTACTGCACATGGAATTAACTCGCACATAAGTACAGAAATATGATTTTTCAAACCGTTATGGTTAGGCGTTGCATGTAGATGTAGTTCAAATTTGAATTATGGTCATTAAATGGCTAGAAAATCACCTAAATGTCGTCAAAAGGTCAAATGACCCCTGAAATTTTCCAAATTTTCACATGACAGTTGTATTAGTGCACGTTACACGTAGAAAAAAATTTGAAGGCTGTAAGAGGAAGTTATCTCCCATTCGTCATCAAACATGCATTCTTCCCTCTCGGAACCACGAGCCTTCTAGTGAGTTGCTCCGGTTTGTGAGGGGTGTGTGTCCAAACTTTCGTCACACATGCCAAAAAATTTACCACATCATCTTGGTGGCATGACATTACATAAACCAATGCTTCATGTGTTTCTGATTTTTTTTTTATTTTTGGAATTTAAATGCCATGGCACTCCATGCTTAATTGTGTCATAGCCGTTAGACCAATATGTTTGAAAATTCCTTCCAATTTACTGCACATGGAATTAAATCACACACAAGTACACAAAATATGACTTTTCAAACCGTTATGGTTAGCTGTTGCATGTACATATAGTTCTAATTTCAATTACGTTCATTAAATGGCTAGAAAATCACTTAAATGTCTTAAAATGTCAAATGACCCCTGATATTTTCGAAAATTTGACATGCCAGTTGTATTAGTACAACCAAATTTCTCGTACACTTAAAACACCATCCGTTGCCACTTTACTCCAAATTCGTCTTTCACAGCTAATAAAAATATCTACAACATCACTCAGTTGTTTTCTAGGAACCGTTTGCGATGAAAATATCTGTGTCCATTTAAGTCTCCCTCTTTAAGCTTCACCAGCTCGTCTGCTCCAGTGCCGGCAACCCCCGAATCCACGAATCCCGATCCCCATTCCCGCACCCGCTTCTTGAAAAGATGACGTCATGGAAACGCTTCGTGAAGACCCGTACGATGACCGCGTCCCCTCGAGCGTCGTTGCCTGATACGTCTCCAACGTATCTATAATTTATGAAGTAATCATGCCATTATATTACCTGTTTTGGATGTTTATGGGCTTTATTAAACACTATGATATTATTTTTGGGACTAACCTATTAACCCAGAGCCCAGTGCCAGTTTCTGTTTTTTCCCTTGTTTCAGTGTTTCGCAGAAAAGGAATATCAAACGGAGTCCAAACGGAATGAAACCTTCGGGAGCGTGATTTTTGGAACGAACGTGATCCAGGAGACTTGGAGTTGAAGTCAAGGAAGCTTCAAGGTGGCCACGAGGAAGGGAGGCGCACCTGTCCCCCTGGGCGCGCCCCCACCCTCGTGGGCCCCTCGTGGCTCCCGTGACCGACTTCTTTCGCCTATATATATCCATATACCCTAAAAACATCGAAGTGCAGAATAGATCGGGAGTTCCGCCGCAAGCCTCTGTAGCCACCGAAAACCAATCGAGACCCTGTTCCGGCACCTTGCCGGAGGGGGGATCCCTCACCGGTGGCCATCTTCATCATCTCGGCGATCTCCATGACGAGGAGGGATTAGTTCACCCTCGGGGCTGAGGGTATGTACGAGTAGCTATGTGTTTGATCTCTCTCTCTCTCTCATGTTCTTGAGGTGGTACGATCTTGATGTATCGCGAGTGTCGGTGTCAAAACTGGCGGATCTAGGGTAGGGGGTCCCGAACTGTGCGTCTAGGCGGATGGTAACAGGAGAAAATGGACACGATGTTTTTACCCAGGTTCGGGCCCTCTCGATGGAGGTAATACCCTACTCCTGCTTGATTAATATTGATGATATGGGTAGTATAAGAGTAGATCTACCACGAGATCAGAGAGGCTAAACCCTAGAAGCTAGCCTATGGTATGATTGTTGTTCGTCCTACGGACTAAAACCCTTCGGTTTATATAGACACCGAATAGGGTTAGGGTTACACAGAGTCGGTTACAAGGGTAGGAAATCTACATATCTGTATCGCCAAGCTTGCCTTCCACGCCAAGGAAAGTCCTATCCGGACAAGGGACGAAGCCTTCAATCTTGTATCTTCATAGTCTAGGAGTCCGCCAAAGATGATAGTTCGCTATCCGGACACCCCTAGTCCAGACTCCTCAAGAGCCCCTAACCAGGCTTCAATGACGACGAGTCCGGCGCATATTGTCTTCAGATTGCAAGGCGGGTTCCTCCTCCAATACTTCATAGAAGATTTTGAACACCGTGATAGTGTCCGCTCTATAAAACAAGTTCCACATACTACCGTAGAGAATAACTTTTGCACAGATCTGCTGACGATTCCGCGGCGTGACATCACACCACGGCCATGCCTTTATACTGAATCGTTTTACTATTCCACCTCAGCGCGTTTAGCGGGCGGTTTCTTGGCACGCCTTATCAAAGCGGAGATCGTGCCCCTTATTCCGGTTTCTCATCAATACGGACGTGGGTAACCCAACCGCGCCCGCTAGCACCTCCTCTATCGGCGAGTCCCAATCGACCACGGGAGGGCTCTTGGTATTCAACCTCTTTATAATGAGACCAAGGCCCTCTTCTTTTTCCACCTCCATCGAATTAGCCTCGCTTGAGTTCTAACACCCAAAGCTTCAGATTTAGGCGCTTGGACCTTCGACGATGTCCGCTCCGACCAGCTCGGCCGATGGATGTCTTCTTCCGTCACGTAAGAAGATGTGCTAAAACTGTGAGACGCCAGTTTCTAACCGCGAGATTTCAGATAGGCTGCCCGCTCCAGGCAGGTCATTCCCACTCCCGAGCCCGCGAGAGCGTGGTGTTCGTGTCTCACTTCCTTCGGGTTTAGGCTTCCGACGGATCCCTTTGTGCGGGGGCTCATGTTTTATTGGGCTGGATTTCCATGACTTGAACTGAGTCCATCCTCCATATCTCGTCATTCATTGTCGATGTGAAGCCTTCCTCAATATTACCCTCACTTTGGATTGTGGCTCAAGACCTTCAAGGTGGAGCCAAGATGATCGAGGGCAACAAGCAGAGTGCGGAGGGGCGGTCATAAGCAAGTGTGCTGATGCTCCGTGGCCCGAGGGCTCTTTTCAAGAGGAGCTTGGTTTGTGGCAACGGGAGTGGTTTTATATCACCGCTCCTAGGGGCACCAAATGGTGGCGCCACCCGCCTTCCGCCAGTCCACCACAGCGGCTGTCATCATGGGTCAATCGGGGCTCGCTCATTGCGGGCCGCCCAAGGACGCTCCTCTGCAGGTGGCCGTATTCGAGACCTCTAATAAAGAGAGATCAATCTGGTCGTGGCGGCGCAGTTATGCTGATTCGGCGCCTCGACCTGCAAACGCCGCCTCCGTCTGTGGGAGTTTAATCCGAGGGACCACGAGCTTTCAACATTTTATGGGCGCGACGCCCACGGAGATGTACAAACTGTTCTTCGGATCACAAGAGAAGTGTCCGACTTGACCGAGGACGCAGGTCTAAGCTGCAATCACCCGGATACTCAAGTAAGTAACCTCAGAACCGGACAGGCTGTTCATTCATTTATCATATATATGCCCTTTAAGGGAGCCGCTTTCTTGAACAAGAGTGGATAGCTAAGGCAAGGTTGATAAGGTGTCCGCTCCTCCCAGAGACCACGCCGGATCCCATGCCGACCAAGATGTTGAAGGCCGCGCTTTTGAAGAAGGCGAAGGGGGAGCTGGAAGCAACTGCCTCCACGAAGGAGGCTTTCAAGGAAGGAGGGATCAAAGTCCCACCTCCAAGGAGAGAAGAGGACCGCTCGAAGATCCAAGGTCAAGGCCTCAAAGAGGGAAATAAATTGTCAGAGAGTCCGCGCCGGAAGTATCCCAGCCGCACTATTTCCCAAGGGATCAGCCTGCAGCGAGCCGTAAGTAAAATGAAGGGTCCTGTGAATAAGGAACATCCTCAGATTTATTTCAAGATAACCAAATTGTACCTTGTAGTTCGGATCTCAGCCCTTCTCAGCAGAGCTCGCTTGGGGATCTTCTTTCGGGATGATGGAGAGCGAAACGCCCACCTGTCGTACCTTCATGCAGGCGACGACCACGAGGTGTCGCCGCGAGGGTTTCCCGAAGTCCGCGGGCCGGAAGGTCCGCGCCGATCGGGCGTCTTGGTCGGAGGAGCCAAGGATCTGCTCGGGCGGCGGCTATCTCGTAAGATCACCGTGCGCTAATGGGTACTGTTATTGAAAGAATTGCATCCGCTAAGAGCGGATTGTATGAAGCCGCCGTAAGTTCATCGACAGGTTTGAGGTACGCAAAATGATGTACCTTCCGACAGCTTATGCATATAGAATGCGCTCAGATAGATAGTAGCCCCGAGACTCGGTATGTTGTCAAAATTGACAGCGCGTCGAGGATCATAATCTCGCTTATAACATATCACCGCTCCTAAATAGGTGGCTGGGCGTCCGGTGGCCAGCCGGACTGATGAATTTGCCGAACTAAAGCGGCAACTTGACGAGGCGGATGCGACATCGCGCTGGTCAATAAACGGTTTGACGAGTCACAAGGTATGCGACTTCTCCGGACACCGGTAAGGGAGCATGACGCCTGCCTTACCACTTGTATGCTTAATGCAGGTGGTGCCGCTGTTGGGAGGAGCTGCGGCGGAACTCGCCGAGCTAAAGAGCAAGCCAGAAATAGTAATGCGGCGCTTAAGGGCGGCCAAGAGCTAAAAGCCGAACGGGCTGCTCACCGCCAAGTAAAGAGGAAATTGACGATATGGCCATAAAGTTGAAGAATGCTACCACCACTGCGGGGTTCTTGAAAATGAACGCTGCGGAGCAAGAGGACTGAAAAGGCCACCGCCGCCAAGGATGCCCGCTCCGCAATGAGAGCTTCAAAGGAGGAGCTGCGTCAGGCTGTGGATGTTGCTGCTGGAAAGCCTTTTAAAGAAGGCAAAGGGGGGAGCAGGGAAGCAACTGCCTCCGTGAAGGAGACTTTCAAGGAAGAGGGGATCAGGGATCCTCCCCTCCAAGGGGAGAAGAGGACCGCTCAAGACCCGGCCAAGGCCTCAAACGGGAAAGAAGTCTTCGCGAAAGTCCGGCCACGGAAGTACCCCAGCCGCACTATTTCCCCAAGGGATTAGCCTCCAATGAGCCATAAGTAAAAAGAAGGGTCCTGTGAATAAAGAACATCCTCAGATTTATTTCAAGATAACCAAATTGTACCTTGTAGTTCGGATCTCAGCCCTTCTCAGCAGAGCTCGCCTTCGGGGATCTTCGTCCGAGATGATAGAGAGCGAAACGACTCAACCTATCGCGCCTTTGCGGCGAGGCGGGCGACCTCAAGTGTCGTCGCGAGAGAGTTTCGAAGTCCGGCGGGCCGGACGGTCCGCGCCAACGGGCGTGCGGTCCGAGGAGTCAAGGACCTGCTCGGGCGAAGCGATATCTCAAGATCACCGTGCGCTAATGGCTACGGTAATTGAAAGAATAGCATCCGCCGAGAGCGGATTGCATGAAGCTGCCGTAAGTTTATCGACGGGTTTGAGGTACGAAAAATGATGTACCTTCCGACAGCTTATGCATATAGAATGCGCTCAGATAGATAGTAGCCCACGAGACTCGGTATGTCGTCACAACCGACAGCGCGTCGAGGATCATAATCTCAAGATTAACATGTCGCCGCTCCTATGTAGGTGGCGGGCGTCCGTGGCTAGCCGATCGATGAATTTGCCGAACTAAAGCGGCAACTTGACGAGGCGGATGCGACATCGCTACTGGTCAATAAACGGTTTGACGAGTCACAAGGTATGCGATTTCTCCGCGGACACCGGTAAGGGAGCTTGACGCCCATGCCTTACTACTTGTATGCTTTGATGCGACGGTGCCGCTGCTGTGGAGAGGCTGCGGCGGAACTTGCCCGAGCTAAAGAGCAAGCCCGAAGAGTAATGCGGCCGCTTTTAAGGCGTCAAGAGCTGAAAGCCGAACGGGCTGCTCATCGCCAAGCAAAGAGGAAATGGCCGATTTGGCCTCAAATCAAGAATACTACCGACCACCGCGAGGTTCTTGAAAAGAACGCTGCGGAACAAGAGGACCTGAAAAGGCCACCGCTGAATCCAAGGATGCCCATTCCGCTATGAGAGCTGCCAAGGAGGAGCTGAGTCAGCCGGGGATATTGCGGCCGGAAAACCATTTCTGCGGAGGAAATATACGGATCCAAGTATGCTCGCTGGACAAGCTGTGGAGTTCGGAGGATGCTTATCCGACTTAGCGGCGAAAAGGCGGACGCGATTGAGCACTTCCGAGGCCAGAATGGGCATAGAAGGGAAGAGCTATTTTGGTCGCAATTCCATAGTCCGGAGCGTCCTCTTCCGTTGACCGATCGGTTGGCTGAATGGGCCGAGCTGAATCGATTATCCGGACTTGCCATGAAGCATGTCATGACTCATTTGTGGCCAGGCGGACCCCAGCCGAAGAGTTATTTTGGCTTAGTGCAGCAGTTCCTTGGTGCGGTACTCACAGACGACGCAATGAAGCGGTCGGTGTGTATTGAGGGAGCGCGATGGCTCTTGCCCGTGTCAAGGCATACCGGGCTGAGATGAAGGCCACCGATATTAAGGCCCCCAGATTCGGACGACAAATGAGTACCGCCGAAAGCGCTATTTTGAGGAAGTTCTTCCGGCGCCGCTTAATAGAGATGCAGTGCTTTCAAGGATGTTATGTTTGAATGACATGTATAATTTTATGAAACAACATTTCAATTTAATGTAAGAGCTTTTTATACTTGTGCCTTCAAGTAGCAAACTACCTCCGTGGCGGCCGTTGATGTATATATGTATATAACCTGAAAGATGGCAGTTTGGTTTCAGCCCCACGCACATAGTGCGGGGGTGTTTGCAAAGAAGTCGCGCTTTCACACTTAATCCAACGTCCTGGTCCTATAAAGGAGGTGGTAGCGTAGCAAACTAGGCAACCGGACTATAATGCTTTATCACTTTCACTTAGCCATAGGAGTTCGATGGTGGGGCTATTATATAGCCCCTGGGGGCACCGCACTCTCCCGAATTCGGGGTGCGTATGTGCCTGACCGGAAAACGGTCCTTCATTAATGCGGAGGAATTCTAAACATTCCAGTGAGTCATCGAGTGGTTGACCAGTCTCTCGCTATATCATGACAGTCAGTTTTCGGCTTTCTCTACTGAGGTGCTCGCCCGACCGAATCGGGGCATAATCGCAGTAGTTCTCCTGGTGTCGCGTTAGCCGATAGAATGGAACGTAAGGCAGAAAAACACAGGAGCCGGGCAAACCCAACATTTGACCAAAGACATTATTCGGAGCTGATGCATATAAGGCCTAACTCGAGACGCCGAACACTCCCTAAGGTATTCGGTCTTTTATAAAGCGGGCCGAACAATGCCCTTGGTAACAAGCCCCTGGTGTCCAGGTACGTGCAAACTTCTGACGCGGCCGATGCCAAAACGCCAGCCTCCTCCTCGGTTATAATAAGAGAACGGGGGATGAGTAACAACAAGAGACAGTGAAAAAGGTTTACGCAGGTCTTAATCTGAAAAGAATCCTTGCAACGGGTCCTCGCTGCACTTCGCTACCAGGTTCCATTGTGCCGTATCCTCGGACGGGTATAGCACGCGCTCATCTGTAAAAAGAGAGGAACTTAGTTTGAAAAATATCGCGCTAAAATGTAATTGGAAATAAAATAGAGTATGATTCAAGAATGAGTAAAACTGAGCTTTATTGTCTCTTGTTGTACATGCGGGAGCCCTTGTAAGGGGTACGCGGCTAGTAAGCATCATGTTTATTTATGCCGGACTTGCCTAACCGTGTCCGGGTCTGAACGACCTGCTTTAGACGCTTTTGGCCAGCAAGGCCGTATTAGTGTGAGGCTGTTAAGGCAGTCTCACATTCTTTCCTTGAGGGACACGCACAGCTTCCCTTTAATGAAATGATGCCTCATGGACCGGGCATTTTAAGTTTAAGAGATGCATAATGCGGTATTTATGCTAAAGCGGGCGAAAGCTTCATCGTCCCAGAGTGCTTGAGGGCTACTTTTAAATGGGGCGATGTGGAAGACCAACTTTTCCCGACGGAAGTTGTCGGGTGAGCCAACATAACTTCCAATAGTAGGGAGCCCGCATAATGGGCATATGTGCTCGCATTATTCCTTGAAGGAAGTGTTGCTATGGCTAATCCTGTTTGGGTTTATCCCCATATTGCGGATTGTGTCCCGACATAGTAGGTTTAAATCACCGCCGCTGTCCATTAGGACTTGCGTAAATTGAAGACCATCGATTATAGGTTCTAGTATCAAGGCAGTCCATCCTGCTCCGGACATCGCTTGAGTAGTCCCGATGGTCGAAGGTAATTTGGTTTTGACAACCAGTGTTGGGACTCATTGGGTAGATTGTGCGGCGCGTAATTCAATGGGTGCCGCCTGCTTTCCCTTTTGTTACTTGAAGTAAGTTTACTATTTTTACCTCTTGTGGGAAATTCTTTTGTTTTCCGGGGCTCGCTTGTGGTGCTCGCCATCATCCTCACTTGGTGTGTCGAGCCCTTGTGTTCGGCGTTGAGTCTGCCGGACTGCTTGAAGACCCAACAATCTCTGTGGGTATGGTTTGCGTGCTTCCGGAGTACTGTGGATTTGGCATATCTTGTCCAAGATTTTGTTTGTTGGATAGCTCATCGCCATCGTCCTTAAGGGGCAGTTTTTATTGTTCGCCATGAGCTTTTGAATCCGGCGTTGATCGCCGCGCTTTTTGGACCGCTCCTTAATCCGCGCTGGTCCTTGCTGCGCCGTGGTTTCCCATTCCCATCCCTCGACTTCGATGTACTTGGGTCGCTGGTATCGCATCTTGCTAGCCAGCTATCCTCTCCCGCAAAAGCGGGTCATGAGGCTTGTTAGTGCGGCCATTGTTCTTGGCTTTTCCTGGCCAAGGTGTCTCATGGCGAGCCATTCGCCTCGGACGTTGTGTTTAAAAGCTGCTAAGGCTTCGTGTCCGGACAATGACTATTTGGTTCTTTTGGTGAGGAACCTGTTCTAGAATTTTCGAGCTGACTCTCCGGCTGTTGGGTTATGTGACTTAGATCGTCTGCTCAAGGTCCGGAGGTTGGACATAGGTTCCCCGAAATTGGCCCAAAAGCATCCTCAAGCTCTTCCCAACTACCAATGGTGTTTTCGGGAGGCTTTTAAGCCAATGTCGGGCTGGCCCTTTGAGCTTGAGGGGTAGGTATTTTATGGCGTGAGATCATCTCCTCTGCCATTTGTATGTGGAGGATATAATCCTCAATCCGCACTCTGTGGTCTGCTGTTCCGTCAGATGCCACTATGTTTACGGGCTTGAATCCCGCTGAAATTATGATCCAAAGACCTCATCGGTGAAACATAGAGGGTGCGCGCGCCTCTATATTTGGGTGTGCCGTGATGTTCGGATATTTGACGGTTGTATTGCTCGCCGAACTTGTTTCCTTGGCCCGTAGATAGATCTAATCGCCATCCTTTTGGTGCGAATCCTTATGCGGATCGCGTGCCGCCTTGTGTGCGACGCCGCTTGCCGCTCACGCTTGTCATGTGGTCGCCTATCCGACCCGGCGGCCTCTTTGTTTTTTGATCGTGGGGCTCTACGGCCTACTCATCAATTCGGGCGTAGTTTGCGCTTTGGGTAGCTCTTTGCTCGGCGGCTGTCACCATATTTGTCTGCAGTGTTGAGTAATTTACTCCATCTCATTCGGAGTGTGTCTTCCGCTGTTCGAGCCTCTGCTTTCTTTTTCAAGCTACGCGCAGATGGCGAGGAGCTCTTGTGGAGGTTCTTCCGATCCAATGACGGTCCGCGTGAGATCGTCCGGACCGTTGTCCTTGCCGGGACGGGTTGTTTGTCCAAGTTGGCCTGTTCGGATGGTTGCTCAATGGCATGTTCGCCGTCGGCCGCTCACCCTGCTCTATGGCTGGGTCTGTGGGCGCTATCTTTGTCGAGGTGGGGTTTTGAGCGGCTCTTACGCCGCCGCTTTGACTGCTTCTCGAGGGAATTTTCTTTCGCAGCGCCTCGCCGCTCCTCGTTATCGCTTCCCTTAGGTGTGTCCACCATATATATCATAAGTTGAGGTGGCTATCCAGCGCCCTGTGGGCGCTGGTTCTGGTCGCCTCCGCGCCGTCGCCCATATCGCCGATGTCCTCGAGTCAAGTCGAGCATGTCTGTTAAGTCATCGGCAGTGGCTACAAAGTGGGTGGTGGTGGGCGTCACCGTCCGAATCCCAACCTTCCCGACCGTAGTTCGCCAGGCTCCCGACAAAGAGAGAGTCTTTAATGAGTTCAGGATATCGCTAAAGGGCGAGTGCTGAAAGATGTCCACGGCAGTGAACTCCATAACCGGCGCCACCGGATTCGACCGGCAAAAGCGCTGGAGGTTTGAAGTCCGGAAGGAGTCCGCACCAGGAGTCACGAAGTTTTGCAAAGGACAGGATGGTGTTCGCTCAATCGCCGAGGGATTTCAGCCCCGAGGCGGTGTCCAACCAACCGCCCTCGATCGCTAAACCGCTCGATTAAGGGTCGGAGCAGCATCGTGCGCCTCGTGGCACTTGTCAGCGGCAGAGCTAGATCGCACTCCATCGAGACAAGGCGGCACGCCGGTCGTGGCTCGAATCCGTCAAGATCAAGTCTCCGCGACATCGGCCGATAGTTCAAGCTTCCAAATCTGACCGATGGCTAGCGAAGCTTTCGATCTGCTCCGATGGCCTAGCGAATTGGCCCGCAGGCAAAGCCGCCGAATCACGAAGATCTGTCCGGGAGAAAAGTCTCACCGGACTGCGCTGTTGTTGATGATTGAAGGAGCCATCGGGCCTATAGGTGACGGCACGAGGAACTCTCAATTAAAGCACCAATGTCGGTGTCAAACCGCGGATCTCGGTAGGGGTCCCGAATGTGCGCCTAGGCGGATGGTAACAGGAGACAAGGGACACGATGTTTTACCTGTGTTCAGCCCTCTCGATGGAGGTAATACCTTACTCCGCTTGATTAATATTGATGATATGGGTAGTACAAGAGTAGATCTACCACGAGATCGAGAGGCTAAACCCTAGAAGCTAGCCTATGGTATGATTGTTGTTCGTCCCACGGACTAAAACCCTTCGGTTTATATAGACACCGAATAGGGTTAGGGTTACACAGAGTCGGTTACAAGGGTAGGAAATCTACATATCTGTATCGCCAAGCTTGCCTTCCACGCCAAGGAAAGTCCTATCCGGACAAGGGACGAAGTCTTCAATCTTGTATCTTCATAGTCTAGGAATCTGGCCAAAGATGATAGTTCGGCTATCCGGACACCCCCTAGTCCAGGACTCCCTCAGCGAGCTTTGCTATTATAGTTGGATCTTATGATGTTTCTCCCCCTCTACTCTCTTGTAATGGATTGAGTTTTCCCTTTGAAGTTATCTTATCGGATTGAGTCTTTAAGGATTTGGGAACACTTGATCTATGTCTTGCATGTGCTTACCTGTGGTGACAATAGGATATCACGTGATCCACTTGATGTATGTTTTGGTGATCAACTTGCGAGTTCCGTGACCTCGTGAACTTATGCATAGGGGTTGGCATATGTTTCCGTCTTAACTCTCTGGTAGAAACTTTGGGGCACTCTTTGAAGTACTTTATGTTGGTTTGAAAAGACGAATCTGAGATCGTGTGATGCATATCGTATAATCATACCCGCGGATACTTGAGATGACATTGGAGTATCTAGGTGACATTAGGGTTTTGGTAGATTTGTGTCTTAAGGTGTTATTCTAGTACGAACTCTATGATAGATCGAACGGAAAGAATAGATTCGTGTTATTTTACTACGGACTCTTGAATAGATCGATCAAAAAGGATAACTTTGAGGTGGTTTCGTACCCTACAATAATCTCTTCGTTTGTTCTCCTCTATTAGTGACTTTGGAGTGACTCTTTGTTGCATGTTGAGGGATAGTTATATGATCCAATTATGTTATTATTGTTGAGAGAACTTGCACTAGTGAAAGTATGAACCCTAGGCCTTGTTTCCTAGCATTGCAATACCGTTTACGCTCACTTTTATCGCTTGTTACCTTGCTGTTTTTATATTTTCAGATTACAAAAACATATATCTACCATCCATATTTCACTTGTATCACCATCTCTTCGCCGAACTAGTGCACCTATACAATTTACCATTGTATTGGTTCTGTTGGGGACACAAGAGACTCTTTGTTATTTGGTTGCAGGGTTGCTTGAGAGAGACCATCTTCATCCTACGCCTCCCACGGATTGATAAACCTTAGGTCATCCACTTGAGGCAAATTTTCTACTGTCCTACAAACCTCTGCACTTGGAGGCCCAACAACCTCTACAAGAAGAAGGTTGTGTAGTAGACATCAAGCTCTTTTCTGGCGCCGTTGCGGGGGAGGTGAGTGCTTGAAGGTATATCATTAGATCTTGCAATCGAATCTTTTAGTTTCTTGTTTTATCACTAGTTTAGTCTATAAAAGAAAAACTACAAAAAAATGGAATTGAGAGTACCTCATATGCTTCATCTTTTTAATATCTTTCATGAAAATAAGGATTCCAATAATTGTGCTCAATTGCTAGAGGAAGAATGCATTAAAATGTTTGGCACTAAATATTTGAATGATGAGCATGATTGCAATGTTATTAGTATGAATTCTTTGAATACCCATGATGCTAATGATATGCAAAGCCACAAGCTTGGGGAAGCTATGTTTGATGAAGATGATATTTTTTGTCCCCCAAGCTTTGATGAGCAAAATTACTATGATGAAAGCATGACTCCTATCTATGATGATTATTGTGATGACACGTATGCTATAAAGTGTTGGGGAACGTAGTAATTTCAAAAAAAATCCTACGCACACACAAGATCATGGTGATGCATAGCAACGAGAGGGGAGAGTGTGTCCACGTACCCTAATAGACCGAAAGCGGAAGCGTTAGCACAACGCGGTTGATGTAGTCGTACATCTTCACGATCCGACCGATCCAAGTACCGAACGTACGGCACCTGTTCAGCTTGATGACGTCCCGCGAACTCCGATCCAGCAGAGCTTCACGAGTGAGTTCCGTCAGCACGACGGCGTGATGACGGTGATGATGTTGCTACCGACGCAGGGCTTCGCCTAAGCACCACTACGATATGATCGAGGTGGAATATGGTGGAGGGGGGCACCGCACACGGCTAAGAGATCAAGAGATCAATTGTTGTGTCTCCAAGGGGTGCCCCCCTCCCCTTATATGAAGGAGTGGAGGAGGGGGAGGGGCCCGGCCTCCCTAGGCGCGCCCCATGAGGAGTCCTACTCCCACCGGGAGTAGGACTCCCCCTTCCAAGTGGGAGTAGGAGAGGAGAGGGAAGGAGAGAGATGGGGAAAGGAAAGGTGGCGCCACCCCCCTCCTTGTCCAATTCGGAGTGGGGGGGAAGGGGGCACACGGATGCCCTTGGCCGCCCCTCCTCTTCTCCACTAGGGCCCAATAGGCCCATTAATCTCCCGGGGTTCCGAACCCCTGCATCTCAGATATGTCCTAAACTCCCGAAACCATTCCGTGTCCGAACATAGTCGTCCAATATATCGATCTTTACGCCTCGACCATTTCGAGACTCCTCGCCATGTCCGTGATCACATCCGGACTCCAAACTACCTTCGTACATCAAAACACAAAACTCATAATACAATCGCCACCAAAACTTTGTTGCAAGGACCCTACGGGTTCGAGAACTATGTAGACATGACCGAGACACGTCTCCGGTCAATAACCAATAGCGGAACCTGGATGCTCATATTGGCTCCTACATATTCTACTGTCGGTCAAACCGCATAACAACATACGTTGTTCCCTTTATCATCGGTATGTTACTTGCCCGAGATTCGATCATCGGTATCTCAATACCTAGTTCAATCTCGTTACCGGCAAGTCTCTTTACTCGTTCCGTAACACATCATCCCGTAACTAACTCATTAGTTACAATGCTTACAAGGCTTATAGTGATGTGCATTACCGAGTGGGCCCAGAGATACCTCTCCGACAATCGAGTGACAAATCCTAATCTCGAAATACGCCAACCCAACAAGTACCTTCGGAGACACTTATAGAGCACCTCTATAATCACCCAGTTACGTTGTGATGTTTGGTAGCACACAAAGTGTTCCTCCGGTAAATGGGAGTTGCATAATCTCAGTCATAGGAACATGTATAAGTCATGAAGAAAGCAAAAGCAACATACTAAATGATCAAGTGCTAAGCTAACGGAATGGGTCAAGTCAATCACATCATTCTCCTAATGATGTGATCCCATTAATCAAATGACAACTCATGTACATGGCTAGGAAACTCAACCATCTTTGATTAACGAGCTAGTCAAGTAGAGGCATACTAGTGACGTTATGTTTGTCTATGTATTCACACATGTATTATGTTTTCGGTTAATACATTTCTAGCATGAGTAATAAACATTTATCATGATATGAGTAAATAAATAATAACTTTATTATTGCCTCTAGGGCATATTTCCTTCAGTCTCCCACTTGCACTAGAGTCAATAATCTAGATTACACAGTGATGATTCTAACACCCATGGAGCCTTGGTGTTGCTCATGTTTTGCTCATGGAAGAGGCTTAGTCAACGGGTCTGCAACATTCAGATCCGTATGTATCTTGCAAATCTCTATGTCTCCCACCTGGACTTGATCCCGGATGGAGTTGAAGCGTCTCTTGATGTGCTTGGTTCTCTTGTGAAATCTGGATTCCTTTGCCAAGGCAATTGCACCAAATTGTCACAAAAGATTTTCATCGACCCGATGCACTAGGTATGACACCTAGATCGGATATGAACTCCTTCATCCGCACTCCTTCATTTGCTGCTTCAAGCAGCTATGTACTCCGCTTCACACGTAGATCCCGCCACGACGCTTTGTTTAGAACTGCACCAACTGACAGCTCCACCGTTCAATATAAACACATATCCAGTTTGTGATTTAGAATCATCCGGATCAGTGTCGAAGCTTGCATCAACGTACCATTTACGATGAGCTCTTTGTCACCTCCATAAATGAGAAACATATCCTTCGTCCTTTTCAGGTATTTCAAGATGTTCTTGACCGATGTCCAGTGATCCACTCCTGGATTACTTTGGTACCTCCCTACTAAACTAATAGCAAGGCACACATCAGGTCTTGTACACATCATTGCATACATGATAGAGCCTATGGCTGAAGCATAGGGAGCATCTTTCATTTTATCTCTATCTTCTGCAGTGGTCGGGCATTGAGTCTTACTCAACTTCACACCTTGTAACACAAGCAAGAACCCTTTCTTTGCTTGATCCATTTTGAACTTCTTCAAAACTTTGTCAAGGTATGTGCTTTGTGAAAGTCCAATTAAGCGTCTTGATCTACCTCTATAGATCTTGATGCCCAATATCTAAGCAGCTTCACCGAGGTCCTTCATTGAAAAACTCTTATTCAAGTATCCTTTTATGCTATCCAGAAATTCTATATCATTTCCAATCAACAATATGTCATCCACATATAATATTAGAAATGCTACAGAGCTCCCACTCACTTTATTGTAAATACAGGCTTCTCGAAAAGTATGTATAAAACCATATGCTTTGATCACACTATCAAAACGTTTATTCCAGCTCCGAGAGGCTTGCACCAGTCCATAAATGGATCGATGGAGCTTGCACACTTTGTTAGCTCCCATTGGATCGATAAAACCTTCAGGTTGCATCATATACAACTCTTCTTCCAGAAATCCATTCAGGAATGCAGTCTTTACATCCATTTACCAAATTTCATAATCATAAAATGCGACAATTGCTAACATGATTCGGACAGACTTAAGCATCGCTACGGGTGAGAAGGTCTCATCGTCGTCAATCCCTTGAACTTGTCGAAAACCTTTGCAACAAGTCAAGCTTTATAGACAGAACATTATCATCGCCGATCCTTCTTCTTGAAGATCCATTTATTCTCAATTGCTTGCCGATCATCGAGCAAGTCAACCAAAGTCCACACTTTGTTCTCATACATGGATCCCATCTCAGATTTCATGGCCTCTAGCCATTTTGCGGAATCTAGGATCATCATCGCTTCCTCATAGTTCGTAGGTTCGTCATGGTCTAGTAATATGACCTCCAGAATAGGATTACCGTACCACTCTGGTGCGGATCTCACTCTGGTTGACCTATGAGGTTCAGTTGTAACTTGATCTGAAACTTCATGATCATCATCATTAGCTTCCTACTAATTGGTGTAGGTGTCACAGGAACCGGTTTCTGTGATGAACTAATTTCCAATAAGGGAGCAGGTAACGTTACCTCATCAAGTTCTACTTTCCTCCCACTCACTTCTTTCGAGAGAAACTCCTTCTCTAGAAAGGATCCAAATTTAGTAACAGAAGTCTTGCCTTCTGATCTGTGATAGAAGGTGTACCCAACAGTTTCCTTTGGGTATCCTATGAATACACATTTCTCCGATTTGGGTTCGAGATTATCAGGTTGAAGCTTTTTCACATAAGCATCGCAGCCCCAAACGTTAAGAAACGACAACTTTGGTTTCGTGCCAAACCACAGTTCATAAGGCATCGTCTCAACGGATTTCGATGGTGCCCTATTTAACGTGAATGCAGTCGTCTCTAAAGCATAACCCCAAAACGATAGCGGTAAATCAGTAAGAGACATCATAGATCGCACCATATCTAGTAAAGTACGACTACGACGTTCGGATACACCATTACGCTGTGGTGTTCCGGGTGGCGTGAGTTGCGAAACTATACGGCATTGTTTCAAATGTAGACCAAACTCGTAACTCAAATATTCTCCTCCACGATCGGATTGTAGAAACTTTATTTTCTTGTTACGATGATTTTCCACTTCACTCTGAAATTCTTTGTAGTTTTCAAATGTTTCAGACTTATGTTTCATTAAGTAGATATACCCATATCTGCTTAAATCATCTGTGAAGGTGAGAAAATAACGATACCCGCCGCGAGCCTCAACATTCATTGGACCACATACATCAGTATCTATGATCTCCAACAAATCAGTTACTCGCTCCATAGTTCCGGAGAACGGCGTTTTAGTCATCTTGCCCATGAGGCACGGTTCGCAAGTACCAAGTGATTCATAATCAAGTGATTCCAAAAGTCCATCAGTATGGAGTTTCTTCATGCGCTTTACACCAATATGACCTAAACGGTAGTGCCACAAATAAGTTGCAATATCATTATCAACTCTGCATATTTTGGCTTCAACATTATGAATATGTGTATCACTACTATCGAGATTCAATAAAAATAGACCACTCTTCAAGGGTGCATGACCATAAAAGATATTACTCATATAAATAGAACAACCATTATTCTCAGATTTAAATGAATAACCGTCTCACATCAAACGATCCAGATATAATGTTCATGCTCAACGCTGGCACCAAATAACAATTATTTAGGTCTGAAACTAATCCCGAAGGTAGATGTAGAGGTAGCGTGCTGGCCGTGATCACATCGACTTTGGAACCATTTCCCACGCGCATCGTCACCTCATCCTTAGCCAATCTTCACTTAATCTGTAGTCCCTGTTTCGAGTTGCAAATATTAGCAATGTAACCAGATCAAATACCAGTGCTATGCGAGCATTTAGTAAGGTACACATCAATAACATGTATATCACATATACCTTTGTTCACCTTGCCATCCTTCTTATCCGCCAAATACTTAGGGCAGTTCCGCTTCCAGTGACCAGTCTGCTTGCAGTAGAAGCACTCAGTCTTAGGCTTAGGTCCAGACTTGGGTTTCTTCTCTTGACCAGCAACTTGTTTGCTGTTCTTCTTGAAGTTCCCCTTCTTCTTCCCTTTGCCCTTTTTCTTGAAACTGGTGGTCTTGTTGACCATCAACACTTGATGTACTTTCTTGATTTCTACCTCCGCAGCCTTTAGCATTGCGAAGAGCTCGGGAATTTTCTTATCCATACTTGCATATCATGCCTAGCTAGGGGCGTTAAACGTTAGCGCTTGTTGGGAGACAACCCGATTTTATTTTTGTTCTTTGCCTTTTGCTCCTGTTTAGTAATAAATAATTCATCTAGCCTCTGGTTAGATGAGGTTTTGTGTTTTGATTAGTGTTTGTGCCAAGTAAAACCTATAGGATCTTCTTGGATGATAGTTATTTGATCTTGCTGAAAATTCCAGAAACTTTCTGTTCACGAAAACAATTGTTAAAAATCACCCGAACGTGATAAAATACTCATTCCAATTGCAGCAGATCAATAAACAAATTATTTAGGTCGTCCTATTTTGGTAGATTTTTCTGAGTTCCAGAAGTTTGCGTTAGTTACAGATTACTACAGACTGTTCTATTTTTGACAGATTCTGTTTTTCGTGTGTTGTTTGCTTATTTCGATGAGTCTATAATTAGTAAAATAGTTTATAAACCATAGAGAAGTTGGAATACAGTAGGTTTAACACCAATATAAATAAAGAATGAGTTCAATGCAGTACCTTGAAGTGATGTTTTGTTTTTCTTTCGCTAACGGAGCTCACGAGATTTTCTGTTAAGTTTTGTGTTGTGAAGTTTTCAAGTTTTGGGTAAAGATTCGTTGGACTATGGAATAAGGAGTGGCAAGAGCCTAAGCTTGGGGATGCCCAAGGCACCCCAAGGTAATATTCAAAGTCAACCAAGAGCCTAAGCTTGGGGATGCCCCGGATGGCATCCCCTCTTTCGTCTTCGTTCATCGGTAACTTTACTTGGAGCTATATTTTTATTCATCACATGATATGTGTTTTGCTTGGAGCGTCATTTTATTTTATTTTGTTTTGCTTGCTGTTTGAATAATATCCCAAGATCTGAAATTCTTAAATGAGAGAGAGAGTCTTCACATAGCTACATAATTATTTAACTACTCATTGGTCTTCACTTATATCTTTTTGGAGTAGTTTGTCATTTACTCGTGTGCTTCACTTATATCCTATGAGTAAATAGTTGCATGATTTGAATATCATAAATATGAAATTATATATGTTTCATATGCCTTTCCCATGGGGAGTAATGACTTCACATATAAGAAGTAGAGGTGGTAAATTTTTTGAAGGTTAGCAAACATTGTATTGGTCACTTGAACAATTCATGATAGAATATTGAAGGAAGAGAGATTTCACATATAAATATACTATCTTGGACACCTGCTAGCATTCAGACTTCATAAATTATTTCTTTTATCATTTACCTACTCGAGGACGAGCAGGAATTAAGCTTGGGGATGTTGATACGTCTCCAATGTATCTATAATTTATGAAGTATTCATGCTATTATATTATCTGTTTTGGATGTTTATGGGCTTTATTAAACACTTTTATATTATTTTTGGGACTAATATATTAACCCAGAGCCCGGTGATAGTTTCTGTTTTTTTCCTTGTTTCAGTGTTTCACAGAAAAGGAATATCAAACGGAGTCCAAACGGAATGAAACCTTCGGGAGCGTGATTTTTGGAACGAACGTGATCCAGGAGACTTGGAGTTGAAGTCAAGGAAGCTTCGAGGTGTCCACGAGGCAGGGAGGCGCGCCTGAGGGAGTCCCGGATTAGGGGGTGTCCGGATAGCCGAACTATCACCGTTGGCCGGACTCCTGGACTATGAAGATACAAGATTGAAGACTTCGTCCCGTGTCCGGATGGGACTTTCCTTGGCTTAGAAGGCAAGCTTGGTGAGGGAGTCCTGGATTAGGGGGTGTCCGGATAGCCGGACTACCATCATCAGCCGAACTATCATCATCGACCGGACTCCAAGACTATGAAGATACAAGATTGAAGACTTCGCCCCGTGTCCGGATGGGACTTTCCTTGGCGTGGAAGGCAAGCTTGGCGATACGGATATGTAGATCTCCTACCATTGTAACCGACTCTATGTAACCCTAGCCCTCTCCGGTGTCTATATAAACCGGATGGCTCTAGTCCGTAGGACAACAACAACAACAACCCTTACAATCATACGATAGGCTAGCTTCTAGGGTTTAGCCTCCTTGATCTCGTGGTAGATCCACTCTTGTAAACATCCACAATATCAATATCAATCAAGCAGGACGTAGAGTTTTACCTCCATCAAGAGGGCCCGAACCTGGGTAAAACATCGTGTCCCTTGTCTCCTGTTACCATCCGCCTAGACGCACAGCTCGGGACCCCTACCGAGATCCGCCGGTTTTGACACCGACATTGGTGCTTTCATTGAGAGTTCCTCCGTGTCGCCACCGATAGGCTTGATGGCCTCTTCAATCGACAACGACACAGTCCTGGGTGAGACTTTTCTCCCGGACAGATCTTCAGATTCGGCGGCTTTCGATCGCGGGCCAACTCACTTGGCCATCCGAGCAGATCGAAGCTACGCCTCGCCGTCAGTCAGGTTTGAAGCCTAAACTTCACGGTCGATATCCGCGGGACTTGATCTCCGATGGATCTAAGCCACACCGAGCATGCCGCTACCGTCACGCTGGCATGACCTAACTCGCCGCCGGACAGCACCTTGGAGGTCAGACACGAATCCGCCCGACCCATAGTCCGGAGCCGACCGCCGGATCGAGGACGGATGGCTGGACACCGCCTCGGAGCTGCAACTTCTACGGCGATGGAGCCAACACTTACCTTGTCCCGCATAAAGCTCATGACTCGAGGCGCCGGACTCTCCGCCGACTCAACCTCCTGCGCCCTTGCCACCGAATCCGATTGGGCGCTGATCATGGAATTCACTGCTGCGGACATCTTTCAGCACTCACCCTTCGGCAATATCTTAAATTCGCTGAAATGTCTCTCACTATCCGGAGAGCCCTGGCCGAACTACGGCCAGGATGGTCGGGACGCGGACAATGAAGAAATTCAGAGCCCACCCACCACCCACTTCGTAGCCACCGTCGACGATCTAACCGACGTGCTAAACTACGACTCCGAAGACATCAACGGTATGGACGACGATGCCGGAGACAATAAAGAACCAGCGCCTACAGGGCACTGGAAGGCCACCTCGTCACATGACATACATATGGTGGACACCCCAAAGGGAAGCGATAACGAGGAACAACGGGACGCGGCAGAGGATAATCCCGCCGATAAACAACCAAAACGGCGACGTAAACGCTGCCCTAAGTCCCGCCTAGACCAAAGCAGCATTCCTAACGACCCAGCGATAGAGCAGGGCAAACCAGCGGACGACGAACAGGACGAGCCGGATAATCAACCCCTTCACAGAGCAATCAACAGTCCGGACACAACACCGGAGCATAAGAACCTACACAAAAGACTCGTCGCCACCGCAAGAAGTTTGAAGAAGGAAAAACGGAAGCTCAAAACAGCGGAAGACACGCTCAGAATGAAGTGGAGCAAAGTATTCAAGACTGCAGACAAATATGGCAATGGCCATCAAACAAAGAGCTACCCAAAGCGCAAGTTGCTGCGAGAATTTGACGAGGAAGCCATAGAGCCCTCACAACAAAAAATAAAGAGGCCGCTGGCGGGTAGACGGCCGATGACAGCCAAAAGCGACAAGCGGGCCGCACACAAGCCGACTTATAATCCTCGAGAAAACGGACGGCCCAACTAGGTCCATCTACGGGTCAAAAAGAGGGCCCTGAAGTAACACAACACGACAAGTGTTCAAGACAGCGGCACACCCAGTATGGGGTGCCGCACACCCGCTTATGTTTTATCGATGAGGTGCTGGATCATGAATTTCCAGCAGGTTCAAACCCATAAACATAGAGGCATACGACGCACAATGCACTCCAGTCTGGACAGTAAGATTACATACTACACATACACATGGCTAGAGGAGATGATCTCCACGCCATAAAATACCTACCCTCAAGCTCAAAGGGCCAGCTCGGCATTGGCTCAAAAGCCTCCCGTAAAACACTCAAGTTGGGAAGAGCTTGAGGACGCTTAGAGCAAATTTTCAAGGGACTTATGTCCGCCCTCCGGATGCGATTTATCTGAGTCATATAACCCAACAGCCCGAGAGTCGGTGGCAAAAATTCGAACATGTTCCTTACCAAAAGAACCAAATAGTCGATTATCCGGACGCGAAGCCTTAGCAGCTTTCAAACACAACGTCCGAGACGAATGGCTCGCCAGACACCTCGCCAAGAGAAGCTAAGAACAATGGCCGCTAACAAGTTTCATGACGCGCTTTTGCTAGAGAAGACAACTGCTAGCAAGATGCAGCACCAGCGACCAGTACATCCGAGATCGTAGATGGAACGGAAAGTCACGGCGCAGGAAAGATCAGCGCCGAATAAAGAAAAAGCCCAAAGGGCACGGCGGTCAACGCCGGATTCAAAAGCTCATGCCAAACAATAAAACACGACCTCTTAAGGACAACAGAGACGAGCTATCAAATTTAAACAAAATTTTAGATCGGATATGTCAAATCCACAAGATTCCGGAAGGCTCGCAAACCATACCAACCAAATTGTTGTTTTAAACAGTCCGTAGACTCAACGCCGGACACAAGGCTCGATCGCCAAGCGAGGACGATGACGAACCCCACCAAGCAGAGCACCGAAGTCAAAAGACTTTCCCACAATAAGTCAAAACAGAAATCGCTTCATGTGATAGTACGGAAAACCAACACGGCACTCGCTAAGACAAGTGTCGCACGGTCCACCCCAAAGGAACACCGAGATTGGATGTCAAACCAATCACTTTCGACCATCCGGATTAGTCCGTATATCCTAACGCAGGATAGACTGCCCTGATATTGGATCCCATAATAGACGGACTGCAATTCACGCAGGTTTTGATGGACGGCGGCAGTGACTTAAACCTGCTATATCCGGACAGAATCCGCAAGTTGGGATAGACCATACTGCAATTCGGCATAGCCGCACTTCCTTCAAAGGAGTGGCGCCAGCCCTTACGCCAGTGCACAGTTTCATTATTACTAGAAGTTGTGTTCGGGTCACCGACAACTTCCGACGAGAAAAGCTAACCGCTCATGTCGCCCCATTTAAAAGTAGCTATCAAGCATCACTCGACGGAAGCTTTCGTCCGCTTCAATGCAATACCACATTACGCGCCTCTTACGCTTAAAATGCCCGGTCCACGTGGCATCATTTCATTAAAAGGTCGCTCGAGACCCGCACACGGCCGACGAGTCCGAATAAATAAGCTAGGGGCTACCTAGCCGCACACCCCTTCACAAGGGTTTGTACATATAAGCAATAATGAGCTAGCATAGGCTCAGCTTTATTAATCTATATTTCAATTTTTATGCACTTTCTCGCATCGATTTCTTTTCCAACCAAGTTCCTCTCTTTTTACAGATGAACAGCGTACACCTGTCCAGGATACTGCACAACGGAGACACAGCGTAGACGCAAGAGGGACCCGCTGTAAGGACTCTTTTCGCACTAAGACCCTCGTAAACCTTTCATCTGTGTCTTGTTGCTATAATCCCTGGTTTATCCTTATAACCAGAGTGGAGATCGGCGTTTGGCATCGGCCGCGCCGTAAGAACCTGCCTGCACTCGGACACAAGGGGCTTAGGGCTTTGTTTTGCCCGCTATTATAAAGACCGAACACCTTCGGAGTGTTCGCGCCTCGAAGTTAGGCCTTATATGCATCAGCTGCGAATCATGTCTTTGGTCAAATGTTGGGTTTGCCCGCCCCTGTTTTGCTGCCTTACGCTCAGATCATTGGCTAACGCGGCCCGTGGAGAACTATCGCGACAGTGCCCCGGTTAATTTGGCGAGCACCTCAAGAGAGAAAGCCGAAAACTGACCGTCATGATACAGCGAGAGACTGGTCAACCACTCGATCAACCATGGAATGTTTAGGATTCCTCCGCTGACGAAGGGCCGCTTTCGGCCAGCACATACGCCGCCCCAAATTCGGAGAGCGCGGTGCCCCTGTGGGCTATGTCGTAGCCCCACCCTCGAACTCCATGGCTAAGTGAAAGTGATAAAGCATTATAGTCCGGTTGCCTCGCTTGCTACGCTACCACCTCCTTTACAGGACCGAGACGCCGGATTAAGTGTGAAAACGCGCTATTTTTTGCGAACACCCCGCACCTTGTGTGTGGGGCTGAAGTTTACGAACGCCATCTTTCAAAGTTATACACACGTATACATGAACGGCCGCATAGGAGATATTCTATTACTTGAACGCACAAGTATAAAAGGCGCTTACATCATAAATATTGTTTTACATCATATAAACGCTCATTCAACGTAACATTTTTGAGCATCGCGACTTATTACACGAGCACCACGCAGCACTTTGCCAAAATAGTGCTCGGCGGGTGACCGTTATCATCCGAACCCGGGTCACAACAGCGTGGCATCCATCTCTGTCCAATATGTCTTCACACAGCGAAAGTGCCATCCGCGCACCCTCTATGCAGGCCGACCGCTTCATCGCTTTGATATGCGACACCGCCCCAAGAAATTGTTGCAATAAGCCAAAGTAACTCTTCGGTGGGGCCTATCCGCCGGATATGGGTCACTATATCCGCATAGCAAGCCCGACAACCTATTTAGCTCAGCCCACTCGCCAAACGGTCGGTCAGCGGAAGTGAACGCCCGGACTATGGAATTGAGACCAAAACAGCCCTTCCGCCTTGTGATCCTTCCGCTTCGAAATGTACAACGGCATCCGCCGCACTCGCCGCTAAGTCCATATAAGGGTCATCTGACCCCACAGCTTGGCCCAAATGAGCATACTTTGATCCAGAACCTTCGGCGCAGCGTAAAAGGCTTGCCGGCTATAATATCTTCGCCCGGGCGCAGTTTTTTCCTTTATAGCCCGCATTGCAGAGCGGGCATCCTTGGCTTCGGCGGTGGCCTTCCGCAGGTCTTCTTGCCCGCTTAGGCGCCTTTCCAAGAGCCTCATTGCGGTCGGTAGCATCTTTTACTTCACGGCCATTTCGCCATCTCTTCCCTGCTCGGCAAGCAGCGACCCTTCGTCGCTAACTCCTCGGCCGCCCTCGAGGCCGCCAGATTACTCCTTCCGCCTGCTCCTTGGCTTGAGCAAGTTCGCCCAAGGCTCTCCACAACGAAGGGCACTATCTGCATTTCACGCACATGTTGTAAGGAGCTGGCTTCGCCCCTTACCAAGTGACCGCACAAGAACACTTACCTTGCGACTCATCAAGTCGCTCGTTGACCAGCGTGATGTCCGTGATCCGCAACATCGAGTTGCCGCTTTAGTTCAGAACTCCATCAGTCCGGCTGGCCCCGGACGACCCGCCACCTGCATCGGCACGACGGAAATTTAAACCTGCGATTTTATCCTTGGCACGCTGTCGATTTCGACAACCTACCGAGTCTCGGGGCTACTATCTATACAGGGCGATTCTATATGCAAAACTGTTAAAAGGTGTGTCATTTTACGTACTCAAAACCCCGCCAAAACTCCCCGACGGCATCAGTGCAACCCGCCTTGGCGGACGAAATCCTTTCAATCACCATGCTCATCAATGCGTGGTGATCTTCTCGAGATAGACGCCTTCTCAAGCAGATCCTTTAGCCGTACACCGCTTGGCGCCGAACTATCCGGCTTTGCCAAACCCGGGCTCCTCCGTGATTTACACTTCGTGCTCGTCCGCCCTATTCGACGGCGCCCGGACGGAGGCGCCTCGCTCTCTATCATCTCCTGACGAAGGTCCCCAAAGACGAGCTCATTTATGAAGGGCGGAGATCCGAACTACAAGGTAAAAACTTTAGTTATCCTCGAAGCACAAATAGGGATGTCCCTTATTATAAAACTCCTTTCTTTCTACTTACGGCTCGTTGAGGGCTGACTCTTTAAGGGAGATTGTGCGGCCGGGCCTCCCTGACGCAGGACCTCCGCGAAGATTTCTTCCCCGCTTAGGGGCTTTGCCCCGGTCCTCGGAGGCAGTCCTCTTCTCCCCTTGGAGGGAGGGATTCTCGATCCCCTCTTTCAAGAGCCTCCTTAGGCGAGGCAAGAGCTTTCCCGCTTCCCTTCGCCTTCCTCTCGAGGCGCAACCTCAAGCATCCGGACCAGCACGGAATCCGCGCGTCTCGGGAGGGGGCCGGACACCATATCAATTTTGCTTCGCTATCCACTCCTGTGTAGAAGGAAGTTGGTCATAAGGCTAATCATCGAAAGGCAAACAAACGGTATGTCCGGCTCGAACTACTTACTTGTGTATCCGGGTGATTGCAGCTTAGGCCAGCATCCTTAGTCAATTCGGACGCGCCTCTTGCGATCCAAGAATAATTTGTACATCTCCGGGGTGTCATACCCATGAAGTGTTGAAGAATCCGTGGGCCTCCAGATTGAACTCCCATAGCCGGAGAGGGCGGCGCTTGCGAGGGGGAGACGCCTAATCAGCATAACCTGCATTACCACCACCATATCGACCTCCCTCGCTTGGAGATCTCGAACCGCCCGCAGTAGGGCACGCCCTTTGACGGCCCCAGCTGAGCTCCTTGGTTGACCCACGACATCAACCGTCGTGGAGGTCCCGGCGGAATAGGGCGGCGGCTTTTGTCTGCGGCCCCTCGAACGTTAATATAGAACCACTCTTGCTGCCACGGGCCGAGCCTCTTGAAGGAGCCCATGGCCACGGGCATCGGCTCTCCTACTTATGGCCGCCCGCACAAGACTCCGCTGACGCCCCGATCATCTTCGGCGCCACATTGAAGGTCTTCACCACGCATCAAGTGAGGGGTGACGCGGAGGAAGGCTTCGCAGACGATAATAAATGCGGAGATATGGAGGATGGACTCCGGAGCCAAATCGTGGAATTCCAGTCCATAGTAAAACATGAGCCCTCTCACAAAAGGATCCATCGGAAGCCTAAACCCCGACGGAGGTGGGATACAAAAGCGACATACTCGCCGGGCTCGGGGGGGGGATGGCCTGCCCTTCGCGAGCAACCTGTCTGAAATCTCATAAGCCGGTGCTTGGCCTCCGCAGCTTTAGCACGCCCTCCTCCATGACGGAGGAGGGCATCCACCGCCCTCGAGGTCGGAACCGACATCGTTGAAAGTCCAAGCGCTCGAACTGGAGCTCTAGGTGCCGGAACTTGGAGCGGGGAGAGGATTCGATGGAGGATTGAAGAAAAGAAACGAGCCTTGGTCCCGTTATAAAGAGGGAGAATACCAAGAGCCGTCTCCGTGACCGTTTGGGACTCTCCTTCGATAGAGGGGGCGTGGCGACGGGCGCGGTTGGGTTACCCACGTCCGTATTGATGAGAATCCCGGATTAAGGGGAACACGATCTCTGCTTCGACAAGACGTGCCAAGGGAACCGCCGCTAAATGCGCCGAGGTGGTAGAGTAAAAACGATTCAAATAATGGCTTGGTAGTGGCGTGACGTCATGCCGCAAAAACCGCCGCAGATTGAACTTGTGTATATATTATTCTCTACGGTGGAATGTGGAATTTATTTTGCAGAGCGGACACTATCCCGGTGTTCACAATCTTCTATCATTCGAGGAGGAACCCGCCTTGCAATGCCAAGCAATATACTGCGGGACTTATCGTCATTGAAGCCTGGTTCAGGGGCTACTAAGGGAGTCCTGGATTAGGGGGTGTACGGATAGCCGGACTACCATCATCAGCCGAACTATCATCATCGACCGGACTCCAAGACTATGAAGATACAAGATGGAAGACTTCGCCCCGTGTTCGGATGGGACTTTCCTTGGCGTGGAAGGCAAGCTTGGCGATACGGATATGTAGATCTCCTACCATTGTAACCGACTCTATGTAACCCTAGCCCTCTCTGGTGTCTATATAAACCGGATGGCTCTAGTCCGTAGGACAACAACAACAACAACAACCCTTACAATCATACCATAGGCTAGCTTCTAGGGTTTAGCCTCCTTGATCTCGTGGTAGATCCACTCTTGTAAACATCCACAATATCAATATCAATCAAGCAGGACGTAGGGTTTTACCTCCATCAAGAGGGCCCAACTCAGGTAAAACATCGTGTCCCTTGTCTCCTGTTACCATCCGCCTAGACGCACAGTTCGGGACCCCCTACCCGAGATCCGCCGGTTTTGACACCGACACTTGGCGATACGGATATGTAGATCTCCTACCATTTTAACCGACTCTGTGTAACCCTAACCTATCCGTGTCTATATAAACCGAGGGTTTTAGTCCGTGGGACTAACAACAATCATACCATAGGCTAGCTTCTAGGGTTTAGCCTCTCTCGATCTCGTGGTAGATCTACTCTTGTACTACCCATATCATCAATATTAATCAAGCAGAGTAGGGTATTACCTCCATCGAGAGGGCCCAACCGGGTAAAAACATCGTGTCCCTTGTCTCCTGTTACCATCCGCCTAGACGCACGATTCGGGACCCCCTACCCGAAATCCGCGGTTTTGACACCGACATTGGTGCTTTCATTGAGAGTTCCTCCGTGTCGCCGCCGTCGAAGGATGCCTTATCCGCCTTTAAAGACGATACTATCGCCAAAGGAGCCTTGGCCACTGGTCAGACTCTTCGGCTAGGTGGTTTTCTTATGACCGCCAGTTCGGCCACCACGCCGACGATGACTTCTCGGGTCATCGAAACCAATCTTCACGTTAACTCGAACTTGCCGAAAGCGATTAGATCTGATCGAGCTCTCCTCCGTAAACGAGCTCTTGATCGCCGCCGCGACCGGAGTCGCCACAGACTACGACCAGATCGGGCCTAAAACCAATCTGAGAGAGATCAACTCTCCCCAGGCTACCCATCATGTTGCTGTGATAGAGGAGCAATACGGCAATTCTTCTTCTATCTTAAGGACTAGCTACGTCCGATTCCCGATCCCTCCTGCCGGATTCCTGCAGAGGGACGGATGTCGATCAAGCCCGAACTTAAAGTCGGCGGCGGGTTGGATTCATTGATAGCATTCAAAATCCAAACTTCCGAGTTCGAAACTTCTCAGCCCCGAGTCTTAAATTGGGCGGGTTCCGGATCTAGTTCCACCCGCCCACCCAAACATTAGCGATCTATCCCGAATTCGCAAGAGCCCGCTGAAACAAGACATCATTATCGGGCCGATTCCTCCCGGTTATGGACAGGATAAAGGACTGCCGAGAGGAGGACGAATCTCACTTTTCTGCAATAATTGCACGGACAAGGGAATCCTAAACGCCATAAGTCGTCAGGAAATTACACGCTTTGTTGACTTGGTGACCATAGTACAAAAGTATTGTGCGATGGAGAGTGCTTGGAAACCGAAAGTAAATTTTGGGATAATCCGCCCCAATACATCCCCATCCAAATAAAAGGGTGCATCATTACCAAGCACCGGATTAAACATCAAAAACAAAACCCCCTAAAGGGTACGGAACCGTCATCGAGGGTTGGCTAAACGGACCTCGCAAAATTCATAGCACGGAGGGCGCCACTCCAACTCATAGCCTTCGAGCATGTTGGATACTACGGCAGTGGCCAAAAGTGGCGAAGAGCTTCTAGCCTCGTAATCCCAGCCCAAAGAACACCAAGACGGTATTAATAGTCTTGAGACTTTCAGATCAAATAACATGCGAAACGAACACTCCATAACCTTGCGAAGTCTACCAAGTAGCAACAATAAATCCATGGAGTACACGGCTATTACCTTCAATGCCAAGGATTTAACCCAAATTCGAACAGCCCGAGCACCAGCCGCATTGGTCCTCAGTCCAATAGTGGACGACTTCGCTTTACTAAGGTACTCATGGATGGCGGCAGCGACTAAACCTCATCTATGAGGAAACCCTCCAAAAATGGAAATAGACTGAACCGCATTGAGCGAAGCAGACAACCTTTAGAGGAATAATCCCTAGCAGGAAGCATGCTGCACAGGAAAAATCACACCGGACGTAGTGTTCGCTCACGGACAATTACAGTCCGAGGAGGTCACATTTCAAGTGGCCTCGCTCAGCAGCGGATATCACGCTTTATTAGGGCGAGAGGCATTCACAATTTTTCAAGCTATACCCCATTATGGGTACATGACGCTTAAAATGCCCGGACCTAACGGAATCATCACTCTCGCTAGTGATCCGAACATAGCACTCCGCGCCGAAAACAAGACAGCCGCACTAGCCCTCGAGGCACTATCCGAAGCCCTAGCGGCCGAGGAACTCACTGCGATGCGGTCCACGGTGAACAGGGACGATGTGATACTTGATAAAAGATCCAAGTCCACCTCTTTCAAACCAGCGGATGAAATAGTCAAATTCCAAGTCCACCCAACGGACCCTGCAAAGACGGCCTCCATTGGGGCACAATTAAACTCTAATGTAGACGCCGCACTACGAGAATTTCTACGAGAAAACTGGGACATTTTGCCCGGCACCCTTGGACATGACAGAATCCGGCGTCGGTGGCCGAGCACAGCCTAAATATCCTAAAAGGATTCAAGCCACCAAACAGGCTCTTCGGCGCTTTTCCGAACCCAAGAGAGGCAGGCCATGGGAGAGGAGCTAGCCAAACTTCGGAAGCCGATTCATCGAGATATAAAACATCCGGACTGGCTAGCAAATCTGGTGATGGTACCAAAGAAGGATAAATCCTGGCGCCTATGTGTTGATTTCAAAGACCTTAATAAGGCTTGCCCAAAGGATCCCTTCCCCTCCCTCGCATTGATCAAATTATCGACGCTACAGACAGACACGACTCATTGTGCTTCCTCGACGCTGCACTCGGCTACCACCAAATCAAGATGGCGGAGCCCGACCAAGCTGCAACAGCATTCATCACTCCATACGGCCCATTCTGCTTCAACACAATGCCCTTCGGGCTCAAAAACGCCGGCGCAACATATCAGCGCATGATTAAGACATGTCTGGCAAACCAGATCGGCAAGACAGTGGAAGCATATGTAGATGACGTGGTCATCAAATCCAAGCATGTCGAAACTCTAGTAGACGACTTGAGGCTCACATTCGACAATCTCCGAAAATACGACATTAAGCTCAATCCGGAAAAATGCGTCTTCGGCGTTCCAGCCGGAAAGCTCTTGGGCTTCATTGTGTCCGATAGAGGAATTGAAGCAAACCCAGCCAAGATCCGAGCTCTGTCACAACTGGATATTCCAAAGGACCTCAAGCAAATACAAAAAATTGACTGGATGCGTAGTGGCTCTAAGCCGCTTTATTTCCCGCTTGGAGAAAAGGCGTTACCCTTTACCGCCTCCTCCGGCATCAACACTTCGAGTGGATTTGATGCCGCCACGGCCGGACTCAAGAAATAAAAGCCATATTGGCAACAAATACGGTCCTGGCCGCGCCCAACGCGGGCGAACCAATGCTATTATATATCGCTGCAACACATCAAGTTGTCAGCGCGGTGCTCGTCGTCGAACGAGAAACGGACGGACACCGGGTCCCTCTTCAAAAACCGGTCTACTATGTGTCCATTGTCCTAACTCCATGCAAGTCCCGGTACCCACATTATCAAAAGATAGCATACGCGGTGTTCATGGCATCCCGGAAGCTGCGACACTACTTTCAAGAGTGTTAGATAACGCTAGCCTCCGAAGTACCTCTTAATGACATTATAAACAACCGCGACGCGACGGGCCGGATTGCTAAATGGGCCATAGAGCTCCTTCCATTTGACATAACCTATAAGCCACGACGAGCTATTAAGTCGCAGGGTTTGGCCGACTTCGTGGCCGAATGGACCGAAGCCGAACTCCCTAAAGAGTACGGCGATACTCCAATTGGATCATGCACTTTGACGGCTCCAAAATGTTGGCGGCACGAAATTGGCGTCGTCTGACGTCCCCAACCGGGACACAGTCCAATACGCCCTTCGATAATGTATACGGACTCCAACAATGCAGCGAATAACACGAGGCCCTTACGCACGGCCTCCGGATGGCGTCTCCATGGGCATTAAACGCCTAGAGGTGCACGGGATTCAACCTCGCGATATCTCAAATAAATGGAGACTTTGATGCCAAAGATCGAAAATGGCAGCATACCGCAATCGGTCCTAAAATGTCAAGACGGTTCAAGGGCTCAATTTCATCATATAGCCCGGATAACAACCAGCGGCAGACGATTGGCATGCATCGGCGCAAAACGCGATGCCGTCCCGCCTAACATCTTCACTCGAACGGCTGTTCAAGCCATCCGTACTATGGGAAGGGAGTCCGGAAATAACAATCCGGACCCAACCGCACCGCTCGACACCAAGACTCGACACAATCGGAGGCTCGCCAACGAAATAACACCTCCGCCCATGAAATAATGGCGGTCATCGCCCGTGGATCGAACCATTCCTAGCCTATCTAACTAGGCAGGAACTCCCGAAGACCAAAATGAGGCTCGCTGCATAGTACGGCGATCCAAAGCCTATAAAGTCCATGAGGAGAGCTTTATAAGAAAAGCACAACAGAGTCCTTCAAAGGTGTATCTCCGAAGAGGAAGGGCGAAACCTCCCGGCTGAAATACATGCGGACTGGTGGGCACCACGCCGCAGCCCGGCCCTTGTAGGCAAGGCCTTCCGTGCAGGATTTTATTGGCCGATGGCCCGGCAGATCTTGAGGATTTAGTCCAACGATGCGTCGGTTGCCAGCTTTTTGCTAACCAAAGCCACATGCCACCCACCGCCCTCAAAACTATACCCATTACCCGCCGTCAGGGTCCAGGGGCTTGACATGGTTAGACCCCTTAAGGGAGGAACCCACAAGCAAAAATACCTATTGGTCATGGTGGATAAATTCACCAAATGGATAGAGGCCAAGCCTGTTAAAACGGCCGAATCTGGGCCGGTGATAGACTTCATATCAGGGGTAGTGCACCGTTACGGCGTCCCCCACAGTATCATCACTGATAAAGGCACCAACTTCACGGCCGATGAGGTCAAATTATGGTGCAAAAACATGGGCATCAAACTCAATTACGCCTCAGTCTATCACCCTCAAACCAACGGTCAAGTCGAGCGAGCAAACGGTCTAATCATGAGCGGCATTAAACCCGCACTAGTGTGGTCCCTCAAGGAATCTAACACGTCTTTGGGTTGAGGAGCTCGACCAGACTGGGGCTGCGGACCACGCCGAATCGTACTACCGGATTCACACCATTTTTTATGGTGTACGGCGCAGAGGCAGTCTTGCCCTGCGACATAATACATGACTCATCTCGCGTGCGTATGTATGAAGAAAGAGAAGCCGAGCTCGATCGGAAGGACAGTTTGGACGCATTGGAGGAGGAGCGCGACGTGGAAAAAGCTCGTTCCGCATTTTATCAACAGCAGGCTCGAAGATATCAAAGCAGGGAAGTACGGGCCAAAGCTTATAACGTTGGCGAACTAGTTCTACGCCTGCTGGACAAGAAAAAGGACAAACTCAAGCCCAAATGGGAAGGTCCCTTCATCATCGACCAGGTCCTGACCGGCGGAGCATAACGTCTGCGAAACGCATCGGATAACCGACTCGAGCCGAACCCATGGAACACAGCCCGTCTACGAAGATTCTACGCCTAAGCGCCGGACTCCAAGTTCGTCTCCTTCCTCCGTCCACATTTTCTATTTTTGTTGTCTTTTATTTCTCTCCTTCCTCCTCCTTCTTCTTGAAGCCTTTAGAGGCTCGTTTGCGCTTTGTTCGCACATATTTGATGCGCTGTCCGCGCTCATTATACCTGGGGGCTTCTTTAACAGAAGCTTATTTATACGGGCTTCATGCCCATCACATGTGTCAAACTTCCGCATGTACCTTTTATTCACCATTATATGCATCGATATGACTTAAGTTTTGGCCAAGCTGGGTTGCCTGGCTCCTGTGCTTACCCCTCGTTCCCGATTGTTCGCTAGGTGGTAAAGGAGCACCTCTGCGATTATTCTTGCCGGTCAGCGGATGTGTACCTTAGATGGGTGAAGCCGAAAGCTAAGCGTTCTTAAGGGAATATTCGGTCGGTGAACTGAAAGATAATTTTTTACTATTTATCCATCTGCCCCCAGATGATTTTCTGCTTTCTTAGCAGTCTTGACATGCACTTTAGGGCATGCATCCCAGCGAAAGGAACCCTTAACGGAACTTCTCCGTGGAAGATGTTTCTTACTATCCATGTAATATAACATAACTAGTTGGGCACTTGTCTGATACAGCAATAATGACCCCTACACCTTGTCTCCATGCATGCCCCGGTTCTTATATAACCGTGAGGGTATTCGGACACACTCCGGACTATTGGGTCCCGAGGTCGAAGCGAAAAGGTCCGCTATGACAAACGATCTACAATCCGGCTAGAAGGCATTTTTCATATCATATTTAATTACATAGTCAACTCAACTCATTGTATTCCTCCTCAATGCCATCTAATAGGCTATCTAATTTACAATCTTGCTGGGAATACTTGGAGGCCAATTCTACTTGGCCGTACACTAAGCTTACATGGATCTCCTTCCCATCAGGCCCCACAGGTCCGACCTCGGCCATGTGGTTTGGGTTAGCCTTCGTGTACCGCGTCTTTACCATGGCCCATGCCTCCCTGGTGCCTTGACGACATGCCGATATCTTCCACAGTCGGAAGCGCGGCCGTGCTCCTTGAAGCCGCTCTGCCAGCTCCCCAATGCCTTCGGGCGGGGAGAGATGGCCACAAGGTCTGGCGACGCCTTTCATCACCGCCGAACTCGTTCGTGCCGAGCGCAGATCGGGAAGAAGATCACCCGAAGAATCTGGGCATCTCCTCCTCGGGGCGACACGTGAGCAAACCTACATACATGTTTATGTTAGTCGCCTTCCTCGCCGAACTCTTTCAAAGTTCGCTCAAGCACTTACTGAAAATGCCGCGACGAAGCTGTCGATTCTCCTTTACGGAGTCAGACAACTGGGCACGAACATCCTTTAGTTCCTCACCCAGTTGGGTGTTGGCATCTTGGAGGTTATTTTTCTCCTGCCGCACCCTCGTAAGCACGCTCTCGCCGGCCTTTAGCTGGTGCAGGAGCTGTTGTCTGTCCGGATCTAGTCCGGCGCCATCTGCAATATTATTGTCAGATTTACACACACGCCGCACTTCATAAACTATTTATCTTTGAAGCATATATTACCAGAGGGGGGTCTCTGTGGCCCCCCCTGTAGCGGCTAGTGCGACCTCAAGTTGGGTCTTGCATTCTTCAAGCTCCTGGGACAGTCGGGTATTCTTTTTTGTAAGATCCTGCATAACGATCCTTAAATCAGTTATTCAAACTATTCTAAGTCTCGGGACTCTTGGCATATATAATCATCAAATTTCCTCACCAGATGTCCTTTACATCTTGCTCCGTGGCTCGCTAGACCATCTTGAGCGGCACGGAGGTGCGCATCTCCCGAATTGAAGGCGTTCAAGGCCTCTTGGGAGAAACATGCGTCACGAAGAACTGTCCGGCGGCGCCTGTGATTCATGGCGCTCTCCACCTCGGAGTTGGTGGCGGACAATCTGTCGGCATCCTCTGTCGGAGGAGCATCCGACTCACGCCTCGTGCTCGCCTCCACTTCTTGACCCGGCTTTGGAGCCTGGCCGGCGGAGGCTCGATTGGCAACCTCTCCGGACTCAATCCGGCGAGCGCTCTTTTTCCTGAAAAAAGTACCAGTGTTAGTACACCTCCCAGGAATCTATCCTGGTAATATGGTGACGCGCCCTACCGTTGTGGCGGAGTTTCGATCCGGAACGCACTTCTTTTTAGCCAGCGGGGCCGTACTACCCCTTGTTGGCCAGCCGCCGCGGGCTCGGCCTCTTGCCTCGAAGGCACCCCCTGCGAAACACCATTGGTATACGGTGATCAAAAAATAAGCACGGATGGGTCATTGTCATAATGTTGGGACCTCGGTCTCGATTACTGTGAAATTTGGAAGTATTCCGGGGTAATCGGCCGTAATGGCAACCAAAGCATTGTCGATGCTAAGTTGGTGGAACACCCGTCGATCAGCTCCACCTTTATATCCGGATCCTCTTCGAGGCGGATCGAGGACCGTTCGGATCCTCGGTTTGTGGGGCGGGCTGTGTATCTTCTCCACGGCCGGCGCAGATTCCTGCGTAGAAACCGTGAAATGAGATATTTAACCATGGGAACATGCATCGGGCAGACCACAAAGATATTTGCTTACCCAACTTTGAGGATTATTCGAAGAAAACCTGTTCAATGGACAGACACGGAGAAAATCCTCCTCTTCCCCTTTGTACATAGTGGACAAGGTCTTCACCAGTTCGGTAACTGATCCCGGCCCTTTGCGGCCATGACGGGTGGCATCGTCCTCCCCGTTGAAATCCCGCATGGGGTGGCCCCTATATTGGAGCGGCTGCACTCCCCTCATAATGTAGGTTGCCATGACTCCAATCATGGTCAATCCGGCATGAGCAAGTAATCTTATTCGGCTCATCAAGTAAAGGACGTCCCGGTCATTTTCCCTCCGGGGGCTCAGGCGCCAGCTTAGGCGCTTCTTCGAGGAGCGTTGCTAAACTCGAAGGCCGATCCAACAGATCCGGCAGCGGACGTCCTCCATGTAAAACCATTCAAGGCCGGTCTTCGGACGCCTTCTTCGGGGTTCCGCATAGATATCCGGTCCCGGCGATGCGCCACAGCTCGGCTCCGCCCACTTGATATATTGACCCCTCATGAGAATGGGGTACAAGGCAGAATAATCTCTTCCACAGCGCAAAATGAGCCTCGATGCCCAAGAACAGTTTGCAAAGGGCCACGAAGCCCGCGATGTGCAAAATGGAGGCAGGCGTAAGGTGGTGCAACTGGAGGCCGTAGAACTCCAAGAGCCCCCGGAGAAACGGATGAATTGGAAATCCGAGTCCTCTTACTAGATAAGAGATAAAGCATACCTGCTCTCCTTTAGAGGGATCGGGGACACTCTCCGCTTGCTTTCCGCCCTTATAGGTGGCAAGTCCGGCTCGAACCGGAACCATGAAGGCCGGGGGAAGAAATCCCTTGGTTTGGAGTATCACTAGCTCGCTATGCGGGACTGAGCATCTCTCCCAATTTCCAGGCTAAGGGCTGGGAGCGCGAGAGGAGGAGCCACGTTGACTATCCATGGTGGAATGGATTTTTGTCGAAGGCGCTCCGATGAAAGCTCGCGGAAGGGGGATGGTGTGACTCAGATCTAGATCCTCGTCCCTTTTATAAACAGCTCATTTGCACGGCTAGGGGGATAAGTGTAGAAATACCCTGGCTTTTCGCATTCATTCAAACACGTGGAAGATGGCCATTATTGGGCGTGGAAGCCAAGGAGCGCAGCATTTATCAGAAGTCGGACACTATTCGACAAGTATATGGAATTTGGAGAAGAACCCGCCTCGCAATGCCGAAGACAAACTACGCGCCGAACTCGTCGCCATTGAAGCCTGGTTCGGGGGCTACTTAGGGAGTCCCGAATTAGGGGGTGTCCGGATAGCCGAACTATCACCGTTGGCCGGACTCCTGGACTATGAAGATACAAGATTGAAGACTTCGTCCCGTGTCCGGATGGGACTTTCCTTGGCGTGGAAGGCAAGCTTGGCGATCTGGATATGTAGATCTCCTACCATTGTAACCGACTCTGTAACCCTAACCTATCCGGTGTCTATATAAACCGGAGGGTTTTAGTCCGTGGGGCGAACAACAATCATACCATAGGCTAGCTTCTAGGGTTTAGCCTCTATGATCTCGTGGTAGATCTACTCTTGTACTACCCATATCATCAATATTAATCAAGCAGGAGTAGGGTATTACCTCCATCGAGAGGGCCCGAACCTGGGTAAAAACATCGTGTCCCTTGTCTCCTGTTACCATCCGCCTAGACGCATAGTTCGGGACCCCCTACCCGAGATCCGCCGGTTTTTGACACCGACATCGCCTGCCCCCTGGGCGCGCAGCCCACCCTCGTGGGCCCCTCGTGGCTCCCCTGACCGACTTCTTTCGCCTATATATATATCCATATTGTTGGAAATATGCCCTAGAGGCAATAATAAAAGGAATATTATTATATTTCCTTGTTTATGATAATTGTCTTTTATTCATGCTATAATTGTATTATCCAGAAATTGTAATACACGTGTGAATACATAGACTACAACATGTCCCTAGTGAGCCTCTAGTTGACTATCTCGTTGATCAATAGATAGTCATGGTTTCCTGACTATGGACATTGGATGTCATTGATAACGGGATCACATCATTAGGAGAATGATGTGATGGACAAGACCCAATCCTAAGCATAGCACAAGATCGTGTAGTTCGTTTGCTAGAGCTTTTCCGATGTCAAGTATCCTTTCCTTAGACCATGAGATCGTTTAACTCCCGGATACCGTAGGAGAGCTTTGGGTGTACCAAACGTCACAACGTAACTGGGTGACTATAAAGGTGCACTACAGGTATCTCCGAAAGTGTCATTGGGTTGTCACGGATCGAGGCGGGATTTGTCACTCCGTATTACGGAGAGGTATCATGGGCCCACTCGGTAATGCATCATCATAATGAGCTCAAAGTGACCAAGTGTTTGGTCACGGATCATGCATTACTGATGCGAGTAAAGTGACTTGCTGTGAACGAGATTGAATGAGGTATTGGGATACCGACGATCGAATCTCGGGCAAGTAACATACCGATTGACAAAGGGAATTGTATACGGGTTGCTTGAATCCTCGACATCGTGGTTCATCCGATGAGATCATCGAGGAGCATGTAGGAGCCAACATGGGTATCCAGATCCCGCTGTTGGTTATTGACCGAGAGAGCGTCTCGGTCATGTCTCGCTGTCTCCCGAACCCGTAGGGTCTACACACTTCAGGTTCGGTGACGCTAGGGTTGTATGAATATGAGTATGCAGCAAACCGAAAGTTGTTCGGAGTCCCGGATGAGATCCCGTACGTCACGAGGAGTTCCGGAATGGTCCGGAGGTAAAGAATTATATATGGGAAGTCAAGTTTCGGCCATCAGGAAAGTTTCGGGATCCACCGGTATTGTACCGGGACCACCGGAAGGGTCCCCGGGGGTCCACCGGGTGGGGCCACCTATCCCGGAGGGCCCCATGGGCTGAAGTGGGAGGGGAACCAGCCCCTGGTGGGCTGGTGCGCCCCACCTGGGCCCCGTCTGCGCCTAGGGTTGGGAACCCTAGGGGAGGGGGCGCCTCCACTTGCCTTGGGGGGCAAGTCTCCCCCCTTGGCCGCCGCCCCCCTAGGAGATCCCATCTCCTAGTGCCGGCGCCCCCTGGGGTCCCTATATAAAGAGGGGGGTGGGAGGGCATCCGTACCCAACACCTGGCGCCTCCCTCCCCTCCCTGCTACACCTCTCCCTCCCGTAGTTGCTTGGCGAAGCCCTGCTGGAGCCCTGCTGCATCCACCACCACGCCGTCGTGCTGCTGGATCTTCATCAACCTCTCCCTCCTCCTTGCTGGATCAAGGTGCTGGAGACGTCATCCGCTCCGTACGTGTGTTCAATGCGGAGGTGTTGTCCGTTCGGCACTTGGTCATCGGTGATTTGGACCACGACGAGTACGACTCCCTCAACCCCCGTTCTCTTGAACGCTTCCGCTCGCGATCTACAAAGGTATGTAGATGGATCTTGGTGAAACCGTAGGAAAATTTTTATTTTCTGCAACATTCCCCAACAGTGGCATCATGAGCTAGGTCTATGCGTAGTTCTCTATTGCACGAGTAGAACACAAATCTGTTGTGGGCGTAGATGTTGTCAACTTTCTTACCGCTACTAGTCTTATTTTGCTTCAGCGGTATTGTGGGATGAAGCGGCCCGGACCGACCTTACACGTACGCTTATGTGAGACAGGTTCCACCGACTGACATGCACTAGTTGCATAAAGTGGCTAGCGGGTGTCTGTCTCTCCCACTTTAGTTGGAGCGGATTCGATGAAAAGGGTCCTTATGAAGGGTAAATAGAAGTTGACAAATCACATTGTGGCTTTTTCGTAGGTAAAAAAAGTTCTTGCTAGAACCCTATTGCAGCCACGTAAAAGATGCAACAACAATTAGAGGACGTCTAACTTGTTTTTGCAGCAATTGCCTTGTGATGTGATATGGCCAAAAGTTGTGATGAATGATGAATGATATATTGTGATGTATGAGATCATGTTCTTGCAATAGGAATCACGACTTGCATGTCGATGAGTATGACAACCGGAAGGAGCCATAGGAGTTGTCTTAATTATTGTATGACCTGCGTGTCATTGATTCAACGCCATGTAATTACTTTGCTTTATTGCTAAACCGTTAGCTATAGTAGTAGAAGTAATAGTTGGCGAGCAACTTCGTGGAGACACGATGATGGAGATCATGATGATGGAGATCATGGTGTCATGCCGGTGACAAGATGATCATGGAGCCCCAAGATGGAGATCAAAGGAGCTATATGATATTGGCCATATCATGTCACTACTATTTAATTGCATGTGATGTTTATTATGTTTATGCATCTTGTTTACTTAGAACGACGGTAGTAAATAGGATGATCCCTCATAATAATTTCAAGAAGGTGTTCCCCCTAACTGCGCGCCGTTGCTAAAGTTCGTCGTTTCGAAGCACCACGTGATGATCGGGTGTGATAGATTCTTACGTTCACATACAACGGGTGTAAGACAGTTTTACACATGCCAAACACTTAGGTTAACTTGATGAGCCTAGCATGTACAGACATGGCCTCGGAACACAAGAGACCGAAAGGTCGAACATGAGTCGTATGGAAGATACGATCAACATGGAGATGTTCACCGATGATGACTAGTCCGTCTCACGTGATGATCAGACACGGCCTAGTCGACTCGGATCATGTAACACTTAGATGACTAGAGGGATGTCAAATCTGAGTGGGAGTTCATTAAATAATTTGATAATATGAACTTAATTATCATGAACATTAGTCTAAAATCTTTGCAAAAATGTCTTGTAGATCAAATGGCCAACGCTCATGTCAACATGAACTTCAACGCGTTCCTAGAGAAAACCAAGCTGAAAGATGATGGCAGCAACTATTCGGACTGGGTCCGAACCCGAGAATCATCCTCATAGCAGCCAAGAAACAATATGTCCTAGAAGCACCGCTAGGTGAAGCACCCATCCCGAGAACCAAGACATTATGAACGCTTGGCAGTCTCGTCTTGATGATTACTCCCTCGTTCAAGTGCGGCATGCTTTACAGCTTAGAACCGGGGCTCCAAAAGCGTTTTGAGCAACACGGAGCATATGAGATGTTCGAGGAGCTGAAAATGGTTTTCCAAGCTCATGCCCGGTCGAGAGATATGAAGTCTTCGACAAGTTCTATAGTTGTAAGATGGAGGAAAATAGTTACATCGGTGAGCACATACTCAAAATGTCTGGGTTGCACAACCGCCTGTCCCAGTGGACATTAACCTCCCTGACGAGGCGGTCATTGACAGAATCCTTGATCGCTCCCACCGAGCTACAAGAGCTTTGTGATGAACTACAATATGCGGGGATGGTGAAAACTATTCCTGAAGTATTTTCAATGTTGAAGTCGTGAGGTAGAAATCAAGAAAGAACATCAAGTGTTGATGGTCAATAAAACCACTAAGTTCAAGAAGGGCAAGGGTAAGAAGAACTTCAAGAATGACGGCAAGGAT
Source organism: Aegilops longissima (assembly GCA_021605205.1). Taxonomy (NCBI): domain Eukaryota; kingdom Viridiplantae; phylum Streptophyta; class Magnoliopsida; order Poales; family Poaceae; genus Aegilops; species Aegilops longissima. Next base: position 464,789,993 of record CM038680.1, read on the forward strand.
GTTGCCGCCCGCAAGCCGTTTCGGGAAGAAGTCAAAGAATGGACCCAAGCCCGAGACTGAGTGCTTTTATTGCAAAGGAAGGGTCAATGGAAGCGGAACTGCCCCAAATACTTAGCGCACAAGAAGGCCGCAACACTAAAGGTATATTTGATATACATGTAATTGATGTGTACCTAACCAGACTCGTAGTAACTCCCGGGTATTTGATACCGGTGCCGTTGCTCATATTTGTAACTCACAGCAGAGCTGCGGAATAAACGGAGATGGCGAAGGACGAGGTGACGATGCGCGTCGGGAATGGTTCCAAGGTCGATGTGATCGCCGTCGGCACGCTACCTCTACATTTACCTACGGGATTAGTTTTAAACCTCAATAATTGTTATTTAGTGCCAAGTTTGAGCATGAACATTATATCAGGATCTCGTTTAATACGAGATGGCTACTCATTTAAATCCAAGAATAATGGTTGTTCTATTTATATGAGAGATATGTTTTATGGTCATGCTCCGATGGTTAATGGTTTATTCTTAATGAATCTCGAAAGTGATGTTACACATATTCATAGTGTGAATACCAAAAGATGTAAAGTTGATAACGATAGTCCCACATACTTGTGGCACTGCCGCCTTGGTCACATAGGTGTCAAGCGCATGAAGAAGCTCCATGCTGATGGACCTTTAGAGTCTCTCGGTTATGAATCATTTGACACATGCGAACCATGCCTTATGGGCAAAATGACCAAGACTAAGTTCTCCGAAACAATGGAGCGAGCAACCAACTTATTGGAAATCATACATACCGATGTGTGTGGTCCAATGAGCGTTGAGGCTCGCGGAGGATATCGTTACGTTCTCACTCTCACTGATGACTTGAGTAGATATGGGTATGTCTACTTGATGAAACACAAGTCTGAGACCTTTGAAAAGTTCAAAGAATTTCAGAATGAGGTAGAGAATCAACGTGGCCGAAAAATAAAGTTCTTACGATCAGATCATGGAGGAGAATATTTAAGTCACGAATTTGGTACACACTTAAGGAAATGTGGAATCGTTTCACAACTCACGCCGCTGGAACACCTCAACGTAACGGTGTGTCCGAACGTCGTGTCGCACTCTATTGGATATGGTGCGATCTATGATGTCTCTTACTGATTTACCGCTATCATTTTGGGGATACGCTTTAGAGATAGCTACATTCACTTTAAATAGGGCATCGTCTAAATCCGTTGAGACGACACCGTATGAATTATGGTTTGGAAAGAAACCTAAGCTGTCGTTTCTAAAAGTTTGGGGATGCGATGCTTATGTCAAGAAACTTCAACCTGAAAAGCTCGAACCCAAGTCGGAAAAATGTGTCTTCATAGGATACCCTAAGGAAACCGTTGGGTATACCTTCTACCTTAGATCCGAAGGCAAGATCTTTGTTGCCAAGAACGGATCCTTTCTGGAAAAAGAGTTTCTCTCGAAAGGAGTAAGTGGGAGGAAAGTAGAACTCGATGAAGTACTACCTCTTGAACCGGAAAGTAGTGCAGCTCGGAAAATGTTCTGTGGTGCCTACACCGATCGGAGAGGAAATTAATGATGATGATCAAGGTACTTGGATCAAGTTGCTCTTGAACTTCGTGGGTCCACAAGGACACGTTCCACACCGAGTGGTATGGCAACCCTGTCACGGAAATCATGTTGTTAGACAACGGTGAACCTTCGAACTATGAAGAAGCGATGGCGGGCCCAGATTCCAACAAATGGCTTGAAGCCATGCAATCCGAGATAGGATCCATGTATGAAAACAAAGTATGGACTTTGACAGACTTGCCCGATGATCGGCGAGCGATAGAAAATAAATGGATCTTTAAGAAGAAGACGGATGCGGATGGTAATGTTACCATCTATAAAGCTCTACTTGTTGCTAAAGGTTATCGGCAAGTTCAAGGGATTGACTATGATGAGACTTTCTCTCCCGTAGCGAAGCTGAAGTCCGTCCAAATCATGTTAGCAATTGCCGCATACTATGATTATGAGATATGGCAAATGGACGTCAAAACGGCATTCCTTAACGGCTATCTTAAGGAAGAACTGTATATGATGCAGCCGGAAGGTTTTGTCGACCCTAAGAATGCTAACAAGGTATGCAAGCTCCAGCGATCCATTTATGGGCTGGTGCAAGCATCTCGAGTTGGAACATTCGCTTTGATGAGATGATCAAAGCGTTTGGGTTTATGCAGACTTATGGAGAAGCTGCGTTTACAAGAAAGTGAGTGGGAGCTCTGTAGCATTTCTCATATTATATGTAGATGACTTACTTTTGATGGGAAATGATATAGAACTTTTGGACAACATTAAGGCCTACTTGAATAAGAGTTTTTCAATGAAGGACCTTGGAGAAGCTGCTTATATATTAGGCATCAAGATCTATATAGATAGATCGAGACGCCTCATAGGTCTTTCACAAAGCACATACCTTGATAAGATATTGAAGAAGTTCAAAATGGATCAGTCCAAGAAAGGGTTCTTGCACAGTATTACAAGGTGTGAAATTGAGCTCGGCTCAATGTCCCACCACGGCAGAAGATATAGAAGAGATGAGTGTCATCCCTATGCATCAGCCATAGGGTCTATTATGTATGCCATGCTGTGTACTGACTGATGTAAACCTTGTCGTAAGTTTGGTAGGAAGATACCAAAGTAATCCCGCAAGGAACACCGGACAGCGGTCAAGAATATCCTGAAGTACCGAAAAGGACTAAGGACATGTTTCTCGTTTATGGAGGTGACGAAGAGCTCGTCAGTAAAGGGTTACGTCGACGATAGCTTCGACACGATCCGATGACTCTAAGTCACAAACCGGATACGTGTATATGTTGAATGGTGGAGCGATGGCTGGTGCAGCTGCAAGCGAAGCGTCGTGGCGGGATCTACATGTGAAGCGGGTACATGGCAGCCTCGGAGGCAGCGCATGAAGCAATTTGGGTGAAGGAGTTCATCACCGACCTAGGAGTCATACCCAATGCGTCGGGCTGATCAAACTCTTCAGTGACAACACCGGAGCTATTGCACTTGCCAAGGAGCCCAGTGTTTCACAAGAAGACCAGCACATCAAGCGTCGCTTCAACTCCATTCGTGAAAATGTTCAAGATGGGGACATAGAAATTTGCAAAGTGCATACGGATCTGAATGTCGCAGATCCGCTGACTAAACCTCTTCCGCGAGCAAAACATGATCAACACCAGAACTCTATGGGTGTTCGATTCATCACAATGTAACTAGATTATTGACTCTAGTGCAAGTGGGAGACTGTTGGAAATATGCCCTAGAGGCAATAATAAAAGGATTATTATTATATTTCCTTGTTTATGATAATTGTCTTTTATTCATGCTATAATTGTATTATCCGGAAATCGTAATACACGTGTGAATACATAGACTACGACATGTCCCTAGTGAGCCTCTAGTTGACTAGCTCGTTGATCAATAGATAGTCATGGTTTTCTGACTATGGACATTGGATGTCATTGATAATGGGATCACATCATTAGGAGAATGATGTGATGGACAAGACCCAATCCTAAGCATAGCACAAGATTGTGTAGTTCGTTGCTAGAGCTTTTCCAATGTTAAGTATCCTTTCCTTAGACCATGAGATCGTTTAACTCCTGGATACCGTAGGAGTGCTTTGGGTGTACCAAACGTCACAACGTAACTGGGTGACTATAAAGGTGCACTACAGGTATCTCCGAAAGTGTCTGTTGGGTTATCACGAATCGAGACTGGGATTTGTCACTCCTTATTACGGAGAGGTATCACTAGGCCCACTCGGTAATGCATCACATAATGAGCTCAAAGTGACCAAGTGTTTGGTCATGGGATCATGCATTACGGTACGAGTAAAGTGACTTGCCGGTAACGAGATTGAACGAGGTATTGGGATACCGACGATCGAATCTCGGGCAAGTAAATACCGATTGACAAAGGGAATTGTATACGGGGTTGCTTGAATCCTCGACATCGTGGTTCATCCGATGAGATCATCGAGGAGCATGTGGGAGCCAACATGGGTATCCAGATCTCGCTGTTGGTTATTGACCGAAGAGCAGTCTCGGTCATGTCTGCCTGTCTCCCGAACCCGTAGGGTCTACACACTTAAGGTTCGGTGACGCTAGGGTTGTATGAATATGAGTATGCAGCAAACCGGAAGTTGTTCGGAGTCCCGGATGAGATCCCAGACGTCACGAGGAGTTCCGGAATGGTCCGGAGGTAAAGAATTATATATGGGAAGTCGAGTTTCGGCCACAGGGAAAGTTTTGGGATCCACCGGTATTGTACCGGGACCACCGGAAGGGTCCCAGGGGTCCACCGGGTGGGGCCACCTATCCTGGAGGGCCCCCCTGGGCTGAAGTAGGAGGGGAGCCAGCCCCTGGTGGGCTGGTGCACCCCCCTGGGCCCCCTTGCGCGTAGGGTTGGGAACCCTAGGGGAGGGGGCGCCTCCACTTGCCTTGGGGGGCAAGTCTCCCCCTGGCGCCCGCCCCTAGGAGATCCCATCTCCTAGGGCAGCACCCCAGGGTCCCTATATAAAGAGGGGGTGGGAGGAAGCTGCACCCAACACCGGCGCCTCCTCCCTCCCCGCTACACCTCTCCCTCCTGTAGTTGCTTGGTGAAGCCTGCCGGAGCCTCACTGCATCCACCACCACGCCGTCGTCTCTTGGATCTTCATCAACCTCTCCTCCTACTTGCTGGATCAAGGTGCGGGAGACGTCATCCGCTCCGTACGTGTGTTGAACGCGGAGGTGCTGTCCGTTCGGCACTTGGTCATCGGTGATTTGGATCACGACGAGTACGACTCCCTCAACCCCCGTTCTCTTGAACGCTTCCGCTCGCGATCTACGAAGGTATGTAGAAGCACTCCTATCACTCGTTGCTAGATGAACTCATAGATGGATCTTGGTGAAACACATAGGAAATTTTTTATTTTCTGCAACGTTCCCCAACACATATACCTTAAAAACATCGAAGTGCAGAATAGATCGGGATTTCCACCGCCGCAAGCCTTTGTAGCCACCGAAAACCAATTGGGACCCTGTTTCGGCACCCTGTCGGAGGGGGGATCGCTCACCGGTGGCCATCTTCATCATCCCGGCGATCTCCATGACGAGGAGGGAGTAGTTCACCCTCGGGGCTGAGGGTATGTACCAGTAGCTATGTGTTTGATCTCTCTCTCTCTCTCTCTCGTGTTCTTGAGGTGGTACGATCTTGATGTATCGCGAGCTTTGCTATTATAGTTGGATCTTATGATGTTTCTCCCCCTCTACTCTCTTGTAATGGATTGAGTTTTCCCTTTGAAGTTATCTTATTGGATTGAGTCTTTAAGAATTTGAGAACACTTGATCTATGTCTTGCATGTGCTTATGTGTGGTGACAATGGGATATCACGTGATCCACCTGATGTATGTTTTGGTGATCAACTTGCGAGTTCGTGACCTCGTGAACTTATGCATAGGGGTTGGCACACGTTTTCGTCTCTGCTAGAAACTGTGGGGCACTCTTTGAAGTACTTTATGTTGGTTTGAATAGATAAATCTGAGATTGTGTGATGCATATCGTATAATCATACCCACAGATACTTGAGGTGACATTGGAGTATCTAGGTAACATTAGGGTTTTGGTTGATTTGTGTCTTAAGGTGTTATTCTCGTACGAACTCTATGATAGATCGAACGGAAAGAATAGGTTCGTGTTACTTTACTACGGACTCTTGAATAGATCGATCAGAAAGGATAACTTTGAGGTGGTTTTGTACCCTACAATAATCTCTTCGTTTGTTCTCTGCTATTTGTGACTTTGGAGTGACTCTTTGTTGCATGTTGAGGGATAGTTATATGATCCAATTATGTTATTATTGTTGAGAGAACTTGCATTAGTGAAAGTATGAACCCTAGGCCTTGTTTCCTAGCATCGCAATATCGTTTACGCTCACTTTTATCGCTTGTTACCTTGCTGTTTTTATATTTTCAGATTACAAAAACCTATATCTACCATCCATATTGCACTTGTATCGCCATCTCTTCGCCGGACTAATGCACCTATACAATTTACCATTGTATTGGGTGTGTTGGGGACACAAGAGACTCTTTGTTATTTGGTTGCAGGGTTGCTTGAGAGAGACCATCTTCATCCTACGCCTCCCGCGGATTGATAAACCTTAGGTTATCCACTTGAGGGAAATTTGCTACTGTCCTACAAACCTCTGCACTTGGAGGCCCAACAACGTCTACAAGAAGAAGGTTGTGTAGTAGACATCACCGCCTGCGCCGAGAGCGCGGCCGCCTACACCGAGAGTGCCGCCGCATCCGCATTGAGCGCGCCCGCTTCCGCCGAGAGGGCGTCTGCGGCAGCCGACAGGGTAGCTGCAGCAGCCGAGATGGCTGCATCTGCTGCTGCGACAGCGGCTGCAAACGCCAAGAGCGCTCGAGCTGCTGTCTGTGCCGCTGATGTCGCCCTGGCTTGAGTCGAGGCCATCCATGCCAAGATCGAGGATGCACACGCCAAGATATTCCAGGCCACCTCGGACTCCAGCATGCAACCCACGTCCGAAAAGGTGGCGGTGGCCATGGAGCACCTGCTTCCTCATGAGGTCGCCGAGCGGGAGCTGGAGATGCATGAGGCGGTGGAGATCGAGGAGTGCCGAGAGGAGGAGTTGTGTGTGGCCGAGGTCGAGGTAGGGAAGAGTCTGTCCGTAGAGGAATCGGCGGTGGAGTACCAACACGAGCTCTGGCGCAGCCACTACTACAAGTACTACAACCTTGAGGGCGGCGCCGAGGAAGAGGACGAGGATGAGGACGCGGTTGACTTCAGCAGGGGGGACGCGAAGTCCACCAACAGCGGCATGTCGCCAGGACAAGTCATCGACGTCTCATCTCACATCGGCGATGCATAGGCCGGCGCGGCGGCGGATTTGTTAAAATTATGCATACTTAGGCTTTGTTTTTAATGCTGGTCTTTTGTTAGAGCAATGTTTAGGTCAACTGGCTCTGTTTAATTATTAAAATTGCTCGATTCAGTAAGCGTGGTATGCCTGTTGTATGCTCTTTTGTGTGCCCAAATTAGCAAGCGATGTTAAATTATGCAATGACGTAGCCGGGGAAATTTCCACCAAAATTTGAATTATCAAACTCATCCCATGCGCGTAAAGAAGAAGAATCGTTCGCGATGCACACAATCGTTCAAAGTGAATGGTCCGGCGGCACCGCGCACAAACTTTCCCTCCACATTTTTCCAAATTTTTGGCCTACCGCCAAAAAATCTACCCCCGCCCCCTTCCCCACCCCCTTTTCTCGCCGACCACAAGTCACATTTCCCCTGTTTCCTCCTTCCTTCCTTCCTAAGCTATATCCGCTTCCTCGCTCTCGCCGTATCGCATCGTACCGCCGGGGTCACCATGGTCTTCTTCAAAGACCTCTCCAGTGGTTCCTCCTCTGGCGGCGACTCCTTCACCACCCGGGTATGCCTCTCTTCTCTCTCTCGGGCTATGACTTGGAATGAAGGATTTTTACCCGGCGGTCGATTTGAGTCATTTCTTCCTCTTGTAGCTCCCTAGGACCATCAGTGGCAACGAATGGAGCGGGGTGGCTGGAGATCTATCTGCAAGTTGTCACCATCAATCTCCATGCGTGAAGCTAGTTGCGTTTGAATCTGTGGACAGTGGGAGGAAGTTTCTCGCATGTGCAGAGAAGGTTGGACCCTCTTTCGTTGTTACAAATCATTTGTTAGATGTGATTCAGACATTGTCACGATCCCAACCCATTCATACCACACCTTCAACCAAATGCATCCTAAGACAGTGTCATAGTTTGTACCTAGTATCTAAAATTGTTGCCATCTCATCAGCGGTGCCATTAGAAAATTATTTGGCACCGCTTCAGCAGTTTGTGCAGCCAACTTTGGTCCACACATCCGAGTAGCCAAGCAGTAAAATACTAAATCTTTATGGCACGAAGGAACTAGGAATCAGAGCAACTAGGTGCTCCGGAGTCCGGGTCCTTGATTTTTTTCCATTGCATTGGCTCGCCAGTGCAGGGCACCAGTGCGAGATGTAGCAACAGGTGTCTTTACACCAGTTTGGGCATACATAGTGGACGACCTTAGTGCTATTAGTTCTATGTTACTAAATTTGTGCATGTACACACCTGTTAGTATCAATTTGCTGTCATCCAAACATTGTCGCTATGTTGTTGCAGTTATATTTACCTTCCTCATAAAATGTTCAATTTGTTATTTATTGTACATGAGTAAGAACTTGTAGCATTGTTGTAGTTAATTATAGCTTCTAATGTTCCAGAATTTGGTTGTGTCTCAATAGCAATTAATTCATTTGCACATTGATCTTTTTGAGAAGATATGTCATAATTAACATGTTTCTTTAGTTTTTCAAAATAAGCATTGGTGATTTTCTATGTTGCTATAAACCCATTTCTCCTACAATTGTTACTGATCTAGTTTTAAATATTATAGGATGAATGAAAGTGTTCTTACTTGGAGTGGGTTGGTCAAGAGTGGCCACAGTCTTTGACGATGTGCCTAGCGAAGCTCTGGAGCATGTATGAGGAAGAGAACAGAGGAAGTGTTGTCAACGCTGAAGAATATTTGAAGATGCGGGATAAAAATAGGAAGGTGGAGAATGACCTCAGATTTTTTTAAATCAAACTTTGCTAAGATGGTGTTGGTGAAGGAGGAGGCACTTTCCCAGTTGGCCAATGCAAAACAGGTTCTTACTGAACTGAAAGCAGAGGTCGATAAGACGAGCCTGGATGATCTCGATTAGCGAAATGAATATATTGTTCTTATGAAGTTGAACTAGCTATATGTTGTACTGTGATGTTTTCATGTAGCTATCGTACTGTGATGTTACAATATATTTATGTGCCTGATATGAAATTGCCAAATAGTTGTTAGATATGAAATGTGAATTTGCGTAATACTGGAATTATTAATTGTAAACTAATAAACATGCTAAATGTGTCATGGAACTTTGCAAATGGTTCGAGCAGTAAAAGCGCTTGTGATGGATAGCCCAATGCCACACAGTTTTCTTCATCAAATCGTGTGTGATGTAGCTGATAAAAGCAAACGGTTAACCAAGGCAGAGCGTGTATTATAGTTACACCTTTCACACACGAGCCTACACATAAAACTGTTTGGGATGTACATACGAACGGAAACGTTTTCCCTGGATTGACCATGTGGGATGTACATAAGAACGGAAACGTATTCCTTGGATTGACCGTGTGTGATATACATACCTATGGAAATGTTTTTCTGGGATTCACCATGTGAGATGTACATACCAACGGAAATGATTGGGTTTCGATGCCTCGCCCGATCGCACACGAGCTCATTTGGTGTCCCATAAGGGCCTATCCCCGACGATTTCTAGGCCGTGTGGGAAGGACCCCCCTATCGCCCACACTCACTTGGCGACGGTTCCAAATGCCGTCGCGAAAAGGGGTTAAAAACTGTTTGTATAGCACTGACGCGTACCAGTGTTAATACTATTCACTTGGAATTGTTTCTTCGGAAAGTGCACCGTATGCTCATTACCATTGATATGAAAAGTGACCTTGCTTTTGTTGCAATCAATAACAACCCCTGCAGTATTCAAGAAGGGTCTACCAAGGATAATCAACATATTGTCATCCTCGGGCATCTCAAGTATAACAAAGTCAGTCAAAATAGTAACATTAGCAACAACAATTGGCACATCCTCACAAATACCAATAGGTATGGCAGTTGATTTGTCAGCCATTTGCAATAATATTTCAATAGGTGTGAGTTTATTCAAATCAAGTCTTTTATATAAAGAGAAAGGCATAACACTAACACCAACTGCCATATCACATAAAGCAGTTTTCACATAGTTTCTTTTGACGGAGCAAGGTATAGTTGGTATTCCCGGATCTCCCAGTTTTTTAGTTACTCCATATTTAAAAGTATAATTAGCAAGCATGGTGGAGATTTCAGCTTCCTATATTTTTCTCTTATTGGTGATGATGTCTTTCATGTACTTTGCATAAGGAGGCATTTTTAGGATGTCAGTCAAGCGAGTTCACAAAAGACTGGCCTCAACATTTCAGCAAAGCGTTCAAATTCTTCACCATCTTTCTTTTTAGTTGACTTAGGTGGAAAGGGGATAGGTTTTTGAACCCATGGTTCTCTTTCCTTACCATGTTTTCTAGCAACAAAGTCTCTTTTGTCATATCTTTTATTCTTGGGTTATGGGTTATCAAGATCAAGTGTTGGTTCTATCTCAACATCATTGTCTGGTTCTTTATTATTTGTTTGAGTATCTCCATGAACCTCATCATTATCTTTGTCATTATCAGAGGGTGAGTGTTCATTACCAGATTGAGTTTCAGCATCAGAGATAGAAACTTCATTATCATTATCAGGAGGTTTTTCTACTTCGGGTTCACTAGAGGCATGCAAAGTCCTATCATTTTTCTTCTTCTTTTTATTTTTAGAAGGGCTACGTGCATCCGTGTTAACTCTTTGAGAGTCTTGTTCAATTCTTTTAGGGTGCCCCTCAGGATAAAGTGCTTCCTGAGTCACCTTACCTTCTCTAGTGGCTACTCTAATAGCAAAGTCATTTATATATATTGTTGTTCATTTCATCTAACAACTCTCTTTGAGATTTAGCAACTTGTTCTAACCGAGTTTGAACCATAGACGCATGCTTTCCCACACCTCTAACATCATTTGAGGTTATAAATAACAAGTCACTCAAGCGAGCAATCTATTCAGAACTGTATTTCAATTGTTTCATAACATTTGCATTGAAGTGATCTTGCTTTCTTATGTAATTTTCAAACTCATAAAGGCATTGGCTAGGGTGCATATTGTGAGGATTATCATTATCATTGAATTTCATTAGAGAATTTACCTCTACCACCTTAGTTGGTGGTGGTGTATCAAGCCCATGTATTTCTTTAATAGGAGGTAAATTTTTTACATCCTCAGCTTTAATACCTTTTTCTCTCATAGATTTATTTGCTTCTTGCATATCTTCAGGACTGAGATATAAGATACCCCTCTTCTTCGGAGTGGGTTTAATCGTTGGTTCAGGAGGAGTCCAACCATCAGAATTTTTCAATATGTTATTCAATAATTCTTCAGCTTGCCCAATAGTCCGTTCCCTGAAAACACAACGAGCACAACTATCTAGGAAATCCCTAGAAGCATCAGTTATTCCGTTATAGAATATATCAAGTATTTCATTTTTCTTAAGAGGATGATCAGGCAAAGCATTAAGCAGTTGGAGAAGCCTCCCCCAAGCTTGTGGGAGACTCTCTTCTTTAGTTTGCACAAAATTAAATATTTCCTGTAAGGCAACTTGTTTCTTATGAGCAGGAAAATATTTTTCAGAGAAGTAATAAATCATGTACTCGGGACTACACACACAACGAGGAGCAAGAGTATTGTACCAGGCTTTAGCATCACCCTTTAAAGAGAACGGAAATAATTTAAGAATATAGTAATAGCGAATCTTCTCATCTTAAACAAAAAGGGTGGCTATGTCATTCAACTTAGTGAGATGTGCCACAACAGTTTCAGTTTCATAACCATGGAAAGGATCAGATTCAACCAAAATAATTAACTCTGGGTCGACAGAGAATTCATAATCCTTATCATCAACAAAGATAGGTGAAGTAGCAAACTTGGGATCACATTTCATTTTAGCATTCAAAGATTTCTCTTTATACTTGCATAATAGTTTCTCTAGATCATCCCTATCCTTACAAGCAAGAATATCTCTAGTTGCCTCCTCACTCATAACATAACCTTCCGGTACCTTAGGAAATTCATATCTAGGAGGGCTAGTTCTAATAGGTGTTTCAAGATTTTCAGTCTCAAGTTATTCACCAGTTTCAACAATTTCATCAGTTTCAGCATTCTCAAAAGCTTTAGTTCTAGCAATTTGGTCATCAAGAAATGTGGCACATTATCATCAAGCAAGGTACTAGCATCATAATGAGCATCATTCATAGCAGAAGTACCATCATCAATAACTTGCGACATATTAGGATAAATAGCATGTGGTGGTGTTGTAAGTTTACTTATAACAGAAGGTGAATCTAAAGCAAAACTGGATGGCAGTACCTTACTTCCCCTCGTCTTAGAGGAAAAAAATCTTAGTCTTAGCATCCTTCAGATTGTTCATAGTGATAAATTGATAACAATCCCAAGTGACTCAACAAATATAGCTATGCTCCCCAACAATGGCGCCAGAAAAAGTTCTTCATAACCCACAAGTATAGGGGATTGCAGCAGTTTTCGAGGGTAGAGTATTCAACCCAAATTTATTGATTCGACACAAGGGGAGCCAAAGAATATTTGTAAGTATTAGCAGCTGAGTTGTCAATTCAACCACACCTGGAGATTAATTATCTGCACAAAGTGATCAGTAGCAAAGTAGTATGATAGTTTTGATAGTAGTAGAAACGGCAATAGTAATGGTAACAATGATAGTAATAGTTTTGTAGAAACTGCAACAGTAACGATAGCAGTAGTAACTTAGCAAGGATCAATATGTAGGAAAATCGTAGACATTAGATCAGCAATTTGTTGGATGATATTCATCATGTGACATTTATAACCTAGGGCAATACGGCACTAGCTCCAGTTCATAAATATAATGTAGGCATGTATTCCGTAAATACTCATGCATGCTTATGGAAAGAACTTGCATGACATCTTTTGTCCTACCCTCCCGTGGCAGCGGGGTCCTATTGGAAACTAAGGGATATTAAGGCCTCCTTTTAATAGAGAACCAGAATAGAGCATTAACACATGGTGAATACATGAACTCCTCAAACTACGGTCATCACCGGGAAGTGTCCCGACTATTGTCACTCCGGGGTTGTTGGATCATAACACGTAGTAGGTGACTATAACTTGCAAGATCGGATCCGAAACATAGATATAATGGCGATAACATAAACGGTTTAGATCTGAAATCATGGCGCCCGGGCCCAAAGTGACAAGCATTAAGCATGGCAAAGTCATAGCAACATCAATCTCAGAACATATTGGATACTAGGGATCAAGCCCTGACAAAACTAACTCGATTACATGATGAATCTCATCCAACTCCTCACCGACCAGCGAGCCTACAAAGGAATTACTCACTCCCGGTGGAGAGCATCGTGGAATTGGTGATGGAGAAGGGTTGGTGATGACGAAGATCGAAGACCCCCCTCCCCGGAGCCCCAAACGGACTCCAGATCTGGCCTCCCGATGAAGAACAGGAGGTGACGGCGGCTCCGTCTCGTGAAATGCGATAATTCTTCTTCCCTGATTTTTTCTGAAAAAATAGGATTTTATAGCGCCGGTTTGAGTTCTGGGGCCACCTGTGGGGACAACCCACAGGCGCGCTGAGGCGTGCCTGTTGGGTTGTGCCCACCCATGTGCCCCCCTTTGGTGGTTCTTGGCTCCACAAATTCTCTTTTATTGTATAAAAATTCGTCGCAAAGTTTCATTCAAATCTGGGAATTTTTATTTCTGCACAAAAACAACACCATGGTAGTCCTGCTGAAAACAACATCAGTCCGGGTTAGTTCCATTCAAATCATTCAACTTAGAGTCCAAAACAAGAGGAAAAGCGTTAGGAAAAGTAGATGCGACGGAGACGTATCATGCATCATCACCCCCTTCTATTTAAGGCCTCCCCGAGCCCTGCTCTCCTCACCACTCGCCCTCTGCAACTCCGAAGCAATCCCTGCACCTCCCACTCCTCTCCAGAAGCGCCTGACCTCGGGATCGAGCTCGAGATCCGCCGCCTCGGGTCGCCGTCGATCCCGCGGACAGGCCTCCCCCGACCCTCTTTCTTCTTCCTCTGAAACGCCCGCAGCGCGCTGACCATTTCCCCTCTCTCTCCTATGTCTTTTGCAGCCTGGGTCGAGCGGGTCAACCTCGAGCCGAAGCTCCGCCGCGCTGTTCTTCGTCGCCGGTGAACCTGGCCCTCCCGGTGACCAACTCCGGCACCCCCCGAACGGCGACTCCTTTCTGAGTCCAACGGTGCCCCCCACTCGCCTCGCCGTGGCCCACGTCACCACCGGTGAGCATGCCGCCCTCCCTGTCGCGAGGTTGGAGATGATAGGCGGGCCCCGCCTGTCATACTCACCTCTCTCTCACTCAGCGACGGGTGGGATCCACCTGTCAGGTTTAAACACGCCCCTCGTGCACGCACCGTGTCAGCTGAAGGCGTATTTCCCCTTTACGCCTTCGACGTAGCAGGCGTGCGAGCTGGTTTCTCTGTGGGCCAGCTGCATTGTGGCCCTTCTGGCCCAGTTGCACAATGCCATTTTTTTTATTTTTGAAACTTCCAAAAATTCCACAGATCACGAAATTTGTCCAAATGAAATAATTCCAACTTCTAAATTCTTCTAAAATTCCAGCCTATTTAATGGTTTAACTTTCATACACATCCATCACACCTTTATGTGTTGTTCAAATTTAAATTCAAATTTGAGCATTTAAATCCCTCTTTGAAAATCAATTTCTCTATTTGTATAGATCCAATTCCAAAACTAAGTTTTCAACCTAATATTTATCAAAAATGATTGAACATTTTTATGAGCACTTTGTTTTTTTTTCTATTTTGTGCTATTGTCTTATCGTATGCCGTTACTTTGTGACGTTAGATTATGAAGTTGACGAAGGAGTTGGACCAGAGACACTTGAAGACCCCGAGGACTTTTTTTGAGCAAGGCAAGTAGCCCTTTGACCATGCCTATGAAAACATGTCGTATAGCACTTTATTACTGCTGCATCGGAATCATGTTGAGGTGGTAACCACTTTGGTGGGTTGCCTCCATTACTTCCTAGTTGATACTTGCATTGGGCATGACCCTACCTTCCTATGAGGGTTATGCTGGTGGGAGTAGACAGGATGCTAAAGTAGTTGCTATGCAAATGGGACGGGTATATGCTTGGTTATGGAGACAAAGGTATTTTCAAAGGCTTTTAAAAAAAATCGTCGGGTGCCACTAATGCCCGAGGGAGATGTTGAGCTAGATAACCACTTGATTACGAAGTGGTGTACCGAGGCAAGCGTGTGTGTTATTTTCGAAAACGGATTGGTTTAAGTTGCGACCGTTACTCCAACCTTACATGTACAACCACTCTATCCCTTATGGGACGGGGCAGAATTGATTACTTAGTCCAATACTAGCATGGTGCCCACATTACTAATGACGGGGGTGATGTGAGCTCACTCTCGGGACTGGGTCGTGCTTGGATAGGCGGCCATGACTGTTTTTACAGGGCACCGGACGCACTGTTGGTCCCTTCGTGTAGTCGTGAAAATGAAAAGGGCAGAGTCCCAAGATCTTTATGATTATACACGAGGGCTGTGTACCAACGAGTGGACTCTATGTTAGTGTCGCCTAGGGAAAGATAGTGATTGGGTGCTTACCTCGGGTACTTGAGGTACCGCGGGTCATGGACGACACGGAAGTTTCCGGGATCTTGTGGGTAAAGTGTACAACCTCTGCAAAGTGTAAAACTATTCGAATAGCCGTGTCCACGGTCAAGGACAGTTGGATAACCGCTCTTGGGCTACGTCCAATGTTTACGAAACCTGGAGTGTGTGTGTGTGTGTGTGTGTGTGCGCGCGCGCGTGTGCGCGTGTGTGTGCGTGTGTGCGTGTGTGCGTGCGTGTGCGTGTGCGTGCGCGCGCGCGGGCGCGCGCGCGCGTGTGTGTGTGTGGAGAGAGAGAACTACTTGAGTCGAGTCAAATGACTTGACATGTTGATTAAGCTGGGGTTGATCCAAACTCTGTTCATGTTGATATCTGTAACCTGCTAACATGGTTACCTGAATTCTTATGATGCATGTTTTACAAGTTGTTGGACATGTCGTTAAACTCAAAACTAGCTTTCTGCAAAATTACCTACTTAGTACTATATCATGCATTATTGTACCTTGATCCAAAACATGGGTTGCTTGCGAGTACATTCAAAGTATTCATTGGCTTGCCACTGGTTATTTAATTGGCCAGGCATGGAAGAGCAGGAGTTTGAAGAAGAGTACTTTGGTGACAGACATGCGAACTAGGACGCTTTCCCAGTCAGAATGCCTGTAGGGTTAAGGCAGATGGCACGGGTTCTACTTATCGATAAAGATTTCCACTACTTGTGTTTTATCTAATGTTCAGCCCGTAAGGCTTTATCTATGTAAGTTTTGACCATAATAGTCATAATTTGTGTAAGACGGTATGTATGGATGTAAGACTTTTGTTATTCAGTTTTTGTATGTTCAATGAACATTGATCTCTGGAATCACTGTACACGCGCATTCGGAGATCACGAGTTATGAGTCAGGGTCCCCACAAGTCGAATGCGGAGGGTCAGCTCCTCCTTAACGTCGAGGACGGAGCTCGACATCTCGCCGGATTTGATCGGAATCGGAGAGAGGAGAGGAGGGGACGGAGCGAGACAGGACAGTGGAGTGAGCTGGGCTAGGGTTCAAAGAGGAGGCAAATTAAGGATTTTTGTGAGGAAGGTGTGGGGTCAGTGGTGGGCCGGGCTGACGTGGCAGACACGCCCGGACGTGCCTGGGCCACCATGTATCCGTTCTATATTTAAGGTGCATATGAGGGGCGTCGGATAGCCCGGATGTTTGAGGCCAGTTTGATGCGTCCAGAAGATCAGTTACCGTTCCGTCCGTTTGAAACGGGTTCGAGACGCGCAGTTGAAGATGCTCTAGGATTAGGACCGTGCTGTTTTCGAATACGTCGGGGCCAGTATGATGAAAGAGGCAAGCAGTTCTACGAGGAACTTGAATCCCAGAAAGGGCGATGGGCATGTATCGAAACAAAACTCAGACAGTAAAACTGGTAGGCTCATCAATTCAAACACCGTGGTTGCGACATAGCCTCCCTAGCTTCTAGCTAAGGTACAAGCTACAATGTAGGCATCCCTATTATACAATAATTGTACTCCGCCGGGTTGCCTCAAACCAACTATTGTATCAATCAACATGATAAAGAGCAGCTATCTAGAGGGAAAACCTCCCGTCTGGAGTGGGAGTACTGAATACTGATCGGCCATGGCGACCGTGGCAGCTGCAGGATCGTCGGTGGAGAAGCGTCACGCCGTGTTCTTCCCTTTCCCGGCACAGGGCCACGTCAAGCCGGCGCTCCAGCTGGCCAAGCTCCTCCACCGTTACCATGGCTTCCAGGTCACCTTCGTCCACACGGAGCACAACCAACGCCGCCTCCTCCGCTCGCGCGGCCCCGGCCCGCTGGACGGGGTCCCCGGGTTCCGCTTCGCCGCCGTCCCGGACGGCCTGCCCCCGTCCGAGGCGGACGCGTCGCAGGACATGGCTGCCCTTCTGTCCACCACGGAGGCCCTGGTCCCGCCCTTCAGGAGCCTCGTCTCCGGCCTCCTCCCGCCGGCGTCCTGCGTCATCTCCGACGTCGAGCACATCCTGTACGCGTCCAAGGACATGGGTCTTCCCTGCGTCACCTTCTGGACGTCCAGCGCGTTCGCCTTCATGGCCTGCCAGCAGTGCCAGCGGCTTGTCGACATGGGCATTGTCCCCCTCAAAGGTATATACACACATCGATTGTTCTCGCTATGAAAAACAGACTTACTAAGTGTGCTTGCTTGCTTTGACTTTGAGAACCAGAGGCTGAGCAGATAAGGAATGGATACCTGGACGACACGGTCCTGGACTGGGTGCCGGGGATGCCCAAAGACATCCGCCTGAGAGACTTCCCGAGCTTAATCCGCACGACGGACCACGACGACGCCATGCTCAAAATGCTCTTGCGCTCAATGGAGTGCCACAGGACTACTCCGTCCGCCGTCATCTTCCACACCTTCGACGAGATCGATCGCGAGGCCATGGCGGCCATGTCCACCATCCTGCCACCGATGTACGCCGTCGGGCCATTGCCGCTCCTCCTCGATCAAGTCGCTGGCAATGGCAGTGATAGTGCGGTCGTCACGCTGGAATCAAACCTATCCAGGGAGAACAACGCCTGCCTAGAGTGGCTGAATGGCAAGCGGCCAAACTCGGTGCTCTACGTGAGCTTCGGGAGCGTAGCAACGCTGACCAGCGAGCAGCTGGTGGAGTTCGCGTGGGGTCTGGCGAACAGCAAAAAGGACTTCCTGTGGGTGATCAGAAACGATCAAGTGATCAACGGCGACGACGACCCCGCTGCTGCCGCCGTGCTGCCACCGGAGTTCCTGGAGGAGACGAAGGCGAGGAGCCACGTAACGAGCTGGTGCCCGCAGGAAGCGGTGCTCCGGCACGAGGCGACGGGCGCGTTCCTGACGCACTGCGGGTGGAACTCCGTCCTGGAGAGCATCGGCGCCGGGGTGCCGATGCTGTGCTGGCCCTTCGGCGCCGACCAGTACACGAACGCGAGGTACGTTTGCTCCGAGTGGCGCGTCGGCATAGAGATCGGCGGCGATGTCAAGAGGGACGACGTGGAGGCGGCCATCCGGGAGGTGATCGATGGAGGAGACAAGGGAGAAGAGATGAAGAGAATGGCCATGCAATGGAAGGAGAAGGCTACCGCGGCTGCACTGACGGGTGGGCCCTCTTGGGTGAATCTGGAGAAGGTGGTCGATGAGGTGCTTGTTGTGATACGGAATTATGAGTAGGCTCTTGCTTGCTCTACGCTGGCATTGGAAATAAATTGATGAAAGGGGAGACGTGTCATGGTTGTGATGGAGCTTTCTCGAAATTTAATGGGTTGTTTCATTATTTGTTAGGAAAATGAATGCAAATTTGGGCCATAGTAGTATTATTTTATATATAAGGGAAATGAATGCAAATTTGGGCGAGTACATATGTGTATGGTGATCACCCAACTACACTCTTCAATGTAGTAGTACTATTCATTTGGTATTTTTGGCACCAGCCGACATCCAGATCCAGCAATCCAGAAAACAAATGTAAAATAAAAAGCATTTCTTATTCAAGTGCATCTGGTCTATAAACTCTTTTTTAACACAGTACAGATGTAGACGCTCGGCCACTATTGTGCGTTCTAAGAAATCAATAGACGTCGCTCTAACCTAGGGCTACTCGGGCGGCTCCCCAACCCCGCTGCCGCAACCTTCTCCTTTCTTGCTCCCGCTCCTTGCCGCTACCGGCTAGAGCCCATGCGGGGACGGTGGTGACGGGACCTGATCTGCCCACTCATGTGTCTTGGCTAATGAGGCTCGGCCATGGTTGAGGCGAAGGAGGATTGTCGGGGTAGCACCTTGTGGTGACGATGGCGGCTGTTGTGGTTGCCCGGGCTGCACGGCGCCTACAACTAGAAGCGCACTGGTCTGCGTCCTGGCGACCCTCAGCGACGGAACTCCTCTGCGGGTTCCTGGTGTTGGGTGTTGTCCATCCAGCGTGTTGTAGTAGCTGGGCTGCATGTGAGGGACGCTGGAGGTTGGATGCAAGCCGGTGCATGTGGATTCGCTGAATTCGGTCGGGAGTGGCTAGATCTGGAACCCACAGTGGGTGTGGCTCCCCTTGTCCGCATTGGGCGGGTGACGGCGGCGGGGCTGCCATTGCCTGCTGCTTCCAACTTGGTTGGTGGTGGTACACATGTTGTGGTTCCGTCTTGATCGACCTTACAGTCCACGGCTTGATGTTGGTGATCTATATCTGATGGGCCGGATGGTGGTGACTGCAATCTTCGACGACTTCCTATGGCTCCACGACGACGTTGGTCATCAAAGGTCCTTGGGAGGGGTCATCTCTCCTGATCCGGTAGTTGACTTCGACGGTGAGCTACAAACTATGACAACAACTTGACGTGGAGGGATGGTGTTGCAGTGGCGGCAGTCGCATCGCATGTGGCTACAGGGATCGTGCAAAAGTGGTGGTGACAACATATGCGTGACTTCGATGGTGGTGCTACTCAAGCACCCGGTCTCGAGCTCCGGGGCGAAAACCTAGGTCAGATCCGAGTGGTTATACCTGGAATGACGATATTTTCTTATATCGGTACCTTGTTGAAGGCATTGCTCGGATATGCTTAGACAGTTTCTTCAGGGTGAAAACCTAGATGTTGGACATGTGCTTGGATTCGATGACGGTGGCGCTTGAGTGTCGCTTCCTTTCTGAAGGTGTTGCTGTTAAAGAATCTCTTCGTCCATGTAGTGTCATGAGATAGTTGGTCCGAATATGGTTATTGTTGTAGTTTGCCGATCATAGATCTGGCCGCTTTGGGCTTTTTCCCTTTTTTCTCGAAAACACATAGCTTTGATCTTATATAATTTTGCTAGTTGCTTCTGTGTGTTGGTGTCGGTTGTGTGCTTCCTAATTATGCGGAGCTGGATGTATGCTCATTGTGTTACGTATCTTCTCGATGCTCCCTTTTGAACAAGTAAAGTCCGCCCTTTATCAGAAAAATGCAGATGAAGTCACCATAGACACCTTCATAGTCGACGGGAACGTCTCCTCCCACTAAACGAATATCTCCCGAAAACCTAAAATAAATTCAAAAAATGAGAGCACTAGTGCCAAGTTTAGGATTTGAACCCTGGTGAGCTAGTTCCATCCTGAAGGACATAACCATCTGAGCTAGGCTCGGTTTGCATATGGTCTGTAAATTCATATACGTGAGAAGGATAGGCTTTCATCAGAACTAGTTACAGGGCAAATGGGACAAATATATGTGAGCTTCTTGACAAAAGAAAACACAACTAAATTATGTCAGATAAATGGATATGCCAAGAGAAAAACAATGATCTTCATGCGTTGGTTTTGCAGTATAGTAATCCTCGAGCATAGGTCAAATGGATTTGATAAGGAAAAATCAATGGGTAGTTCCTCCATCAACATGTATAATTGCCTAAATTTTGATGTAGATGCTCATATCCTGTTCAAATGGCCATGGAAAAGTGCTAGTTGGCCCAGACATAAAATGTTTTTTTGGCTACTTCTACATGAAAGAGTCAACACCAGGAACCTCTTGAAAAGAAAATATATGCACCTAGATTTTTATGAATGTGCATTTTGTAATGAGAGAACTGGGGAAACTTCACTGGATCACTTCCGGGATTGCTCTTTCTCTCAAGAATGTTAGTGTCCTGGATACAATCCCGACAATAGAGTAAGGGGGTGTATGGAGTGCACATCTACGTTTTGGGAAATGTAGTAGAAAAAAATCCGTCCTCCGAATCAACTCCCATGATCACTATGAAGATGCATATGTAATTGAATTGGATCTTTACCAACAAGAGTGCAACATAAGATGTATTGGTGTAGACCATTCATGTAGACCACGTACGGAACCAACGATCCGACAGAGCTTCATCGTCCAGAACAAAACACCGTCGGAGCACTAAAGCGGAGGAGCAGCCTTCTTGGCGTTATGTGGGAGTTGCTGGGGGAGGAGGAGTGTAGCCACGGCCACACGGAGTTGTGTTTTGGATGTTGCCCGGCCCCCTTCCCTCTATATATAGTAGCAAGGGGGTGGGCGACTTGGGGAGGGGTCGACGCCCAAAGGAGTGGCCCCCTCAACCCTAGCTGCCACTTGGTAGCTTTCGCTCACTTGGCCCATGCAAAGTGGCAGCCCTCGTGGCTCCCTCTAGAATATTCTGGGAGGTTCTGGAACATTCCACAGTCTTCCAGAGGGTTTGTAGGGTAACACGGAACTTTTCTGGTACTCTTCTGGTTTTCTCCTAAATCTTTCTGGTTCTCTATCTCAAACATTTTCTTTTATTACAAAACTTTTCGATGCAATTCTCATAAGCTCCTAACACTCCAAGTACTCTACATATTGATGACCCTTAAACATGTGACCCCATAGGTTCGGTAAAGTGAAGTCATGACCCGGAACTATTTCGGTCAATGATCAATAGCGGGATCTGGGCATCTACTACTTGTGATAGGCGTTGGGGTTTCCCCGAAGAGGAAGAATGATGTAGTATAGTATTTTTTAGAAAAGTTCTTTGTGTTCTTTTACAAAAGTTTAGAATTTTAAATATTGTTTGCATTTTTCGCAAAATGTTCATGTTTTAAAAAAATTCACGTTTTAAAAAATGTTCATGTTTTATATTTTGCTTCTTACTTCTTGGGAGAACAAAAAAAGGTGAGCTGATCTTGTATCCTGCTCACACAATAGCCGAGCGGCTACTGCGTTAAAGAGCGAGCCCAGTGGGGAAGGCCTTGTGCGTCGCCCTGCTGTCAAAAACATGTGTCATTTATATCTATATATCTATATATCTATACCAATATAAAAAGACCCGACGAGACATATCCAACAAATCTTGGCCATCAAACCAGATCAATCTAGCGACCCAGGTTGCTTCAATGTCGAGCACATAACACATTTAGCGTGCAGTTAATATCATATCAAATATCAATTCCAATGCTAATCACATAATCAACACGCAAATAATATTCGACCTAATATTTACATGCAATTAATATACCGCGTAATATCAACGTGCATTGCAGGTACGAATTTACTAGTCAAGCAAGAGAACCATCAAGCAAAAAAGACCTACTTTCCCGCTCACCAACAACCCGGGTCCATGGCTCCCCACCGCTGACAAAAACAGCCCACGAAACGGGCCAGCTAACACATCTATGTAATGTGTGGTTGTCTGAACCACCTAACTGCATTTTGCAGACTATTTTTTTTTTGAGCAACCGGCAGGAGCTATGCCTTTTCATTAAGAAGAAGAGAATCGACAAGTTTATAAGGAAAACTGGCTGAAAACCAACACATCTGCGATACACGCACACGCCAGCCCCGAAGCTGCGCACCACTCGAGTCGACGACACTGTCACCCAAGTGACCAGAGACGACACCCTACAACAGAACACTGGGCTCCGGAGCCGCCGCTCCGACATCCACACCGGCCCCGAGGCCACGCACCAGCCTAGTCGATGGCTCCGCCGCCCTAGAGGCCAAAGCCAACACCCTACGCACACGAGATCTCCGGCGCCGCCGCACCGACTTCCACTCCGGCCCCGAGGCCGCGAACCCACCTAGTCGATGACCATGTCGCCCTGGCGACCAAAGCCAACCACCACACGAAGGAGATACCCGGAGCCGCCGCTCCGACTTCCACGCCGGCCCCGAGGTCACAGACTCGCTTAGCCGGTGACGGTTGCAAAGCCACAGAGCCACCACCAGCAGATGAAGGACCGGACCTTCAAAGCGTCGCCCCAAGAGGGAAGCGACGAGGAACGCCGCCGACGCCCACTTAGGCCAAGGTCAAGTTTGGGTTTTCACCAAGAGCCCGTGGTCGAGATGACGAGGAGGTGAAGGGCTCCACGACGCCGCCTCAACAAGGAAACGACGTCCTAGGGCGCCGTCGACGCCAAAGATCGACCAAGGCCAAGCAAGGCTTTCACCAGAGCTCACCAAACCCATCATCACCACAACCAATCACCACCGACGCGGCCAAGCACTCTACACCGCTCTCCACCGCCAACCGCTTACACGGCCAAAAAAACCACCACGGCACCACACGCCGTCATGGCAGCCTCGCACCCACCGCCAAGAGCGCGCGCGCGCCGCCGCCCGCCATCCTCCCTCCTTGCGCCGCAGCCAAACCACGCGCCGCCGCAGCCCACCAACTCAAGGTCGACCACCACGTACGGATCCGGCAGCCTCGCCGGATCCGTGCCGGACGCCGCGGGACCCGTCGAAGGAGCACCAGTGAGCTGGGAACACCACGAGCCGCTCCCCCGCCGGCCGCCACACCAGATCCGCAGAGCCCGCCGGATCCGTGCCTCGACAGCCACACGTCACCGCGCCACCGCACCACAGCCGCCCGTCGCGGCGCCGCCGTCAGCCGCCATCCAAGAGCTGCGCACGCCGCCACCACCGCAGCTCCCCGACCGAGGGAGGACCCAGCGTCCGCGCAGCACCGCCGCCGCCGAACACCGAAGAGTCGCCGCCGCAGCCCATCGGAGAGCCTCCACCGCGAGATCCAGATGCGCCGCACCAGATCGACGATGGCCAGCCTCAGCGTCGCCCCCCACTCTCCCGACGAGGAAGAGGAGGAAACAGCGCCACCGCCGAGCCCGGCCGCCGCCCGGCTTGCTCGCTACCGGCGACGCAGCCGCCGTCGGATGCGTGCCTTCGTCTGGGGTCAAGACGCGGCGGCGAGCGACGAGTGCCCGCCACCGCCGTCCGCCGAAGGGGCTTTGCCGTCGGCCTCCTCCGCGGCGGCGGGTGGAGCGAGGGAGGAGAGGGGAGCGGAGGCGGCGGCGGCTAGGTTATCGCCCGAGCCGCCCCCCAGGGAGCAACGCGAGCACCTCCACCAAATTGTTTTTCCTGGCGGACGAGATTTCCAGTTGGGATGTTTAAATAAAGGTCTTACTGAGTTTCAAAAAAGAAAAACACATCCCAATTCCTCTTGAAGTACCGAGTTAAGTAAGAATCAATCATCTGATTTGCTACCAATGATACTCCATTTAAGTGACACTTAATATGAGAGAAAGGTAGCAGAGGATTACTAGTACTACGTCTCAAATGTCTCCACGGCCACAACCCCATCCATCTATGAAAAAAAATCAAGCAACTAAAAAATAGAAAATGTGCCAGAAACAAAGAGAATACTAGAGAGGTTGTCATGCCTAAGAGCATCTCCAACCGACGCACAAGAATTGCTTCGTGCGCTAAAATTTGAGTTTTTTGAGCGCCGGATAACTCCAGCAAAAGTTGTACAATAGTTCACGCGCAAAAAGATTGGTCATGCGCTAAAAATCGCTATCAGAAGATGCAAATTTGGGCGCGCGCTTCATCATTTGCGCTGCATTTTTTTTAGACGCGCGTTTGTGAGTATCTGCTAAACCAATGTTGGATCCGGCGCGCTAAAAGTGTTACAGTGACGCACTAAAACTATTTTAGCGCGCGAAACTTTAATGCGCCTATGCTCTAAAACATGATAAATTACGAACGAACGCAGTACTCCAATATGCAAATCCAAAATTGCCTAGCAGTTCAGCAGGGATCACTACTCGCAAGCCGCAACAGGAAACGTGGGAGCAGTTAAAACGTGCTGCGAGACTGAAGCAGCACCACTAGCCCACACATATCCGCGACGCCGAGGGAGAGGAGCAACTGATCCCCGATGCCCCAAATGGCGCCTCCCCTCCTCCTCCTCCTCCTCGTCCCTCTCGCCGCCGCCACCGCACCGTGCGCCCATCCGGCCCACCCAAGCCAGCCGGCGTCGTGCGCCGCGGTGCCCGTGCTGGCGCCGGAGCGCCGGGAGACGCACGGCGGGGGCCGCATCCTGGACATCACCCACTACTACCGGGAGGACATGCCCTCGTGGGAGTCCGGCGCCGGGGTGGGCCAGTTCCTGTGGCTGCCCGCCTCCATGCGCAACGGCTCCCTCGCCAACAACTCCGAGATGCGGATGCCCACCCACACCGGCACCCACGTCGACGCCCCGGGCCACGTCTTCCAGCACTACTTCGACGCTGGCTTCGACGTCGACACCCTCGACCTCGACGTCCTCAACGGTGAGCTCACTCCGCCGCCGCCTCCTCTTTTTGTTTTATTCGCCATCAATTTCCGTAGTACTACTACCAGTGAAGCGGTGGCCGTTCCGAACGTGTCGCTCTGTTGGATGTTTGCGTTGCCAAGCAGTGACCGAGTGACAAGCAATTGGAGGACTGTAACCAATTGCTATGCGAATTCATTTCTGGGGATTGGAGTTTGTCTGAATTGAAGGACACTCTTCAATGCAGAAGTTTGCAAATTAGGCAGATTATGGCAACTCTACTCTGCTGTTTCGTTACTGTTCTCGTTGGAAGATTGAAGGCCGTCGGCAGAACATCTATAGCATGATTGCACAAAAAATATTTCCTGTGAAAGCCATTCCGTTCATCAAAATATACTACTCACAAATTTCTAGTGAGACTAGCTCCATGGGGAATTTTTAGAAATATCACATTTTCTGGGACATAGGAGGGAGCTGTACTGGAGAAACTGAAAATGGTTGCTACATCATGATTCCTTACTTTCTTGATTAAAAGTGTTGATATCATCCAATCTATAAGAGCTCTATTCCAGTGGTTAAAACATTTTGTCACCTAATCGGCTAAATTTTCATGTTAACTGTTGTTGAGCAACATAAGTTTCTGTAAGCATTGCATGTACACGATCATAGCTCATTCCTATGGCTTGCAAAAATGAGTGATACTGCATATTGAACATGCCATTATGGGAGAAAAGGCATTATGTAGCATACGATGTGTACATCTGAATCATTACTCACAGGGTTACAATTAGATGTACGTATTTATTACGTATATGCAATTGTTTTATACAGTTCTAACAACTGATTTTGTTTTATTAGGTCCTGCACTGCTGGTTGATGTTCCAAGGGATGAAAATATTACTGGTAAAATTTGTATTATTCGTGCCAATCGCTTATTTGTTAGTGTCCTAAAAAGGCTAGTGTTGTTTACTTAGCCTAACTATTTGCTTGCTGCGGATTATTATGTTGATTGTGTGTGATTGGCTAAGTCGTGTCACACCTTTTGTGGCCAACAAATAGGTCGTCAGACCTTACGC
Organism: Aegilops longissima; assembly: GCA_021605205.1. Taxonomy (NCBI): domain Eukaryota; kingdom Viridiplantae; phylum Streptophyta; class Magnoliopsida; order Poales; family Poaceae; genus Aegilops; species Aegilops longissima. Next base: position 464,816,543 of record CM038680.1, read on the forward strand.
AAGTTTTAGAAAAAACATGAGTCTATGAAAGGTGAGCTACATGACCAAGGAAATGTGTCAAAGAAGTCAATCTTGTATAAAAAAATGATTTTGTATTTAGCTACTGACGACAGGAAGTCAAACTTGTCTAACTAATGTTTGGCGAAGTCTGGTTTAATACCTTAATATCTGTTTAATTAGACATGGAATCTGCATATTGAGTTGATCTATCATTGCAGCTAAAACGATGGAATCTTTGCATATTCCTAAAGGAGTTCAACGGGTACTTTTTAGAACGTTAAACACTGACAGGTAATGGATCTTAACCCAATTGTCTGCTCATTCGTGGTAATCATGCTTACAGATTTTTTATGTGAACACCTCTTCATGTTACGCTCAGGCAAACATCTAGGGCAAACTAAAATTTAAGTGCCATCATTCGAACTTCATGTTCAAAAACCTTTTGCCACACTTAACAAAGTAAATGACTAGATCCAGGAGGCCTTGGCATCACATAAGTGGGTAACTTTCTGAGTAACCTTTGTACTAACTTTATAATAGATGACCCAACTTTGTACTAACTTTATAATAGATGACCCAACTTTGTACTAACTTTATAATAGATGACCCAACTTTGTACTAACTGTGTACTAAAGTTAGTACAAAGTTGAGTCATCTATTTTGGAACGGAGGGAGTTACTATAAGAAGTAATTTGATTTTCTACTTCCTATATGGTAGTATACGGCCTCTGTCTTCTTGTTGTCAGAAAGAAAATAGTTTGCTGTAAAAGATCTGGGGTGCTTTAAATTCTGACAATTTACATTACTCCCTTGGCGCTTCGCCTAGCAAATTGATAGAGGGTTTCATTGTATAAAAAATGCCAATCCAAAGGTGTGCATCTATGCAAAAAGCATCTTTGGTAGATGCAAACAATTGATGTTTGCTTTCTTTTTTTCTCGAACACGCGCCAACCGCATGTCACTTTGTATTAGAGTGATGATTACTTTGTTGCATCCTCGGTTAGGGAAAAACTTCAAATAATTCCCCTGATGCCACCGAATTTGTCTTCATTGCAATTTGTATCCGTCCAGAAGACACAGTGACTGCACCCTGAATGGGTACATCGCATACCTACTTATCCTTTTCTAAACAAGACATCTTCAGCGGGATAGACCTTTCACTTATCAATATATCTATCGGACATTTTCAGCCTTCTAGGACCCCACCTCCCGCCTTCTGCTATTTGAGCAACCAAAGTGCATAATGTTCATTGACCGGGGCGTTGGCGTGTATTTTCAGGGCCCACCTTTATCAATCTGGGAATATGTAAACGAATGAGCAAACCAGCAGAACCAAGATTTTTTTTCCCTATATCTGGCTTCCTTCAGCCTAATCATGTGCTTTTGGATTCATACAACCCCTCAATAGTTCTCTCTATAGAACATCTTGTATCCTCTATTTTAATCTATTATGCAATTTCTGGAAGTAAATTACTGCACCAAGTGCTTTACTATGCTGAACTGTAGAGCGAAATGTGATAGATTGGGAAAGTGAATTCAGTGAATCTGTTGTCATGCAGGAACCTAATGTGGAAGAAAGAGTTTGATACAAGCTATGTGGGTTTTATGAAAGATGGTGCCCAATGGTTGGTAGACAACACAGATATTAAGCTTGTCGGTGAGTTCCAGCGACCTTTGCATCCTTTTACGAGGTCCTTCATTGTATCTATGACACTAATATTTTACTCCCTCCGTTCCCAAATAATTGTCTTTCTAGAGATTTCAATAAGTGACTACATACGGAGCAAAATGAGTGAATCTACACTCTAAAACATGTCTACATACATCCGTATGTTGTAATCCATTTGAGATGGCTAGAAAGACAAATATTTTGGAACGGAGGGAGTACTTAGTTCTGTATGCAACTATGTTTAGTTTGTGCACTTGATTACTGTCTGGGCCTGCATGTGTGTGTCACTGGTCTGAAATATAGATGTTTCTGTTTGCAGCATTAGCATTTTGCATACCTGGATTGGAAGTGTCATGTTTTGACGCATCCAGTGCTCCACACACCATGCATTTTTTCATTCCATAGCCCCTGGACCATGGTCTCATTATCATTGTATTTCTTCTGCTCCATCCAATTCCTTTTTGCCATATGTGTTCCTGTTAGTTGCTCCTTACGCATCAGCCCTTCAGTATAAACTTCTGCATCTTGGACAGGTTAAATGATTTGTCCTGCATTAACTCTTCTATTTGTATTTATCTCTAAACTTTTATTCTAAAAAAATATTTAACTTTTGTTGTCATGTTTTTGCAGGAATAGACTATTTGTCCGTTGCAGCTTTCGATGACTTGATCCCTTCACATTTAGTATTTCTCGAAAACCGGGTGCGAAGATACTTCTTTGGAGTAATTTTGTTTAGTTCATATTTACTGTATTTGATTATGTTTGCGTTCTTTTCTCTCTTTTCTTATTGTACCTTCTGTTTTTGCCCTGTGCTCCGAACTTCATTTTCCTTGCGTTTCCAGTAATCTGAACAAGCAGTCTCCAACAGTAATTTTAAACGAAGAATCGGATGGTCACTAGTAAAACGAAGAATATTTGAGCCGTATTGTCGATATTGATCCACGGAAGTAGTGAAGTCCTTATCAAGAGCGGCGTGATTAATGATTCGCTGAAGGAGGTCCTTCTATGTTACTACTTCCCTAGATGACACTCCTCTTCCCTACCCTCGATGGATTAGGACCGTTAATATTCCTGGTTGAGCTTCTAAATTTGGGGTCAGTGACAAAAAAAAAAATTGTGGCCTCTCAACATGCCTGTTGGCTCACATTGATCTAACATCTTTGTACCTGTGTTCTTTCATGTGGACTATTACTCCATGCGGGTACAGTTGATTTCGAGACGGATAAAACACCATATACCTGATATTTTGCTGTTCTTTGGTTCCATTCAGGATATCATTCTTGTGGAGGGCCTCAAACTGGAGAATGTCATACCTGGGATATATTCGCTGCATTGCCTGCCACTTCGGTTGCGTGGAGCGGAAGGTTCGCCAATCAGATGCATCCTTATAAAGTGAAGGCATTTGTATCCTGCTGCGATTTAGTTTGATACCGCAAGCACTCTTATAAACTAGACTAGAGATTGTGTATAGTAGCAAAACCCCATCTTTGATAGCGGACGAGTATTGTCATGTCTCCACAAACATGGTGGCACTTCGACGCTTAGTAAGGAGCGACAAACGACTAGGGATGCAAATGTGTAGCTTCTAGGGTGCCCTCCGAACCTTTAGTTGGGCTATAGAAGGGAGGGATTGCAATACAAACCGCTATGTTCGGTGGTACCAAAATACCAAATGAATCATGCTACATTGAAGAGTGTAGTTGAGTGATCACTATTGTAGTACTACGTACAACTACTCATTTATTTTCTTGACAAATGAACAACCCATTAAGTTTGGACAAAGATGGTGGATCACAACCTTTTCATCAATTTATTGCCGGTGTAGACCAAGCACGAGCCTAGTCATAATTCCACATCCATATTCCTCGCAGGAGCCACGTTAAGCACCTCATTGACTACCTTCTCCAGATTTACCCAAGATGGCCCACCTGGCAGTGCAGCCATGGCAGCCTTCTCCTTCCATTCCATGGCCATTCTCTTCATCTCTTTTCCTTTGTCCCCTTCCATCACCTCCTTGACGGCCGCCTCCACCTCGCTCCTCTTGACATCGCCGCCGATCTCCAAGCCGACGCGCCACTCGGAGCAGACGTACCTTGCGTTCGTGTACTGATCGGCGCCGAAGGGCCAGCACAGCATCGGCACCCCGGCGACGATGCTCTCCAGGACGGAGTTCCACCCGCACTGCGTCAGGAACGCGCCCGTCGCCTCGTGCCGGAGCACCGCCTCCTGCGGGCACCAGCTCGTCACGTGGCCCCTCGCCTTCGTCTCCTCCAGGAACTCCGGTGGCAGCACGGCGGCGGCAGGGCCGTCGCCGTCGCTCACTAGATCGTCTCTGATCACCCACAGGAAGTCCTTTTTGCTGTTGGCCAGACCCGACGCGAACTCCACCAGCTGGCTGCTCGTGAGCGTCGCTATGCTCCCGAAGCTCACGTATAGCACCGAGGCTGGCCGCTTGCCCTCCAGCCACTCTAGGCAGGCGCTGTTCTCCTTGGACAAGTTGGATTCCAGCGTGTCAGCCACACCGCCGCCAGAGACATGGCCGAGGAGGAGCGGCAGTGGCCCGACAGCGTAGGTCGGCGGCAGGATGGTGGACATGGCCGCCATGGCCTCGCGGTCGATGTCGTCGAAGGTGTGGAAGATGACGGCGGACGGAGTGGTCCTGTGGCACGCCATTGCGTTCAGGATGATTTTGAGTATGGCGTCGTCGGGGTCCGTGGTGCGGATGAAGCTTGGGAAGTCTCTGAGGCGGATGTCGCTGGGCATCCCCGGCACCCAGTCCAGGACCGTGTCGTCCAGGTATCCATTCCACAGCTGCTCAGACTCTGGTTCCCAAAGCCAGCACAGCACACTTATTTAGTAAGTAATACTGTTTTCCGTAGCAAAAACAATTGATGTAGTATGTATGTATGTACCTTTGAGGGGTACAATGCCCATATCCACGAGCCGCTGCAATTGCTGGGACGCCATGAAGGCGAACGCGCTTGTCGTCCAGAAGGTGACGCAGGGGATGCCCATCTCCTTGGACCCATGCAGGATGTGCTCGACGTCGGAGATGACGCAGGACGCGGGCGGGAGCAGGCCGGAGACGAGGCTCCTGAAGTGCGGGACCAGGGCCTCCGTGGTGGACAGCAGGGCGCCCATGTCCTGCGACGCGTCCGCCTCGGACGGGGGCAGGCCGTCCGGGACGGCGGCGAAGCGGAACCCAGGGACCCCCGCGAGAGCGCCGGGGCCGCGCGACCGGAGGAGGCGGCGGCGGTTGTGCTCCGTGTGGAGGAAGGTGACCTGGAAGCCATGGCAACGGTGGAGGAGCTGGGCCAGGCCGAGCGCCGCCTTCACATGGCCCTGCGCCGGGAAAGGGAAGAACACGGCGTGACGCTGGCGCTGCTCCGCGCCGGCAGCTGCCGCGGTCGCCATGGCCGCTCCAGGTGCACCTGCTCACTGGAAACTTGAAAGAGAGAGGTGGAGAGGAGGGGTGGTTAGCAGCAGTGAGCCATTTGGCATTCCTGGCCGTGACCCCTGTAACGACCTGGACCGTCGGATCTGGAGCTGGCACTGCTGGAATGAATAGTAATGACAGCAAAATGTAAATATCATGCCCCCACCGGGGTATTTTGGTCATTTCACTCGCCGGGGGTATAAAAGGGCCGGCTCCAGTGGAGGCAACCCTAGACAGCTCCCCTCCCCCTGCCGCGCGCCTCCTCTCCCCCTCCTTCTCGTTCCCCTCCCTCTCGCGCGCCTCCTCTCCTCCCGCCTCGCCGCCGCCTCCTCTCCCCTACCGCGCCCACCTCCCTGCCCTGCCGCCGCCGCCGCTCGCCCGGGCAGGCCCGTGGCTGGATGAGACGAGGGAGGGAGCCTATCTCTCGCGTGGGCCTCTGCTCCGGCCCGAGCCACCGCTGCTCCTCTGCGCCTCCCTCCTCCACGCGTGATCATACTGGCCCTCTCCTTGTGCTAGCCCCTTGCGGCCATGAAGGGCGGCGGAGCCCTCAGGAGCGGCGGCGGCGGAGCCATCAGAAGTGGCTGATGCGGACGCGGCTGCGAGATCCCGAGCATGGTGAGATACCCTCCCTCTCTTGCCATCCCCCGCCCCTTCTCCTCCCTCGACTCGCCGCTTTCCTTCCATCCCCTCTGTCCTAGGGATTCCAATCTGATTTGTTGTTATCGCGAGCGTGACGATGGTGAATTTTTATGGCTGTGCAGATCGAGCACCGGCCCCCGATGGCATGCTTGCCTGATACGTACGAGATTTTAGCCCTAAATAATGGGTGGATTGGTTACTTCCTGGATTGCCGCACGCAGTACGGCAGCACGCCGCGCGCAGTCTCCTCGCCTTCTACTCCATCTGTTCACGGAGATTAGCGAGAAATCAGGCAGGTCCACGGCTTAGTATAATTGTGATTTTTGCTGTGGACTCTATTAATAGAAGAACGTAATGGGTTGTACAGATTCTCATCTACCTTCTCTGCAATGCAAATCCCATCTCTTTTTTACAATCTTTCCTCATTTGGTCGTGTAGGCAAGGTCTTGCATTAAGGTCATCCTCCTACATCGCTCTGTCGCACACTTTGATTTGAGTTAGAACAGAGGAACCCAGATTTCTTTGCGTCACCTGTAAGCAGCAACAAGACCTTGCAATTTCTAATTTTCTAGGCATTCACCATTTTTTTAATTTAATCAGCAGTATTCTTAATTTCTTCTATCATATGTTTGTAAGATAATTCCATGCCTTGTTCCAGTAATTGATGAGACTGCTCTTAATTTACCAAGATGTCATCTAGAACGTATCCATCTGCTAATGACTTGACGGAGTAATAGAAATGAGCTATTGACAATTTTTTAGAACAGATACAACTGCTTGTAATTCTGAAGAATTAGTTTGAAACAACCTGTGAAAAATTTAGGATGATACTAATTTTAGTGGCCACGGAAGTGTATCGAATTTACCTAATATTGAAATATACGTGTCGATGGACAAGAACGAACAACTTTTACCTTCAATATTTAAGATCTTGTTTTCTGATACTCTAGATCACAATGCAACATAGATTATAGTGTACTGGATTTTTAATAAATAGTAATATGTATACTTATTTGTTTATGTGGCGTTAGGGCCCCTCTGTGTTACCTTGCCCCGGGACCCTGAAATCTCAGGACCGGCCCTGTGAGCACGCCATGGATTTCTCTGATTCGCGATGGTCGCCGTCGGCAATGCTCACACCTGGTCTGCTCTTCTCTTGTGGATGTGCAGGAAGAAAAGGGCCATTGGATTGTACGGGAAGAATGGGATGTTGTTCTTTGCTGCTCGACCTTGCCTTGCTGCTCGACCACATTGCCGCTGGTAAGCTCGTTGCTCTCCCTCCTACTACATTCATATGTGTCTGCTGCTAAAACAACAGTCTCCACCGATTAGCCTAGCGCATGTTCCCCACAGCGAGCTTAGACATGTTTTTGCTTTCCTGATTTTTTGTGTGGTATATTATGTGTACATGTGCACGTTGCTTCTCCTGCACTCACTTAGACTTCTGTTTTCAGAACCATTTCTCCTGCCAGTCCCTTCAATGTCCCTCAAAGTCTGCAGAATCTCACCATTTGTGTTTGCTTAGCCATCCTACGAAGGTGCTCTGTTCAACTTGGCCTCTGTGTGACGAACATCGAACCAATGATGCATTTGTATCTCCTTTGGTTGGATACAGAGTTCCATATTCCGGGAAGAAGGGCTTAAATGATGCATGTGAATAATTGAAGGGCCGCATTAATAGGTAACCTGTAATTATTGTATTTTTAGGCAAGATAGGATATGTATTCTTAGTGCTCACGGATTGCTGGTACCACATGGATCATATTTGTTTCTAATACAATATTTTCTTGTGTACGCCTTTTCTATTTTGTCATTTGATTGCACCAAAGATTTATTATTTTCCACTGCTTAAGGGCACAACCAATGAGGCAATTTCTGGAGGTAAAGAATTTCGTGTGTTTTTCATGTAGTGAGTGCTTTGCTCTATTTTCTTCCTTCACATTGGTTGAAACTTCTCTACTGCTGAGAAACTTATTGCTTAATGGCCGAAGGAAGAATCTCTATTATTATGTATACTAAAATAAACTCATGGGAATGTTAAGTAATGTCCATGCTATTTGACAATCACCTTTGAACTTAAATAATGCTCTACCATCTTTGGTATTTTGTTTCTCTGGTGTGTATGAATTTAGTGATTGTGCAAGTTTCTCGTTGAGATTTTACTTTCAAGAAGGTTCCATTTGGATATATGAATTAACAATAGATTATGATTAGTGCAGACCAGTTGGTCAAAATATAGAACTTGAGCTCCTTTCAGTTTACTTAGTGACATATATTCTTGCCACATTCGTCCACTGTTGTCACAAATAAAGACAATGGCATATTCAAATAAGGTAAAAGTATTACTGATTTAGTTTCTAATTCCATATAGTAATTTAAAATGCTTAGAAATGTGCAGACTAACTGGCATTTTAGGAATTGGCCACTGGAAATAAACCGAGAGAGGCTCGGGTATTGGTTGTCGAACATTATTTTTGCATGACTTTTCAGCAAAACCATGATATCATGAACCGTTACTCCACTAAACAGATAGGGCAGTCACCTTTAGAACAGACTGTGGTTGCTTATTTGAGTGTGTCAACAAGTTAAAATTTCATATGTAGGAGTGGGTCAATTCAAGTCGGTAGCAAGCTGTCACATGTCCAATTAAAAAAACATAATTATGTCTAACATAATCTGTATTGATCAGCTATACTCAATCCACCAGTCCAGTCTATGGTATTGTTAATTAGATGATCAATATTGGATAGGAAAAGAGTTTGTATGAGCAAAAATAGAAACAAGTCTGCAGTGCAAAATGTGTTTGCTCAACTAATTTAAGCTCAGAGTCCTGTTTTACTATGTATCCGATGACTTCTTATCATTGGCATAATCTTGGAGATTCAATTGAGCTACAAAGCATCATGCAAATATGATATTTTCCAACTTACCTTTGGAATAGAAATGATATCTCACATATGTTTACTTTGATCCTGTAGTTTGCTTCAGTCATGTTTTACGCATATTTCCTTTCACACCCCTATCATACATGGGTTCTCACTCATGTTCATTTTGATCTTGCCATTTGCTTCCAACAACGACCTAGCTGGACACCGGGCTCTCTCAGAGTTTAGCGATTGGTGGCCGTCAGATCGTGCCACCGGATGACCTCGACCGTCGGATCTGGGAGCGACACTATAGGAATGAATAGATACTCTTCCCCTGCGATCTGGCTCACTCCGTGATTTTGGCTGTGCCTCGCTGGTGTGTGGGGTCTCTCGCTGGCGGGCCCCACATGTCATTTGCTATGGCTGGGGCAGTCCCCGTGCGGCCGGTCGGCGCTCTCCAGAGGCAAAAGATATCATGCCACCGCTGAAATTCTTGTCCCCTGCCGAGGGCATTTTCGGTTTTTCGTGTTGCCGGCACCAGATGCCTTGCCCCGATTTGTGGCCTCTTCCCCAATCGGGTGACAAAGCTAGGGTTCGGTCTTCTCCTCTCACCTCCGTCTTTCTCGTGCGCAGTCACTCTTGCTCCTCTTCTCTCCGGCCCGAGCGGCCGCCTCCGGCGGCCACTAGCTCGTTGCCCCGGTCTTATCCGCGACTAGAGTTTCTCTTAGCTGGCGCGGGGCTATGATGATCGGTTTTTGCTGATATAAGCTCGAGCAATCGAGGCACTTGTGGGTATTAAGTTGGACCCCCTCTTTTCTTTGTGCCGTTTTGATCATGTGCTTATTTTAGTGGCTCTGTCCTTGGATGGTCATTTCTGATGAGTGATAACCAGGGCAGTTCCACCCTTGTAAGAACAGATTGATCTGGTGATGGACAGATGGAGACACTAGGGGAAGGGTCATGATCGAGCAAAGCCGAATCTGAGCCCATTCGAATGCAGTTCTGGTCTCAAGCACAGTGTGCTATGTTGTTGCCATTCTGTATTTGTATTTAGCGCCTCTTTGGTTTGCAGGAATTTAAGAACACATTGAAGGAAAAAAATGAATAATTGCATTGTTAGGGCGTCTCCATCGGTGACCCCGAAAGTTCTATCCGCAAATATCCGCATACATGTGCTGATATGTCCACGGACAGCCGGCCTGTCGGAGGTCATTCTTGCTAGGGCGATGATGATTAACCGTGGCTGAAATAAGTGTGCCTTTGAGCAATCGAGGCACCTGTGGGTATCAAGTTGGATCCTCCCTCTTGTCTCTAGAATCCTTTTTGATCTGTGATATTTATTGTTCTGTTCTTGGATGGTCATTCTTGTTGAGTGATAACCAGGGCAGCTCCACTATATAAACAGATTGATATGGTGATAAGAGACGATGGGGGTAGGTTATATGATCGAGGAAAGGCGAATCTGAGCCCACTATGCAATGAACCCTGAACCCTTTTTATTTGTATTTATAGGTGTTGCTCTCCAGTGTTTATAGCCGTCTTATGTAGAGATTTCTTCTCTCTCATACCTTTATTGCATATAAGTTGTTCTTGCTCTTTTATTGTTTGTTGTTGATCCTTGATTTAATCTGGTTAAGAGTAAGTTGCACTTTGTTATACTAGAAAGACTCGCTCCCAACAAGTTATCGGTTGAACGGCTTGTTTCAGTTCGTTGTGATACTATTACATATTTTTCCGCAAGTTACCAGTTGCAGCTATTTGTTCTTACATGCTACAAATAATAATGCTACAGGATTTGTTTTAGAGTTTTTATTGGGAGATAATGCTGGGTTGTTCATGTAAAGAGTGACCAAGGTAGCATGTCCCATGTTGCTGTTTGTATCCATAAACAATTTTTCGGCTGTTGTGATTAAGTTGCTGGGTTAATCCGAGCCATTGAGCGGACATTTCCTTCGTTTTCTTTAGTTTGTTCTGAATCTTTCCCCAATTCTGTCTGTCACCACTGCATTATTTGGATCATGCACCAGACTAAATGTAGGTTTTGTTCGCTTTGTAACTTATTACCTTGCTAAGTAAGCGTTTCAGGTTATTTTGTTTTGTTGCTACCTTCTGGACGACGGATTGGCGGCGCGGCGGCGACGAGGATGGTGGCCACGCTGTCACACGGGATTCGGCAGGAGGAGGAGGAGCGAGGCCGAAAGATGGCGGCCAGTCCGACCATGTCCTCACTTCACCCCCTTTTCCCTTTTTGATTTTGGATTTGATCTGACTGCCGCCGTTGCCGTGGTTGCCTTGCCGTCGTGGCTCAGCTGCCCTTCCCTTTGCTCTCTGTCATTCCCTTGGTATTGTTAATTTTTCTCCATGTCTCCAAAGAGGTTCATTTTCCTTTTATATCGGCTACACGTTTGTCTGTACATTTGCACTTCCATTTACAAGCTACAAGTTGGTTTTATACATTTTCTTAGTGTGCAACTTGGTGATCAGGCTTGTGTAACTGAGAAACTAAGATTTGGTAGATCAAAAATAGTTTGAGGTTACATCATGATTTTTTTAAAATGTTTCCACCTTGTAGCAGATGCATGGTTACTGTTTTCTGCCTGTTGAGGAAATATATTGTTTTGGTTCCTATGCATTTAATAATAGTTCCCTGACTAGATAATTGCATCAACTGTTCCAGTAATATAGAAAATTACTTCCTTTGTTCCTTGAATATACTCCCTCCGTTCCTAAATATAAGTCTTTGTAGATATTTCACTATGGACCACATACGGATGTATATAGATGCATTTTGTGTGTAGATTCACTCATTTTGCTCCGTATGTGGTCCATAGTGAAATCTCTCCAAAGACTTATATTTAGGAACGGAGGGAGTAGAAAATTGCATCGTCTTCCCTGGATATAAGCAATTAGTAGTTCCATAGCAGGAGTTAAATGTTGTGTTTACCTTTCCTTTCTCTTCCCTGAATATTATAGCCAATTGCATCATCTGTTGGCTGGCGCGGCGGGTGCCCTGCTCGTGGTCGCCGCTCACTGATTACCATACCAGGATTTCTTGGCTGGTATGAGCTTTTTTGTTGTATTTTGTAAAGCTCATGTATTTACTCATCTATGCTAACTAGCATTGCTACAACATTTGTATACTCTAATAATTATCCTTCCCTTGCCGTTGGCAGTGCTTTTTTTTGTACAATTGCTCATACTTATCAATGTTGAAGCTACATATATCAGAGTCACTTATTACATTGCCTTGGATGCAAGCTGTTGTTCTGCTAGCTGGTACCTCTTATGAAATACCAAGTGTTTGATCAGCACCTGAGGCATGTAGCTGGCACGCTTTCTTTTTTTTGGATTAGTTTGAATTGCTTACAACATATGTCATGTGGTAGCCAAGGTGTGCTTCCTATCACAATTTGAATGTTTCTTCTTCGCTTTATTGTTATCCTGTATGAATGCATATGCTATACCTGGATTCCTATTAACTTAGCGTTATCTCTTTGACCAAAATGTTATGACCGGCATCCTTGCGCCAGGGCGCGATCCCGATCTAGTACATGATGATACGAGGTCACATTTAACGTGGTGCTCCAGGTGCGCTTATCTCCGAAACTCGAGTGGTGGTGGTACGAGCTCACATTCACGAAGGGAATACTAATGGTTGGAAACATGAGCAAATTACTACGAGATTTAATCCGAATAAACAGAAGATAAATCATGACAGCAATAGCAGAGATTAAACTAATCATGCGAACTAGCATAGTAAATGAACAGATCATATCTAGGGCACATATTAGAAACATGAATTCATCTCGAACAGGAAGGATAGAATCACATACGGTGCAGCGGGAGTAGCACCGCCGGTGTTAACGTTGTCGCCCATGTCGTCGAGGATGAGGTTGCCATGGTCGGGTAAGAAGTCGTCATTGGCAAAGTTGTCGCTGCCAGCAGTCGCGCGAGTGCGCTTCCCAAAAACCCGATCGCCCCTCTCCCGTACAGGATCATGAGAGGCAGGGTTCCGTAGGTCTGTTGTCCCTTCTCCCGGTGCACGCCGAAAGGAGGGATGAAGAAGACTTGCATGGCTGCGCAATGATCTGGAACGGTGGTGCGAAACCATACGAAGCGGCGACGGCTAGGGTAGACGTCTGCCTGACTATATAGTGCGGGCCGGGTAGGTCGTGGGAGTAGACCCCACGTCCGAGTTGTCACGATCCAAAAGAATCAGAAACGGTTCAGTAATTAACGCGTCCGTTAATTATTAGTTAATGACTCATTAAATTTTTTCCCGAGCAGCAAAAATATAGACAACGTGTATAACTCTGTCCTCGGCTCGGCTCAATCCCGCAACCCGCGTCGTGACGAGGCGTGGCGTGGCGAGGCGAGCGAGGAGGAGGAGCGCGCGTGTAGGTCTCCTCTTCTCATGCTCATACAAGTGGTAAAAGAGCTCACCTTATAAATAGGTGCAAGTCTCTTTCAACTTCCGTGGTGAGACTAAACTCTAGTCTCACTCACTCCACTCACATGTGTGCATTAAATGGGCCAAGAGAATTTCAGAATTTTAGTTGGGCTTTGGGCCAAAGGCCTACTAGCAAAATTCCAACAATCCCCCACAAAGTCTCATTGGCACATTTCATCATGTAGTTCCAAAACATTGTTTATATACCGGTGCTTAGTGGAGATTGTGATGTTAAACTTCCACTTAAAGTTTTATGCTACACTAGATCACAACTTGAATAATGGACTATGCCTTGAACTATAAGTTTTCTGCGAAACTAGTTTCACACAAATTCTTGACCGATAGTGGGCTACCGCAAGGATTCCCCACGGGTGGAGCGTATACGTCATACTTCAGGGCCTTTCATGAATTTATTAGTGAACATCCAATTCTCACAGACTACAACGTTAACAGTCAAATTCATATAGGTGTGTTCCTCAGGAGACGCTTTGCAGGACAACATCTCTGCTTACCCGAATAAGCCACTTGGAACACATTAAGATAAGTATCAACTTGCCATGCAGATCAGGAGAGTATTGCATCTTCACGGAGTGGAATAACTAAAATAGGGATACTCTCCTCTCAGCTGACCAACAGTTTGTCTCTCACTTCTACTTCACGGGATCTCCGATCACATAGAGTGGGTTACCACTATGGACAACTCATGCGGTCGGTCTCAAACCCATCTCCATCGATGCATTATCTATCACATTACGTGATAGACCCTTTTTGAAGGGATCTGCCAAGTTTTTTGACGTTTGGATAAATCCAACGTAATAACTCCGGAGTTCCTCAGTTTTTTGACAGATTTTAGTCTCCTCTTCACGTGCCTTGAGGACTTCGTATTATCCTTAGAGAACTGTTTATCTTGACGATCACAGTTTGATTATCACAGTTCATCAGGATAGGGGGTATTGGTTCTTCAACCATAGGTAAGTCCATCAAGAGCTCACGAAGCCACTCTGCTTCAACAGTGGCAGTGTCTAATGATGTGAGTTCTGCTTCCATAGTTGACCTCGTTAAGATGGTCTGCTTGCAAGACTTTCAGAAAACAACGCTACCAAGTGTAAAAACATAACCACTTGTGGCCTTAATCTCATCAGCATCAGATATCCAGTTTGAGTCACTATAACCCTCCAGTACCCTTGGATACCCGGTGTAGTGAATCCCATAGCTCGAGGTGCCTTTCAAATAGCGCATAACTCTCTCAAGCGCATGCCAATGATCATCTCCCGGTTTTGACACAAACCAACTCAGCTTGCTCATAGCAAAAGAGATGTCAGGTCTCGTGGCACTCGCCAAATACATAAGCGAGCCGATAATCTGAGAATACCTCAGTTGTTCTCTAGCACTCCGTCGATTCTTTCAAAGCAACACACTAGCATCATATGAAGTTGGAGAAGGCGTGCAGTCGCTATACCCAAAACGACTCAAGATCTTTTGCACATAGTCAGACTGAAGCAGTGTGATCCCACCATTCTCATCTCTCAACAGATTGATGTTTAAGATAACATCAACTACTCCTAGATCCTTCATCTCAAAACAACGAGATAAGAAATCCTTAACCTCCTTGATTAAATCAAGTTTGGTTCTAAAGATCAGTATGTCGTCGACATACAGACAAAGAATAACTCCTTCGCCCCCATCATGGCGATAGTACACGCACTTGTCACCATCGTTTACTAAAAAGCCGACAGTAGTTAATGTTCTTTTGAAATTCTCATGCCACACCTTAGGAGCTTGTTTAAGGCCATATAAAGACTTTAATAACTTACACACCTTTCCTTCCTAACCAGGTACTGCAAAACCATGTGGCTGATCCATGTAAATTTCCTCCTTCAACTCTCCATTGAGGAAAGCCGTCTTAACGTCCATTTGATGAACGAGAAGACCATGTGAGGCAGCCAGTGATAGTAGCACCCGAATTGTGGTCAGTCTAGCCACAGGTGAGTAAGTATCAAAGAAGTCTTCACCTTCTTTCTGGTTATAACCCTTAGCCACAAGCCGTGCCTTGTACTTTTCAATCGTACCATCAGGTCTAAGCTTCTTCTTGAACACCCACTTACATCCTACAAGTTTGCACCCATTAGGACGGTCAGTGATCTCCCGGGTTCCGTTAGCTAATATGGAATCCATCTCGCTACGAACAACTTCCTTCCATTAGTCAGCATCAGGAGATGCATAGGCTTCTGAAATAGTCCTGGGTGTGTCATCCACAAGGTACACAATGAAATCATCACCAAAGGACTATGCAGTCCTCTGTCTCTTACTCCTCACAAAAGTTCCATTGTCACCGTCAACAGGATTCTCAACATGTTCCATCGCAATGGTGGGTTCAAGAATTACAACGAATTCCTCACTAGATGGAGTAGGTATCTCCTGATTTGATGAACTCGACATATCCTTCATAGGAAATATGTCCTCAAAGAAAGTTGCATCATTTGATTCCATAATCGTACCAACATGCATGTCGGATACCTCAGATTTTATTATCAAAAATCTATAACCAATGCTATGAAAAGCATAGCCCAGAAGAACACAATCCATGGTTTTTGGTCCAAGCTTGCGCTTCTTGGGAATTGGTATATTGACTTTCGCCAAACAACCCCAAGCACGTAGGTAAGAGAGTTTCAACCTTTTTCCTTTCCCATTCCTCAAATGGAGTCATGGTCTTATGCTTTGTGGGAACTCGGTTTAGGACATGACACGCAGTCATTAGCGCCCCCCCCCCCACCATTCCTTGGAGAGACACGATGTGTCTAACATGGTGTTAACCATATCAGTTAGAGTTCGGTTCTGTCTTTTGGCTACCCCATTTGACTGAGGTGAGTAGGGAGGCGTCCTCTCATGGATTATACCATGTTCCGCACAAAACAGATCAAATTCATTGGAAAAATACTCTCCAACACGATCGGACCTAAGCCGTTTAATTTTTCGATCAAGTTGGTTCTCTGCCTCAGCTTTATAGTTTTTGAAGAAAGTTAAAGCCTCGTCTTTTGATTTCAGAAGATACACATAACAATATCTAGTGGAGTCATCAATCAACGTCATGAAGTATCTCTTTCCACTTTTTGTCAACACGCCATTCATCTCACAAAGAACAGAATGTATAAGCTCTAGTGGCGCCAAGTCTCTTGCCTCTGCAATCTTATGGGACTTGCGAGGTTGCTTAGCTTGCACACATACTTGGCACTTAGAGCCTTTGACAGTAGAGATTTTCAGAATTAAATTCATATTGGCTAGCCGCGTCATGCAACCAAAGTTAATGTGACAAAGTCGTGAATGCCAAATATCAGACTCATTATTGTGGCAAACATTATTAATAACTTTAGTGCAAATATCTCACAAAGACAGGCGGAACAAGCCTCCACTCTCATAGCCTTTTCCAACAAATTGTCCATACTTAGAAATCACAACTTTATTGGATTCGAAAACCAACTTAAAACCATCTCGACATAAACGGGAACCGCTAACGAGATTTTTATTGATGGATGGCACATGATGAACGTTCTTCAGATGCACGGTCTTGCCCGAAGTAAACTTCGGATCAACCGTACCAACACCTCGAACGATGGCATGTGACCCGTTTCCCATCAGCACGGGAGAAGTCCCTATGACCTGGTAAGAAGAAAACATGGAGGCATCAGCACAAACATGCACATTGGCACCAGTGTCAATTAACCAATCAGGAGATTGAAATACTGAAAGGATGGTAGGTAGGATACCATACCCAGATTCCTTCATATCAATATTACCGAGGACAACATTAGCGGACTTGCCGCTCTTCTAATGTTCGCGCTCTTCAAAGCGGTTAGGACACTTCAGAGCCTAGTGATTAGGATCACCGAGACATGGCAAAGTCCCTTCCCCTTCTTATGAGAATTCTTCTTGAAGTTGGTAGAATGTGACGGCTTGTTCTTTGTATCAAACTTGTCTTTGCCCTGAGTTTTGTTCTTGTTGTTTCTGAACTTGCTGGGCTGGAAGTTCTTCTTCTGTACCATGTGGGCACTAGAAGCTCCCTCAGCAACTCGAGCACGTGTGTCCTTTGCTCTCGCCTTCTCTTCAACATCAAGAGTACCAACGAGATCCGCAACGGAAAACTCCTATCTCGTGTTTCAGGGAAGTAGCAAAATTGTTTCACGAAGGTGGAAGCTTGGCAATGATGCCTCCGGCAACACACACTTGAAGTACTCAAGTTCTTTTGCGAGCGACTGTATCTCATGAGCCTACTGTACAAAAGAGCGCTCATCGGTCATCTTGTAGTCATAGAATTCCTCCATGACGTACAACTCGATGCCAGCGTCCGAGGCACCAAACTTGGCCTCGAGCGCAGCCCACATGTCCTTGCCGTTGTCAAACGACATATACGAATCCACAATGGAGTCATCAAGAACACTCAGAAGATCGCCTTTAAAGAGAGTATCGATCTTCTCAAAAGCTTTCAGCTGTGCTGGATTAAGATCGCCCTCAGGCTTGCCCTTGGTGGCGTCATAGCAGCCCAAGGTCTGAAACCAGTGGACTGCTCTCGTGCGCCACCTCTTATATTGCACCCCCTTAAAGGCATGCAGCTTCAGATGCGCAGCAAAACCACTCGGAGTAAATTGCCTATAATCAGGTTTTTGGATTGTTGGAAGTATGAGCAAATTACTACGAGATTTAATCCGAATAAATAGAAGATAAATCATGACAGCAATAGCAGAGATTAAACTAAATCATGCAAACTAGCATAGTAGATGAAGAGATCACATCTAGGGCACATACTAGAAACATTAATTCTACCACGCTCTCGAACAGGAAGGATAGAATCACATATGGTGCAGCGGGAGCAGGATCGCCGGCGTTAACGTTGTCACCCATGTCGTCGAGGATGAGGTTGCCGAGGTCGGGGAAGAAGTCGTCGTTGGCGAAGTCGTCGCTGCCAGCAGTCGCGCAAGTGCGCTCCCCAAAAACCTGATCGCCCCTCTGCCGTACATGATCACGAGAGGCGGGGTTCCGGAGTCCTGCTATCCCTTCTCCCAGTGCACGCTGAAAGGAGGGATGGAGAATACTTGTGTGGCGGCACAATGACCTGGAACGGTGGCGCGAAACCATACGAAGCGGCGACGGCTAGGGTAGACGTCTGCCTGATTATATAGTGCGGGCCGGGTAGGTCGTGGGAGTAGACCCCACGTTCGAGTCGTTATGATCCAAAAGAATAGAAAATGGTTCAGTAATTAACATGTTTGTTAATAATTAATTAATGACTTATTAATTTTTCCGAGCAGCAAAAATATACACAACGTGCATAGCTCTGTCCTCGGCTTGGCTCAATCCCGCAACCCGCGGCGCGTCGTGACGAGGCGTGGCGTGGCGAGGCGAGCGAGGAGGAGGAGCGCTCGTGTAGGTCTCCTCTTCTCATGCTCATACAAGTGGTAGAAGAGCTCACCTTATAAAGAGGTGCAAATCTCTCTCAACTTTCATGTTGGGACTAAACTCTAGTCTCACTCACTCCACTCACATGTTTGCATGAATGGGCCAAGAGAATTTCATAATTTTAGTTGGGCTTTGGGTCAATGGTCTACTAGCAAAATTCCAACAGCCCCCCCCCCCCCCGCCACAAAGTCTCATTGGCACATCTCATCATTTAGTTCCAAAACATTGTTTATATACTGGTGCTTAGTGGAGACTATGAAGTTGAACTTCCAGTTAGAGTTTTATGCTACACTAGATCACAACTTGAATAGTGGACTATGCCTTGAACTACAAGTTTTCTGTGAAACTAGTTTCACACAAATTCTTAACCGATACTGGGTTGCCATAAGGCTTCCCCGCGGGTGGAGCATATACGTCATACTCCAGGGCCTTTCATGAATTTATTAGAGAACACCCAATTCTCACAAACTGCGACGTTAACAGTCAAATTCATATAGGTGTGTTCCTCAGGAGATGCTTTGCAGGACAACATCTCTGCTTACCCGAATAAGCCACTTGGAACACATTAAGATAAGTATCAACCTGCCATGGAGATCAGGAGAGTATTGCATCTTCACAGAGTGGAATAACTAAAATAGGGATACTCTCCTTTCAGCTGACCAACAGCTTGTCTCCCACTTCTACTTCACGGGATCTTCGATCACATAGAGTGGGTTACCACAATGGACAACTCATGCGGTGGGTATCAAACCCATCTCCATCGATGCATTATTGATACGTCTCCAACGTATCTATAGTTTTTGATTGTTCCAATCTATTATATTATCTGTTTTGGATGTTTAATGGGCTATAATATGCTATTTTATATTATTTTTGGGACTGACCTATTAACCGAAGGCCCAGTGCCAGTTTCTATTTTTTTTTCTTCCTATTTTAGTGCTTTGCAAAAAAAGGAATACCAAACAAAATCCAAACGGAATGAAACCTTCGCGGTGATCTTTCTTGGAACGAAAGCAATCCAGAAGACTTGGAGTTGAAGTCTGGAACTCCGCGAGGCGGCCACGAGGCAGGATGGCACATCCAGGTGGGTAGGCGCGCCCCCACCCTCGTGGGCCCCATGGAGCTCCACCGACGTACTTCTTTCGCCTATATATACTCTTATACCCTAAAAACATCAGGGGGAGCCACGAAACCACTTTCCACCGCCGCAACCTTCTGTACCCGTGAGATCCCATCTTGGGGCCTTTTCCAGCGATCTGTCGAAACGGGAATTGATCACGGAGGGCTTCTACATCAACACCATAGCCTCTCCGATGATGTGTGAGTAGTTTACCACAGACCTTCGGGTCCATAGTTATTAGCTAGATGGCTTCTTCTCTCTTTGGTTCTCAATACAAAGTTCTCCTCGATGTTCTTGGAGATCTATTCGATGTTATACTCTTTTGCGGTGTGTTTGCCGAGATCCGATGAATTGTGGATTTTTGATCAAGTTTATCTATGAATAATATTTGGTTCTTCTCTGAATTCTTATATGCATGATTTGATATCTTTGCAAGTCTCTTCGAATTATCGGTTTAGTTTGTCCTACTAAATTAATCTTTCTTGCAATGGGAGAAGTGCTTAGCTTTGGGTTCAATCTTGCGGTGTCCTTTCCCAGTGATAGTAGGGGCAGCAATACACATATTTTATTGCTGCCATCAAGGATAAAAAGATGGGGTTTATATCATATTGCTTGAGTTTATCCCTCTACATCATGTCATCTTGCTTAATGCGTTACTCTGTTCTTATGAACTTAATACTCTAGATGCATGCTGGATAGCAGCCGATGTGTGGAGTAATAGTAGTAGATGCAGAATCGTTTCGATCTACTTGACATGGACGTGATGCCTATATTCATGATCATTGCCTAGATATTCTCATAACTATGCGCTTTTCTATCAACTGCTCGGCAGTAATTTGTTCACCCACCGTAATACATGCTATCTTGAGAGAAGCCACTAGTGAAACCTATGGCCCCGGGGTCGATTTTACCTCATATAAGTTTCCGATCTATAATTCTAGTTTCCTATTTATTTTATTTTGCAATCTTTACTTTCCAATCTATAAAACAAAAATACCAAAAATATTTATCTTACTATCTTTATTAGATCTCACTTTTGCGAGTGACCATGAAGGGATTGACAACCCCTTTATCGCGTTGGTTGCAAGGTTCTTGATTGTTTGTGCAGGTACAAGGTGACTTGCGTGTTATCTCCTACTGGATTGATACCTTGGTTCTCAAAAACTGAGGGAAATACTTACGCTACTTTGATGCATCACCTTTTCCTCTTCAAGGGAATACCAACGCATGCTCAAGAGGTGGCAATTATCTATCACATTACGTGATATACCCTTTGTGAAGGGATCTGCCAAGTTTTTTGACGTTTGGATATAATCCAACGTAATAACTCCGGTGTTCCTCAGTTTTATGACAAATTTTAGTCTCCTCTTCACGTGCCTTGAGGACTTCATATTATCCTTAGAACTGTTTATCTTGACGATCACAGTTTGATTATCACAGCTCATCAGGATAGGGGGTATTGGTTTTTCAACCATAGGCAAGTCCATCAAGAGCTCACGAAGCCACTCTGCTTCAACAGCGGCAGTGTCTAATGCTGTGAGTTCTGCTCCCATAGTTGACCTCGTTAAGATGGTCTAATTACAAGACTTCCAGGAAACAGCACCACCACCAAGTGTAAAAACATAACCACTAGTTGCCTTAATCTCATCAGCATCAGATATCCAGTTTGAGTCACCATAACCCTCCAGTACCCTTGGATACCCGGTGTAGTGAATCCCATAGCTCGCGGTGCCTTTCAAATAGCGCATAACTCTCTCAAGCGCATGCCAATGATCATCTCCCGGTTTTGACACAAATCGACTCAGCTTGCTCACAACAAAAGAGATGTCAGGCCTCGTGGAACTCGCCAAATACATAAGCGAGCCAATAATCTGAGAATACCTCGGTTGATCTCTAGCACTCCGTCAATTCTTTCGAAGCAACACACTAGCATCATATGGAGTTGGAGAAGGCGTGCTGTTGAAAGCACAAGTGCTCCCTGGGTGATTTTGGTAATTAATGTCAACATATCTCTTGTTGGATTAATGCTTCTACCTAGTATGTTTCAGATAAGTTCAACAATGGAGTGGCATGGGCTAGAGGATGTGGAACCCCTTCAAGTTGCTAAGGATAAAGGATTGGCTCAAGCTCAAAGCTCAGGACTCTACATTTTCTATTTTAGTGATCCAAGATCACATTGAGTCCATAGGAAAGCCGATACTATTAAGAGGGGATGAGGTGTTGCTTAATGGCTTGCTTGCTCAAAGTGCTTAGTGATATGCTCCAAAGCCCTCAACCACTTCCTCACATCCACATATGTCCCAAACCAAAAGTCAAACTCGGCCCCACCGAATCTTTCTATCTGACGCCACCGAGTTCTCCCGACATAGCCACTGCCACAAACCCTAATCAATTCGGTCTCACCGATGGGATCTCGGTCTCACCGAGATGGGCTTGCAAACTCTCTGTTGCCTATTGCAATAATTTCGGTCCCACCGAGGCATGCAATCGGTCCCACCGAGTTTGTGTAATCGATCAAACCGAGATGAGGTTTTACCCTAACCCATATCACATCTGTCCCACCGAGTTGATTATATCGGTCCCATCGAAATGCCTAACGGTCATATTATGAACTAAATCGGTCTGACCGAGTTCTCTGATTCGGTCCCACCAAGTTTGGTGATTTGTGTGTAACGGTTAGATTTTGTGTGGAGGATATATATTTACCCCTCCACCCACTCTTCATTCATGGAGAGAGCCATTAGAACATGCCTACACTTCCAACATACATTTTTTGAGAGAGAACCACCTACACTTGTGTTGAGGTCAAGATATTCCATTCCAACCACATAAATCTTGATCTCTAGCCTTCCCAAGTTGCTTTCCACTCAAATCTTCTTTCCATCAAATCCAAATCCTGTGAGAGAGAGTTGAGTGTTGGGGAGACTATCATTTGAAGCACAAGAGCAAGGAGTTCATTATCAACACACCATTTGTTACATCTTGGAGAGTGGTGTCTCCTAGATTGGCTAGGTGTCACTTGGGAGCCTCCGTCAAGATTGTGGAGTTGAACCAAGGAGTTTGTAAGGGCAAGGAGATTGCCTACTTCGTGAAGATCTACCCGAGTGAGGCAAGTCCTTCGTGGGCGACGGCCATGGTGGGATAGACAAGGTTGCTTCTTTGTGGACCCTTCGTGGGTGGAGCCCTCCATGGATTCGTGCAACCGTTACCCTTCGTGGGTTGAAGTCTCCATCAACGTGGATGTACGATAGCACCACCTATCGGAACCACCAATAAAAAATCTCCATGTCTCCAAATTGCGTTTGCACACTCCAATCCCTACACTTTACATTGTTGCAACTTGCATGCTTTACTTTCCACTGCTCATATACTCTTGTCATGCCTGCTTGATATGTATTGTGAATGTTTAAACTTGTGCCAAAACTGCACATCAACTTAAGGAAATTAAAAACTGCAACTTTTCTTGATTAGAGTCTATTCATCCCCCCTCTAGACACCTCTTCTCAATCATTTCAACTGGTATCAGACCATTGGTCTCCATTTCTTTGGTTTAATCACCATTGGAGGAAGATGGATGTGTCTACATTGGGGAGTCTTAGACATAGAATGCCTATTCTTGATGGAGAGTTCTTTCATGAATGGAAAAATGAGATGCTTGAGATTTTCAATGAATATCATTTGAACAAGTACATTACTAGCCCTTGTGCACCTCATGTCGATCCTTTGCATCCTACCCTTGATGAGTCTATTGACATGATCCGCAACCTTAGAACTGTTAATCTTATCACTAGAGGCTTGCCTAGAAACTAGATTGGATGTTTGCCTACTCTTGAGTGTGCCTACACTATATGGAGATTTCTTGAGGAAAGATTTCCAAACTATTCCTTGCAAAACTTAGATGAAATTCTCCATAAGTCTATTGCCTTGAGTAAGATGAGTACTAGTGATCCTAAGTTTGATGATTGTCTATTTGAGCTTCGTGACCTCATGCGTGCCAAAGGAGATGTTGGAATTATTAGCAATATCATTTCCGAAGCTATTAGAATTCATAAATATGACCATTGCGATGATCATTTATCTAATGACTTACCCTCTCTAGGAGTTGATCAATCACAAGACGATGTTGAACATGGATACTATGATGAGGATGATGATAGTGACTATGGTCTTGATGATGCAATGAGACACTTTGGTCTTATGGCTAATCTTCGCGGCTACATGGCTGGAGGAAAGGAATGGGTCCTTGATAGTGGATGTACTGATCATATGACCGGAGACAAAGATATGTGTCGTGAGCTTGCTGAAAACTACGGCCCTCGAAAGTATGTCACTTTTGGTGATAACTCAAAGGGTAAGGTGGTTGGCCTCGGTAAGGTGGCCATCTCACATGATAGCTCCATACAAAATGGCATGCTTGTTGAATCTCTTGGTTACAATTTACTTTCAGTATCTAGACTTGCTGATTTCGGTTTCAATGTCCTATTTACTGAAGTAGATTGCCAAGTGTTTCGAAGAGACAATCATAAAATGGTCTTTACCGTTATACGTAGAGGTGATCGTTACATTGTTGATTTCACTAAAAAGGCTCAACCTAGAACTTGCTTAATTGCTAAATCTTCTAAAGGTTGGTTGTGGCATAGAAGGTTAGGTCATGTGGGCATGCGAAATCTTGATAAGCTCATTAAAGGTGATCATATCCTTGGAGTAAAAGATGTTATATTTGACAAGGATAGACTTTGTAGTGCTTGTCAGGCAGGAAAACAAGTTGGAGGGAGTCACCCCGTGAAGAACATCATGACCATGAGAAGACCGCTCGAGCTACTTCACATGGATCTCTTTGGTCCCAATGCCTACAAGAGTCTCGGTGGTAACTCATTTGGTCTAGTCATAGTCGATGATTTTTCAAGATTTACGTGGGTGTTCTTTCTTGATGATAAATCGCAAGTCCAAAAGATCTTC
Source organism: Aegilops longissima (assembly GCA_021605205.1). Lineage (NCBI taxonomy): Eukaryota > Viridiplantae > Streptophyta > Magnoliopsida > Poales > Poaceae > Aegilops > Aegilops longissima. Next base: position 464,841,134 of record CM038680.1, read on the forward strand.
AAAAACTTCGCTAGGAAGGCCCAAAATCAATTTGACGTGAAGATCAAGAAGGTTCGGAGCGACAACTGAACAGAGTTCAAGAACACAAATGTGGATACCTTTCTTGACGAAGAAGGGATTTCACACGAGTTCTCGGCTACGTACACGCCTCAACAAAATGGAGTTGTTGAGAGGAAGAACCGAACTCTTGTTGAGATGGCAAGAACGATGCTTGATGAGTACAAGACTCCAAAACACTTTTGGGCGGAAGCGGTTGAGGCAGCTTGTCATGCAACAAATCGCTTGAATCTTCACAAGCTACTCGGCAAGACAACATACACCGTGTAACATCCCAAATTTTCGATTTGGAATGTTATACATAGGTCATCCATGCATATCATATTTTATTGCATCTTCGTTCCGTAATCCTCGAAATCCTAAGCAACTCAAGGACCCACGGAGAGAGTTGGGGATTTTCCGGTTTTCATATTTGATTTTCATCAAATAATGAAAATGAGGATTTTTTATTTTAAATATTTTTCTCTCCAGAAAAATATTTCTTAATAAAACAAATGAGAGGAGATAATATGACTTCTTCAAAACAATTGAAATATTGGAGGAAAAATATTAAAATCATTTATTGGATTTTATTTGGTTTTATTCAGAATTTATTTGCCCTAGAAAAAAATTGCATGTTTTCAAAAATTGCATTTTAGGGCCAAGAAAATGTTCATCTCGTTCTAAATATTTCATTTAGACGGTCGAAATTTGTTTTGGCATTTTTAGATTTTTATTTATTTTTCTAGGATTTTTTCTAAGTCTCGGCGAAATAATTAAAAAACAAATCCTCACAAGCACTTTTGACCCGATCGGGCCGAGGCCCAGCCAGTGAAAGCCGGCCCAAGCCGTCGCCGCCGCCTTCCTCCTCCGCCGCCCAGAGTCAGGGTCGGACTCCGCTTTGCCGCCCGCCACCACTTTGAAGGAAATATGCCCTAGAGGCAATAATAAAGTTATTATTTATTTCCTTATATCATGATAAATGTTTATTATTCATGCTAGAATTGTATTAACCGGAAACATAATACATGTGTGAATACATAAACCTCAGAGTGTCACTAGTATGCCTCTACTTGACTAGCTCGTTAATCAAAGATGGTTATGTTTCCTAACCATGAACAAGGAGTTGTTATTTGATTAACGGGATCACATCATTGGTTGAATGATCGATTGACATGACCCATTCCATTAGCATAGCACCTGATCGTATAGTTTGTTGCTAGTGCTTTTCTTCATGACTTATACATGTTCCTATAACTATGAGATTATGCAACTCCGTTTGCCGAGGAACACTTTGGGTGCTACCAAGCGTCACAACGTGAATCGGGTGATTATAAAGGTACATTACAGGTGTCTCCGAAGGTACATGTTGGGTTGGCATATTTGAGATTAGGATTTGTCACTCCGATTGTCGGAGAGGTATCTCTGGCCCTCTCGGTAATGCTCATCACCTAAGCCTTGCAAGCATTGTAACTAATGAGTTAGTTATGAGATGATGTATTACGGAACGAGTAAAGAGACTTGCGTAACGAGATTGAACTAGGTATTGGATACCGACGATCGAATCTCGGGCAAGTAACATACCGATGACAAAGGAACAACGATGTTGTTATGCGGATCGACCGATAAAGATCTTCGTAGAATATGTAGGAACCAATATGGGCATCCAGGTCCGCTATTGGTTATTGACCGAAGAGGTGTCTCGGTCATGTCTACATAGTTCTCGAACCCGTAGGGTCCGCACGCTTAACGTTTCGATGGCGGTTACTATGAGTTTTATGATGTTAATGTACGAAGGTTGTTGAGTCCGGATGAGATCACGGACATGACGAGGAGTCTCGAAATGGTCGAGACATAAAGATTGATATATTGGAAGCCTATGTTTGGACTCGGAATCACTCCGGGTGAAATTGGGAATTTTATTGAGTATCTGGGGAAGTTCTGGAACCCCGGGGGTCAATGGGCCTTGATGGGCCTTAGTGGGAAAGAAAAAGGGGCCATATTGATGGCGCAGCCTTCCCCTTCCCTAGTCCTATTAGGATTAGGAGAGGGGTGGCGCCTCTCTCCCTTTCCTTGGTCAAACCCTAGTTGGACTAGGATTGGGGGAATCCTACTCGGTGGGAGTAGGACTCCAGCGCAGCCATAGGTGGCCGCCAGCCCCTCCCTTCCCTCCTTTATGTCAGAGGCGAGGGCACCCCATGACACACAAGTTGATCATTGAGATCGTTCCTTAGCCGTGTGCGGTGCCCCTTCCACCAAACTACACCTCGAATATACCGTTGCGGAGCTTAGGCGAAGCCTGCGCCGTGGAACATCATCATCGTCCTGCGCCGTCGTCTTGTGAAACTCTCCCTCAACACTCGGCTGGATCGGAGTTCGAGGGCGTCATCGAGCTGAGCGTGTGCAGAACTTCGGAGGTGCCGTCGTTCGGTACTTGGATCGGTTGGATCGGGAAGAAGTATCGACTACTTCCTCTACGTTGTGTCAACGCTTCCGTTGCTGGTCTACGAGGGTACGTAGACAACACTCTCATCTCGTTGCTATGCATCACCATGGTCTTGCGTGATCGTAGGAAAATTTTGAAATTACTACGTTCCCCTACACCTGCCCCTCCCCCAAGCCACCCCGCCGAGCCCAAGCCCCGCCGGAACCCCGCCGGAGTCGAGCAAGGTAGCCGCCCCGCCGTCCCGGTTTTCCGAAGAAAACCGTTTCGGTTTGTTTTTAGAAAACCCTAGGTTTTTTGGTTTTTTAGATCGGTTTATTTTTTTCGGTTTACTTATTTAGCGAGCGTTCGCTCGTTCGTTCGTCTTAACGAACGCGTTCTTCGTTTAGGTTCAGTTAACGAACGTTCGTTCGTTAAGCTGCTCGTCGCTTTTCTTTTCTCGGATTTATTCCGCGATTTTTCTGATCGCGATTTCTGATCCGATGTTTGATCTATTATAACTTTTCGCTCTTTTATTGGAATCAGGCGATTCAAGCACCTGGAGTTTCGTCTCGAAACCCTCTTTCCGAATAACCAACTCAAACAAGTTTTTGACTCTGTAAAATTTGACCCTAGTTCAGATTAGTAAACGGATCTTATTTCTTTCGCCGTTTGAGTTTCGTTGCTCCGTTTGGTTTGATTCTTTTTGCGAACCGGAGTTCTTAAGTTGAACTTTCTGGTCAGCCTCTATAGTTGAAGTTTGGCTTGTGCATCTTTGCTTGTTGCTTATGTATGTTATTGTTTGCTTGCGATAGAATTCCCGGAGTGCGAAGCGTGTTACTACGAGTCTCTAGGATTCATGGATCGTCAGCAAGGCAAGTAACACTTTGATCATACTCTTTTCATACTCAGTTTTTATGCATTAGTTTCAATTCTCAAACATTGCATTGATTAGGATGTCATTAACTTGTGGGTTGGGAAGTAGTAGTTGAGGTAGAACCTATTGCCCTGTTACTATCAAACCCTTGGGAGTTATTTCTCGTGTTGCTTATATTGCTATGCTATGCTCGTGAGCGTGGTTTGGGTTTGAGTGAATCCATGACAGATGTGAGATTGTTAATTAATGGTTTAATTTAAGGTGGCAACTTTAATACACATCTGGGTGGATTGAGGCACACAGGGAACCCAATGTTGTCTGTATTTTTTGAAATCCCGGGTACCGTGTGATCTTCCTATGGACCGCCACCAGGCTCAAAGGGAACTGAGATTATTCATGATAGAAACTTCCGTGTGCAGCCACAAGCTACTATGGGCTCTAGCATAGTTGAGTAAGTTCGTGAAGCTCTTGAAGAGGTAGATCAGCGGTAGTGGGTTTTGTAGGTTTGGTATGGTCTACCGGAGTAGAGAGTTAATGTTTACGAAAGATCGTGTCTCGGTCATCCGTTTCTCAAACACCATGTAGTCGAGAAATCAATGGAAGCGATCGAGTCTTGTGGGGAAAAGTCATAAACCTCTGCAGAGTGTACAATCTAATCATGGTTAGCCGTGTCCCTGGTTATGGACAATTCTGAGTATCTAGTACTTGAGTTATCACATGTATCTCATCACTCTTAATTAATATTGTTGGGTTGTTAAATACTTTAATTGGGATTGAGTTGGGGTTATACCTTCTCAATGATGTTTCAACCACCATGATAGTTAAATAAAATTTATTCCTTTGTTGTAGGGAAAATTGGCTTTTAAGAAAACTATAACCATAGAGCTTTCCACCACCAAATATGCATGTAGTGATAGCATTATTCTGTTCCTGCTCTATTGTGTTATATTGCCAGCATATTCCATGTGCTGACCCGTTTTCGGGCTGCAACGTATTATGTTGCGGACTTTTGAACGAGGAGTAAGGTTCGATGGGTCGTTGCCGTGCAGCTCAGCTATGTCGTTGGAGTTGATGGACTCACTTTATCTTCCAAGCCTTCCGCTGTTATCGCATTAGATGGCCTTAAGCCATATTATTGTAATAAGTTCTCTTGTGAGACATTCGATGTAATAAGTGTATGATTGCTACTCTGTTATAAATCCTTTGAGTACTGTGTGTGTCAGCATTACTGATCCAGGGATGACACTGAAACACAGAGACTTGACCATCTGAGGTCGGGTCGCTACACACCGTACAAACCCCAAGTTGGATACTTTCGAGTATTCGGCTCAAAGTGCTACATTCTTGATAAGCATCGTCATTCTAAATTTGCTCTGAAACCTCATGAAGGTTTCCTACTTGGTTATGGCTCAAACTCTCACACTTACCGTGTCTACAACAATTTCACTCGAAAGGTTGAAGAGACAGTAGATGTGAAGTTTGATGAATCTAACGGCTCGCAAGTAGAGCAATTGCCAATTGATGTAGGAGACAAAGACCCTTCGGAAGCAATCCAAGACTTGTCTATTGGCAAGATTCATCCAACAAAGGTGAAGGAGAGTACCTCGTCCGTCCAAGTAGAAGCCTCCACCTCACGACAAGGTGAACCAAGAGTTGATACGGAAGCATCTACAAGTGGGATACACCAAGCTAAAGAAAACGAGGAAGTACACCAAGATGAACATCAACAACCTCCTTCTCCACCACGACAAGAGAACGACAACGTCAACAATGAAGAAGGCCAAGAAGGAGAACAAGATGATGAGGATGTTCCACCCAGAGCCAAGCAAAAGCTCTCACGTGTTCGAGCAAGAGTCGCCAAAGACCATCCCGTCGAGAAAATTTACAATGATATCCAAACCGGGAGAATCACTCGCTCTAAAACTCATTTGGCTAATTTTTGTGAACATTATTCATTCATCTCTAGCATTGAACCTATGAAGGTTTGTAAGTGCATCTAGTGCCCCTTAGTGATTTTGGTGTATTGAAGACTTATAGGTTAAGGGACTAATGTGTTTATGAGTGTACACAGGTCTATAAGTCTATGAGGAGTTTGATATTCTGATGAAAGTCGACCCTAAAAATGAAGTTCTTCGATCAAGACTTTGATATTCTCAAGACTTTCGAAGACTTTGAAAGTGAAGAAATTGGTGTGACCTTGAAGACTTGGTATTTATTTGAGGAACATGAAGCGTGAAGACTTTTGTTTTCGTAGTTTCGTTTTCTCTTTCTTGAGTCATAGGAAACACCGTCTTTAAAGGGGGTCGAGGAAATACTAAGGAAAAATTTCCATGTGATGCTCAACTCAAAATCCTACACCTACCAATCCCTTGAGTGAAGCCTTTGAAATCTCATACAGATTCACCAATTTCTTGATGATAGAGACGAAGTTCTTACATTACGAGAATTTATTCGACCGAGGAGTTAGGAATTCGCCAGTGCGGATTGCCTACACAGTGAGGAACATGATAGCCCTGAGGAATTTGAGAGTCAAATTTCTAACCGTTGTTGTGCTGCGTGCCAGCTGTCCCAAAATATCTTATCCACCTAACGGTCATACCATTGAAGGGCATTTATGTCTTATCATGTCGGGCTGCTCCCTAGGCTATAAATAGACGCCCCCTACAACCACTAGCTGGTTGGCTACTCCGAGAGAAACTTGACACTTGTCATTTGAGAGCAACCCATCCTCTGAGGACTTTGGCGAAAATCATCGAGTGAGGAAAACCCAAAACCAAACCCTACAAACCCAAAGTGATTGAGCATCATCAAGAAATTGATCCTGCGAGGATCCGACGCTTGTTACCTTTGAAGACTGTGCTTCTTCCAGATGGTTAGGCGTCATGGTCTAGAGCATCCAAGAGGAATTGTGGATCGCCGAGTGACCAAGTCTCTGAAGGTTTGGAAGTCGCTGAAGACTTACCACGAGTGATTGGACGAGGTCTGTGACCTTAGTTCAAGGAGAATACGGTGAGGACTTGGTGACTGAGCTGCGTGCTCAGCGATCGGGTGTCCGGACTGTGTGTCCTCGAGTTTAAATACTCACCGCTCCAACCAGATGTACAAGCGAGACAGCAGTTGGAACTGGTCTACCAAATAATTGTCTTCACCAACCTAATCTGGTTCTATTTCCTCAACTCTTTCATTTCCTCATTCTTGTGTTGAGTGTTCATTCACATCTGTGTTTGAAGACTTTGATCAAGACTTTCTCAATTTCCTCGGTTCAATTTCTTGATCTGTTTGTCTTCATATTGTGCTATCTTGTGTTTACGCTTTCAGTACTCTTTGTTTGTCTTCATTTCATCATGATGACCATGCCCGCTTTCTCTTATGCTTACTTCGGAGTACTTATTCCGCTGCAAGTAGTTCTTCGCTAAGGAATTTCCTCACCGGCAAATTCCTCAGTGAAGAATTCATAAAAATCGCCTATTCACCCCCCCTCTAGTCGATATAACGCACTTTCAAGGTTGAAGAAGCATTGGAAGATCCGGATTGGATAAACGCCATGCTTGAAGAGCTACACAACTTTGAGAGAAACCAAGTGTGGACATTGGTCGAGAAGCTCGACAACAACCACAACATCATTGGTACCAAATGGGTGTTTCGCAACAAGTAAGATGAAGATGGTCAAGTCGTCCGCAACAAAGCACGTCTAGTCGCCCAAGTCTACACTCAAGTCAAAGGTATGGACTATGGTGAGACATATGCTCCCGTTGCTAGACTTGAGTCCATTCGCATCTTACTTGCTTATGTTAATCACCATGATATCACCTTGTACCAAATGGACATTAAAAGTGCTTTTCTAAATGGTGAAATTGAGGAGGAAGTTTATGTTAAGCAACCTCCCGGCTTTGTCAATCCTAAGAAACCTAATCATGTTTACAAACTTCACAAAGCTCTTTATGGTCTTAAACAAGCTCCTAGAGCGTGGTATAAATGCTTGACCAAGTTCCTTACTAAAAAAGGCTTTGAAATTGGAAAATTTGATTCTACTCTTTTTACTAAAAGGGTTAATGGAGAACTATTTGTGTGCCAAATTTATGTTGATGATATTATATTTGGTTCGACTAACCCTCATTTTAGTGAGAAGTTTGGAAAGTGAAACGCCCTCGATGCGGCTATATCTCCCACGTGTCGAAGCACGACTTAGAGGCATAACCGCATTGAAAGCAATGTCGCAAGTGAGGTAATCTTCACACAACCCATGTAATACATAGGGGAAAGAGATACATAGTTGGCTTACAATCGCCACTTCACACAATACATGAGTAAAACATTACATCATACAGATACAATCAAGGTCCGACTACGGAACCAAAATAAAAGAAGACTACCCCAAAAGCTACACAGATCCCCGATCGTCCCAACTGGCTCCACTCTTGATCGGTTGAAGCGGAACAACACAAAGAACAAGATCTTCATCGAGCTCCTCCTTGAGCTCGGATGCATCACCTGCACGGTTTCATCGGCACCGCAAACTGGTTTTGGAAGTATCTGTGAGTCACGGGACTCAGCAATCTCACACCCGAGATCAAGACTATTTAAGCTTAAAGGTAGGACAGGGTAGTGAGGTGGAGCTGCAGCAAGCGACTAGCATATATGGTGGCTACATTCGCAAAAGAGAGCGAGAAGAGAAGGCAAAAGCACGGTCGAACAACTATGATCAAGAAGTGATCCTGAAACTACTTACGTCAAACATAACTCCAACATCGTGTTCACTTCCCGGACTCATGAGAAGAGACCATCACGGTTACACACGCGGTTGGTGTATTTTAATTAAGATCAACTTCGGTTTTCTACAACCGACATTAACAAATTCCCATCGCCACATAACCGCGGGCACGGCTTTGAAAGTTCAAACCCTGCGGGGTGTCCCAACAGCCCATGATAAGCTCTCGCGATCAACGAAGGATATTCCTTCTCCCGGAAGACCCGATCAGTCTCGAATCCGGCTACAAGACATTTCACAGCAATAAAACAAGACCAGCAAAGCCGCCGGATGTGCCGACAAATCGATAGGAGCTGCACATATCTCGGTCTCGGGCACACCGGATTGTCCAAACTTCCGTAGGCCAACCCGAGTTGCCTGGTGGCCGGCGGTTGACAGTTTGGACCAACACTCACGACGAGCACCGCCCGGGGGTAAAATAAGATGACCCTCGGGCTCGGAAACCCAAGGGAAAAGGGCATAGGTGAGGCAAATGGTAAAACCAATGTTGGGCCTTCTTTGGAAAAGTCTTATTCAAAGCGAACTGTCAAGGGGTCCCATAAATCACCCGACCGCGTTAGGGACGCAAAAATCCGGGAACATAACACCGATATGACGGAAACTAGGGCGGCAAGAGTGGAACAAAACACCAGGCATAAGGCCGAGCCTTCCACCCTTTACCAAGTATATAGATGCATTAATTAAATAAGATATATTGTGATATCCCAACAAGTAAACATGTTCCAACAAGGAACAACATCTCCATGTTCAACAAGGAACAAACTTCATCTTCACCGCAACTAACAACGCTATAAGAGGGGCTGAGCAAAGCGGTAACATAGCCAAACAACGGTTTGCTAGGAAAGGATGGTTAGAGGCTTGACATGGCAATGTGGGTGGCATGATATAGCAAGTGGTAGGCATCGTAGCAAAGGCATAGCAAAAGAGCGAGCAGCTAGCAAGCAAAGATAGAAGTGATTTCGAGGGTATGGTCATCTTGCCTGAAATCCCGCAAGGAAGAAGAACGAAACCATGAAGAAGACAAACGGACGAAGTCGAACGAATCCTCACAACTCCGGAACGAAACCGAAGCTAACGAGAGAAGCAACCCGGAAACAAACAAACAACATGGTAAACAACCAACACATAAACATGGCATGATGCACAATCATGTATGATGCATGTCCGGTTTAAATGAGGCATGGCATGGCAATATGCACAAACAACACTACAAGTTAAGTGGAGCTCAATATGCAACGGGTTGCATATTGACAAAACACCACAACAATTATTTAGTTCTCTCCCGATTAGGTACTCAACAATATTAAATGTTATTAAACATGGCAAGAGGTGAAGCCTAATGAAACTACCTATCTAGGCAAGTTTAAATGAGGCCGGAAAACAACAACAACAATTCCGGAAAAATCCTCATATGCAAATTATGGATTCGGTACAGATCTGACCTAAAGCATATTTTAGAGTTGTTAAACATGCAAAGAAATGCTACCATGTTAAACTAGGCATTTTTCTACCCCATTTACATATATAATTTATTTAAAATAGAGCTACGGTTATTTAGTTATGAATTAAGGCATTTTAGCATGGCAATTAAGCAAATTAAAGCAAACAACAAATATGAACATTTAAATGTTGTTATCATGATGCGGATGACATATGCAAGTTTATGCAATTTTTATGAAAACGTTGACAAGAGCATTATGAAGCATTATGTCACCGTGGTGGAAGAAAGGGGTTCCACGGCAACGAATCCGAAAATGGTGCCACGGCAACATATCGGTTCCGGTAGCTCACGGAGATACCGATGCAAAAGGAAGGGGTGACGGAAGCGAGTCATGCAAGATGGTGGGGTGATCCCGGATTCCCGGTTCCCACGGAACGGTGGCATGGCAAAAGAGGGGCATCGCAAGAATGATTCGATCACGGCGGTCGTCACGGGTTATACCTTCGAAGCGAGCAATCGGGACGGAAAGCGTTTCGTAGAGGAAGTAGACGTTCTCGTTCGATGGTTGTGGTACATCTCGTCATCGGAGTAGTGGTACACACGAAGGTAGTCGAACTTGACGGTTCCGTTACACAGGTCTTCGGCGACGGTAGTTGTACACGTTTTTCGTAGATGTTCGAAGAGGGACTGGGCGCATCCGATGTCTCCGGGGTCGACGGTAGTGGTACTCGTCATCGGGGTACTTGTCGTTTCCGGTTCGGTGGTCGTCGGGTCGTAGTGGTACTTGGCGTTTCGTCGGGGCACTTGTCGCATCATCGTGTAGTCGAACTTGGCGGAACCGAATGTCCTCGAGGGTAGTCGTGGTACTTGGCGAAATCCACAACGAACGTAGCCGTGCACGTCGTAGTCGGACTTGACAAAATCACACCGGCTACAATCGTGGTACTTGGGGAGAACTCCCGGAGACGATGCTTGGCGGTCCTGGTGTGATCTTGGCGTCCATGCGGCAAAGCAACAAACGGAACGGGGCGGAGACGCCGGCGCTGATGGTGGGCGGTCGGCCTCGGGGCGCCCTTCTCCGGCGACGTTAGCGGCGGGGAGGACGACGGAGGGAGGCGCAGCCATGGCAGGGCTCGGCGACTCGGGCCGGGCGGCGGATCTGGTCCCCAACACGGGACGGCGAGAGGATGCAGCAGAGAGCGCGCCACGGCAGGCCGGACGAAGGCGGGCGGCGCGAGGAGAAGGCGGGGGCACGACGGAGGGCGGCGGAGCACGGGGGAGGAGGTGGTGGGGCATGGGGCTCCTACCCCGCCAAAGATGGCGACGGAGGAGGGAAACGGCGAGAAGAGGAAGCAGGGCGCGGCGGTGGCTCGGGCATGGTGGTCGCGAGGAGGCGACGAGGAGAGGGCCGCGGGGATCCGGCCTGGCCGCGCGGAGGAGCGGCGGGGAGGTTCTGGTGGCGAGGCACCAAGGGCGGCGAGGAGGGAGGACGAGAGGCGGCGAGGGGAAGAGATGGCGGCGGATCCATGGGACGAGGGAGAAGGGGATCGAGAAGGAGGCGGGTTCGGGAGAGATGGGATCGGGCGCAGCGTGCGGCGCTAGGAGGAGGACGAGGGGAGGAGAGAGATGCGGGCTAGGGTTAGAGGAGTGGTGGGCCGGCTGGGCCTCAAGGGGTTTGGGCCGGCGCGGGGGGGGGGTTAGGCCGGCCTGGAGGGAGAAGGAAGGCCAGGGGCCGGCTGGCTGGAGAGGGCCGAGCTGGGCTGGCTCGCTCTTCTCTCTCTCCTTATAAATATTTAGCAGAAAAATAAATAAAGAGAGACAAAAGAACGAGAGGGTTAGGGAAAGAATTTGGACATGGGGATTATTTTCCCGGACTCATAAAAATGCGAGGAATTTAACAAAAATGATCCAAGGATTTTTGGAGGAACTCCGGAAAATGATGAAATAAAATTGGCAAGGTGAGGAGACCAAACTTGAAGTAGAAAGGGCATGGGGTTTTTGCAAGTGTGTTAAGATCAATTCCAAATAAATGGAATAAATTATAATAGCTCCATAAATATTAGGAGGATATGTTATAAAGAGAAAACACCATGTGAATTCCCTCGATTTAAATGGATCGAAAAATCCATACAATTTATTTAGAAGAGTTTAAAAAAATTAATGATATGATGGCATGAAGACATGATGCAAATGCAAAAGATGACATGATGAAATGCAAAAACAAAACAAAACACATGGCAAAACTCAGAAACCCTGGAAGGCAACTGAAGCTCCGGTCTTGGGACGTCACAACACTCCACCACTACGAGAGGATCTCGTCCCGAGATCTAGGATGGCACCGGAGAAAAACGGAAGAGGAAGAGGTAAAACAAAGTTGCTTCTTTGACAAACGAATGAAACCAAAGAACCTTGAGAGGTTGAACAAAATGAAAGAAAGAAAACAATGAAGATGAAGAAAGTTGAAAACACTCTGTTAGAAAAGAGGAACAAGGGATACGACGAGAACCAAGAGGTTAAGTGATAACATAGATACTGAAACCACTCCGGTTAAATGGATAATGCAAGAAAAGAACATGATCTTGACAAAACGAGACGATGGGTCGAAGAGAGCAACATCACAATGCCAGAGAAGTTTGAGATGTCTATGATGAGTGAACTCAAATTCTTTCTTGCTTTGCAAATCAAGCAAACTAAGGAAGGTACCTTTGTTTCTCAAACAAAGTACACCAAGGACTTATTCAAGAAGTTCAAGATGCAAGAATGCAAAGGTATGAATACACCCATGCCTATTAGTGGACATCTTGACTTGACTAAGGACGGTGAACCGGTTGATCAAAAAGTTTACCGCTCTATGATTGGTTCATTGTTATATCTATGTGCCTCTCGTCCCGATATTATGCTAAGTGTGTGCATGTGTGCATGATATCAAGCGGCCCCTAAAGAGTGTCATCTTAAGGCTGTGAAAAGGATAGTAAGATACTTAATACACACACCAAATTTTGGCATTTGGTATACTAAGAGGTCTTCTTTCGATCTTGTCGGCTACTCCGATTCAGACTATGCTGGAGACAAGGTTGATAGAAAGTCCACTTCGGGTACTTGTCAATTTCTTGGTAGATCTCTTGTGTCTTGGTCCTCCAAGAAACAAAACTCGGTATCCTTATCCACCGCCGAAGCGGAATACATTGCTGCTGGTTCATGTTGTGTTCAATTACTTTGGATGACCCAAACTCTTAAAGATTATGGGATATATGTCAAACATGTTCAATTGCTTTGTGACAATGAAAGTGCTATCAAGATTGCTCATAATCCCGTGCAACATTCTCGAACTAAGCACATTGAAGTTCGTCATCATTTCATTCGGGATCATGTTGCTAAAGGTGACATTGATCTTAAGCATGTTCGTACCGATAAGCAATTGGCGGATATATTCACCAAACCGCTTGATGAGAAAGTCTTTTGCCGTTTGAGAGGAGAATTGAACATCATTGAGGCTTCAAACTTTGAGTAGGAACTCCATTTGGATACATGTAAGGCATGAGCCTTTGACTAATCCTTGATATTTCTTTCATGATGCTATTTATATGTCTTGGATATATTTGCACCCTTGCATGCTATCAAACCCTTGTAGGTACTTGGATGAATCTAAATCTATGAGATTGCAACCCACTCACAACTTGAGAAATCTCTACATCACCAAGTCTCTACACAATGGTGGTTGAAGACAAGGTAGCACGAAACCCTTCAAACATATCCTTTGACAAATTCTATATTAAGTTTTACGATTGTCATTTTCGATAAACAAGTGCTCTTCCTTGCAAGACTAACCCATGTAGGTAGATGAACTCAAATTCCAAGTGGTGCTCCCAACTCTTGATGAGCTACATCAACCTTGAGCAACCCACACAAGTTCAACTACATGATCAAGATCAGCACCACCACCCAAGGTATGTTATTCCATCTTAGAGAAGCTTTACTCCAAGTCATGGGTCAAAGCAACTCAACAAGATGTGAATACATCAAGAAGCTTAAAAGAAAAATGGTAATCCCATCTTGAGCTTAAACGATGAGTATGACCTATGATCAAGTGCCCTCACTTGACTCCTAAGTCAATATACTCTAACATAGATGACATTGTCACCGACCAATTCTAGATGAAGTTCTCTTGTGTTTTTTTCTGTGCTCTTGCATTTTGCCTCATGCATATTTGTTTCCCCTTTCAAAAAAACTTCATCTAGATTTCTTTTCTTTTTCTGCATTCCCTGCATCCAATTCATTGCAAATCTTTCAGCTAATTCCTTGCAAATCCTTGTGAGATCTTAATTGTCTAGTGAACTGAGGTGACAAGTGTTTTCACTGTGATGAACTCGGTCACACCTGTTTGTTTCCTTCGGTCCAACCGAATATTTTTTCGGCGCCACCGAAGCACACAACTCGGTGCCACCGATTTCACTGCAGGAAAGACAGCTTGCCACTTGTTCCTGCAATCTTTTTGCTCCAGCTCCACTCAATGATTCTTGTCCTCTACCAGCATCACATTCGACTTGCTACTTTGCTTTGTGACTCAAGGATCAAACCCATTTTTAATAAAAATTCAGAAGAGCCCTTCTTGGAAATTGATGTCAAAGGGGGAGAGAGAGATCACATCAAAGCTTAATCATCTCTATAGGGGGAGAGGATACTCAGGGGGAGAGTGTAAGAAATCCCAGATGTTTGGTGTTCAAGAGGAGAGAAGTCACATGTCTTTAAGAGGGGAAAGACATGTTCATATTTTGATTGTTTGCATTAGCTCTGTTTCTTTTCCTTGCTCTAATTTTCTGTTCCCTATCTTCTCCCAGTATCTCATGCAAGATTCAGGGGAGCAAGACATCTAAGGGAAGGAAATCCTTGAATTCATTGCACATCTTTACCTTTGGGGACATGTCTATATCCAATGGGGTACTTAGTACTCACTCTCTACATGTCATCCCAGTCTTGGTACTCTTGTGGTTTCTTTTGTTTGCTCTGGCTAGTAGGCGTATCTGTGTTATCTAACCTTGTTTACTCAGGTTCATTCCTTCCTAAGCCAACTCAAGACCACAAGGTAAGTATATGCATCACAGTCATGTGTATGAGGATTTCTTGCTGATGTACATACTGTTTGCAAGAAGGACTCATGAGCATGAAGGTACATTTCCTATATTCACATCATTTGCTCTGATGCATATAGCCAAGATACATGTAACACATTGCTTACTCTATCATGCTTATGCATTCACATGCTCCTATGTTTCATATTTACATGATTGCATACATGTAGGGGGAGCCTATGCATGTTACATGTCTTTCCAAAGCTTTACTTGTTATTCTTTATATCTTTAACTAAAGCTTTGATGTATGTTGTCATCAATTACCAAAAAGGGGGAGATTGGAAGCACAAGTGCTCCCTGGGTGATTTTGGTAATTAATGTCAACATATCTCTTGTTGGACTAATGCTTCTACCTAGTATGTTTCAGATAAGTTCAACAATGGAGTGGCATGGACTAGAGGATGTGGAACCCCTTCAAGTTGCTAAGGACAAAGGATTGGCTCAAGCTCAAAGCTCAGGACTCTACATTTTCTATTTTAGTGATCCAAGATCACATTGAGTCCATAGGAAAGCCGATACTATTAAGAGGGGATGAGGTGTTGCTTAATGGCTTGCTTGCTCAAAGTGCTTAGTGATATGCTCCAAAGCCCTCAACCACTTCCTCACATCCACATATGTCCCAAACCAAAAGTCAAACTCGGCCCCACTGAATCTTTCTATCCGCGCCACCGAGTTCTCCTGACATAGCCACTACTTCAAACCCTAATCAATTCGGTCTCACCGATGGGATCTCGGTCTCACCGAGATGGGCTTGCAAACTCTCTGTCTCCTACTGCAATAACTTCGGTCCCACCGAGGTATGCAATTGGTTCCACCGAGTTTGCTTGGCCATCTCTCTGTTTTGCTTATTACCCAAATCGGTCCCACCGAGTTTGTGTAATCGGTCAATCCGAGATGAGGTTTTACCCTAACCCTAGCACATAGGTCCCACCGAGTTGATTATCAGTCCCACCGAAATGCCTAACGGTCACATTATGAACTAAATCGGTCTGACCGAGTTCTCTGATTCGGTCCCACCGAGTTTGGTGATTTGTGTGTAACGGTTAGGTTTTGTGTGGAGGCTATATATACCCCTCCACCCACTCTTCATTCGTGGAGAGAGCCATCAGAACATGCCTACACTTCCAACATACATTTTCTGAGAGAGAACCACCTACACTTGTGTTGAGGTCAAGATATTCCATTCCAACCACATAAATCTTGGTCTCTAGCCTTCCCAAGTTGCTTTCCACTTAAATCTTGTTTCCACCAAATCCAAATCCTGTGAGAGAGAGTTGAGTGTTGGGGAGACTATCATTTGAAGCACAAGAGCAGGGAGTTCATCATCAACACACAATTTGTTACCTCTTCGAGAGTGGTGTCTCTTAGATTGGCTAGGTGTCACTTGGGAGCTTCCGTTAAGATTGTGGAGTTGAACCAAGAAGTTTGTAAGGGCAAGGAGATCGCCTACTTCGTGAAGATCTACCCGAGTGAGGCAAGTCCTTCGTGGGCGACGACCATGGTGGGATAGACAAGGTTGCTTCTTCGTGGACCCTTCGTGGGTGGAGCCCTCCGTGGACTCGCGCAACCGTTACCCTTCGTAGGTTGAAGTCTCCAATCAACGTGGATGTACGATAGCACCACCTATCAGAACCACGGATAAAAAATCTCCGTGTCTCCAAATTGCGTTTGCACACTCCAATCCCTACACTTTACATTCTTGCAACTTGCATGCTTTACTTTCCGCAGCTCATATACTCTTGTCATGCCTACTTGATATGTATTGTGAATGTTTAAACTTGTGCCAAAACTCCACGTCAACTTAAGGAAATTAAAAACTGCAACTTTTCTTGATTAGAGTCTATTCACCCCCCCTCTAGACACCTCTTCTCGATCCTTTCAGCAGTCGCTATACCCAAAACGACTCAAGGTCTTTTCTACATAGTGAGACTGAAGCAGCGTGATCCCAGCATTCTCATCTCTCAACAGCTTGATATTTAAGAGAAGATCAGCTACTCCTAGATCCTTCATCTCAAAACAAAGAGATAAGAAATCCTTAACCTCCTTGATTAAATCAAGTTTGGTTCCAAAGATCAGTATGTCGTCGATATACAGACAAAGAATAACCTCTTCACCCCCACCATGGCGATAGTATACGCACTTGTCACCATCGTTTACTACAAAGCCGACAGCAGTTAATGTTCTTTCGAACTTCTCATGCCACTCCTTAGGAGCTTGTTTAAGGCCATATAAAGACTTTAATAACTTACACACCTTTCCTTTCTGACCAGGTACTACAAAACCATTTAACTGATCCATGTAAATAGCGCTATTCTCCTTTAACTGTTTTTTGTGTGTGGTTTGCAGTTTTTTTCAGTCTGAATATTAACATAAACGAAACTGCCGTGCACACGACAGTTTCTGGCCCATATGCAGATGGCGCTGGAATCGAGCGGTGTACAAGTGCTCGCCAATTGCATCTGATGGTGGCCGTAGCATGTCAGCCGTAAATAGGCCGCAGTCTTATCGTTCGCATATCAACGCTCTAACATAAAAGGAAGTTGGCAAAAATTGGATCATGCGATAGCTCCAGCGAGATGAGTTACCCGATGTGGCGATGTGACAACAAGCCACAAGTGCATACGAGTGTGATTTGGCATTAGCAAGACGTTTAAAGGGCCAAACTTTTATAAAATTTGGCTAAATTTGTATTTAAAAATATCAACATCCACAATACCGAATAAAATGTAATACGATATATATATATATTTCATGTTGGATCTAATGGTATTGATTTAGCATTGTAATGCTGACATTTCTTTCTAAATTTGGTCAAATTCACTTTTTTTTTACTTACACAGTATAAGACAAACTACAAATTTGGTGTTCTGGTAAGATTACAATGCGTACAAATGTTCCTCCAAACTCGTTCATGTATGTTCTTCTCATCTGGACGGACCAGGAGGAGGGAGAACTCTGGATCAACATTTTTGGTGAGTCAACAATGTTATTAAAGATTTAGGTACTAGAGTTAGGGTTACAAAAAAGATGCAATTTCTTACTGAAAAAATCAGTTGACTTTGTTCTTCACAGTTAACTTGAATAATGGAATATACATTTTGAAATTTAAAATGAAACAATAATAAAATCAGTACGCTAATTAATAGAAGATCGGTGAAAATTACAGAAAGGTAAAAAACATAAATACAAGAAGCTCTCAGTGCATATGGTTGTGGTCCAGTCAAATCAATTTTGCACTTTTTTACTTTTCTGTAATAAAAATTAGCTTTTAAGGCTGATATCTTGCTTACAGAATATCGAGACATTACTAATATGAGAGAATGATATTGTTAATCATACTTTGGATGCTCGTTAAAAATTAAAATTCGCATTTCTGAACAAATTAGAGACATCAAAATCAACTCCACAGATTCCTAATTGAACTTTACAGTATGGAAATATCTACTGCATGATGTATACAACTCACGATGATGTCTGGCTATTTACAATATGAAAGCACACATGTGCAGAGAAATCTAGTAGTGAGGACTGGCTATTTAGATATAGAAAACTGTGTGCACATATATTGTGTATACAGTACTAACTCCCAGACATGATGGAACGTATATTGTGTCATACTAACTCTCAGACAAGATGTAACTGTCAGCTCTGGTAATCATATAATCTGGCAAATTCCCATTTTTATGTGTTCTTTTTTCTTCTACTACCTGATCACAAGAATTGTCACCTCAGAATGCAAAGCAATTAAATTTCTCCTATTGTTCACATTGGCTTGGATAACTAAGATCTTGCCTTCCAAGAAACAGCAAATTGCATTATTGACATAGTGAATCGAAGAAAATAAGCGCAATTTAATGCTGTTTCTTTCAGTTTCGCATTATAGAACCCCACTGGACATACAAACTGTAATCATATCCAAATTCAAGTTTGGCAGTAGAGGACACTGATTAGAAATGAAGACTACAATAAGCAAAGCCAAATACAATAAACAGGTGATACATCACGGATATGAAACCTGTAGAACTGAACACTCATCTCTTAATATGCATTAAGCTGGTGTGTTCAGAAATCAGAAACCTGAATTTCGAGTCCAACATCAGAAATTCTTCATGGCTCCTAGGCAAGAACTCAGATTCGCCACATATGGGCACAGGAACTTGGCGCAGTGGTCATTGCGTACCCTCGACATCACCTCCGTCTCCAGGTTGAGCACAAAAAGGCCGCCCTCGCCCACAGCACGCAAGAACAAGGAGCCACTCTGGTCGCACGATGCTACGACAGAGAGCCCCCACTCCGCAGAAGGATCAAAGATTGTCGACGGCAACACCGACGTCAGAAGTACCGTCTTGTGAAGCTCCCAGGGCCTGCCATCAGCGCCATTGTCTTTGAAGTTCCAGACGGAGATCAAAGGTTCATCCAGAAGAACCAAGGAGAGACACCCCTGAGCTGAACTGAACAGGCGAACGGCTTCTGCGGCGTGGTTCAGGCGGTGAATGCCTGCGCGCAGCGGAAGGTCGAATCGGCACACCGAGACATCGGCCTGGCCGGGGCGAACGGCCAGTGCGTGCACCGCATTCGGGAGGGCACGGGTGCCGCATATCCAGTGGACGGCACCACGGTGGACGACGGCAGGGGAGCAGAGGTAGACCACCGTGTTATCAGGAAGTGGTGCCGTCACAGCCGTGCCCCACTGCCCGGTCTGGGAGGAGAAGACGCGCAGGCGGATCCCCATTGGGCGTTCCATCACCGCAAGCAGGCGGAACGAGGAGCCATCGGCGTCGAGAAAGACGATGTTCTCGGGGGATGTTGTGGGCGGGAGAGGGGGGAGGAAGGTGGAGGTCCCGGCCACGGGGTCGCAGACGCAGATCCTGACGGGGTCGCACGAGCTGGCCGGGGAACGGCGGAGGGCAAGGAGCCCGCCGGCGCCTGACGTGACGGGGGCGAACCCGCTGAGGCCGGCCGCGTCCGGCTTCGGCAAGAAGTGGGACAGGGGGAGGGCGGTTGCCTGCGACTGAGAGGGGCCGAGGGGGAGAAAGCGCGTGGGGCGGCGGAGGTAGAGGCGGCGACGGGGCAGCTTCTGGGAAGTGTCCAGGAAGAAGAAGCCGAGGAGAGGGGAGGGGTCGGAGCGCCCGGCGCGACCGCGGGAGAGGAAGGACGGCTCCAGGATGAGGCGGCGCCATGCTTTGCAGGTGGCTGCGCAGCGAACGACGGCGGTAGCGTCGCCCACGCGGGACAAGATCTCCAAGATGGTGTCCGCCGGGAGAGGCGGAAGCCGCAGAGGCGCGTCTATCGGCGGTGGCGGCGGCGGCGCCATGCGCCGACGAGGAAGAGGAGAAGCTGAGATGAGTCGAATTGTGCAGGGTGGGCCGAGGACCCGAAGTCAGATGCACTGGAGCATACCTGGCCAAACGGGCCGGGCCGTGCCGGCCCGCGGTAAACATGCCTGGCGGCATGGCCCGCGGCGGCACGACTAATAGCCGGGCCATGCCGTGCCGGCCCACGGGCGGGAGGTCACAGCCCAGGCACGTCCCAGCTACTAATCAGGCCGGCCCACCAACACGTCAGGCCCGCTAGTTTGTCTGTTATTTGACGCATTGGGCTTTTTTAGCCTATTTTTTCCTGTTGGGCAGATGTATAAAAAATTAAAAAAAAATCATAATCGAGTCGTGCCGTGCCGGCCCGCGTGCTTAGGCTAGCAGCCCAAGCACGACCCAGGGCGTGCCGCGTGCCGGACCTGACCCGTTTAGCCCGTGTCGTGGTTGGCCCATGGCAGGCCGTGCCGGCGTGTACACGGGCAGGCCTGGTTAGCCCGACCCATTTGGGGCTCCAGTGCCCAAATTACCAGGTGTGAACCATGCCTCAACACACACACCCTCGCGTTTTGGGTTCATCCTCTCTTGTTTCCTGAGGGCCTGTGTTCATCCATTTAGCCTTGTGCAATAATATGGTTTTGATAAAAAAAAAGAATATGGTTTTGATAAAAAAAGATTAACCCTTTGCAGACTAACTTATTGCTTTGGTCAATATTGTGAATCAGTAGTAGAAGGTGAGAAAAAAATCATGAGATCGGTCTTTTCTCCCATCTGTCTAGACCAACCCTAGAGGAGGCCACGAGTGATCACCAATCCCAAATCATCTCTTCTTCCATGACGCCTTCTTCTCCGAATTTCCCAAATCTCTGTTGAATGCTCCACACCATGCCTAGCAGGATTGCCGACTGTAGCTGGGTGTCACGACGGGAAGTAGTAAGGGAAATTAAAAAAAAAGAGAAGGAACAAAATAAAAGTATTAGTTGGATTCGACTTGTACTTGTCTAATTAATTTCAAATCCAAGTTCGATCCGTACTTGTGAGGAAGGCGGGTGCTTTTCCTCACCCCTGGCTGATTGTCAGCACATTGGATGGTATATAGTTGTTGCGCACCACACGCCGCCCCTCTCGTTCCTGCTCAGCTGTAGAGAACGTGCATCATAAGTTCTGAGCTACTTATATACGTGTATATGATTACTTCCTACAAAGAAACCAAAGCACTTCGTCGTGCCCATCTAGAAAAGGAAAGGAAGTCTTAGTCGGCTGATTCTGATGAAGGATGGACGAGAGGTCTGCCATCAGAAAGAAATATGAAACTCATGAAATAACGCAAGAAGAGATGCTTTGGGATTGGTAAAAAGAAGTGTGGCCTCCTCTAGGGTGGGTCTCACCACATGGGAGAAAAGACCCGGCCTTATAGGATTTTTTTCGGTGGAAGGTGATGATGGAAGAAAGCTACAAGTCAAAACAAGTTATACTAGGAATTCATTTTATGCTTTGTAATGGCTTACTCAATGTCCGTAACTTATCTTCGTGTTTTTAATATATTTTCTTTGTTTTCTTTACATAACTTGGTAAACCAAGACATTATGATAACTGGATGTCCGCATCCTCGTGTGGTTCACTTCTTATGGACCAATCCAGACTTATCATTCGGTGTGAGATTTTTTGACTCGTTTAGATTTCCACTACCACTACCAGCTTGCACGCTTACATCAAGATTAAAGGGGTCGGGGCGCCCGGCCCGACGGCAGGAGAAGAAGGACGACTCCAGGATGAGGTGGAGCCATGCTTTGCAGGTGGATGCGCAATCGCAGTGGACGATGATGGTAGCTTTGCCCACGTGAGACAATGTCTCCAAGATGGTGTCCGCTGGGAGAAGCGAGAGCCGCAGAGGCACGTCTATCAGCGACGAGGTGGCAGCGTCGCCATATGTCAGCGAGGAAGAGGACAAACTAAGATGAGTTTAATTCTGTAGGGTGGACTGAGAACCCGAAGTCAGATGCACTGGAGCCCCAAGTTGACACGTGTGAACTAGGCCTCAACACACGCACACGCACACGCACACGCACACGCACACGCACACGCACACGCACACGCACACGCACACACACACACACACACACACGAGCGCTCGCTCGCTTTTTGGGTTCACCCTCTCTTTTTTCCTAAGGGGTTGTGTTCAGCCATTTGGCTTTCACAATAATATGGTTTTGATAAAGAAGGGATTAACCCTTTGCAGACAATTTTTCTATTAGCTTGCGGTTTTGGTCACTATTATGAATAAGGGGTATAAGGTGGGGGGGGGGGATTATATGTTACTAGTCTTTTCTCTCATCTGTTAGACCTACCCTAGAGGAGGCCACGTGTAATCACCAATTCCAAATCATCTCTTCTTCCCTGGTGCCTTCTTCTCCAAATTTCCTCAATCTCCTTTGAACGCTCCACACCATACCCAGGAGGATCGTCGGCTATAGCTGGGTGCTAGGCTGGGGAGTAGTAAGGGAAATTGAAGAAGAGAAGGGAAGAAAATAAAAGAATTAATTGGATTCGACTTGTACTTGCCTAGTTAATTTCAAATCCAAGTTCGATCTGTACTTGTGATCCACTTTGGAAGACGAGTGGTCGACCACGCCTATGGCTAATTGGCAGTGCATTGGATGGTATGCAACTGTTGCGCACCACAGGCCGCCAGTCTCGTTCTCGCTCAATTGTAGAAAACACGTGCATCACAAGTTCTGAGCTAATTATATATGTGTATATTGTTACTTCTAGAAAAGAAGCCAAAGCAGATTGTGCCCTATAGATAAGGAAAGGAAGTCCTACTCGGCTAATTCCGGTGAAGGATAGCCAAGAGGTCAACCGTCAGAAGAACATATGAAACTCATGGAATAACGCATCAGAGAAGAAGAGATGCTTTGAGATTGGTGAGAAGACGTGTGGCCTTCTCTTGGGTGGGCTCACTAGATGCGAGAAAGTACCGGTCCCATAGAATTTTTTATGTACAAGGTGATGAAGACAGCTACAAGTTAGAACAAGTTATCCTGGGAATTTATCTTATGCTTTCTAATGCTTTAGTCAATGCCCATAACTTATCCTCCTATTTTTTATATCTTTTATTTGTTTTATTTATATGACATGATAAACTGAGACAATATGACAATTGGATGTCTAATCCTCACGTGGTTCACTTCTTATGGACCAATCCAGATTTATCGTTCGTTTTGAGATTTTTGGTTGTTTTAGATTTTCACTACCGCTGCCAACTTGCATGCTTACATCACCACTGATTGGCTCCTATTCAATGAGAGATTTGAATCAAGGATACCATCTCTAGACTATGGATGAGCTGCCAGAGGCATGAGATCTGGACTGATAGTTGATATTCCAGCTCTCAACGAATTCCCCTGGTTATATTCACATTTCGTTAATGCTCTGAGCCAAGTCTACAACCTTCCCATGTTGTGAGATGTCTCTGAGGAAATATGCCCTAGAGGCAATAATAAAGTTGTTATTTTATATTTCCTTATTCATGATAAAGGTTTATTATTCATGCTAGAATTGTATTGATCGGAAACTTAAATACATGTGTGAATACATAAACAAACATCGTGTCCCTAGTATGACTCTATTAGACTAGCTCGTTGATCAAAGATGGTTAAGGTTTCCTAACCATGGACATGATTTGTCATTTGATAACGGGATCACATCATTAGGAGGAGGATATGATGGACAAGACCCAACAGTTAGCTTAACATAATGATCGTTCAGTTTTATTGCTATTGCTTTCTTCATGTCAAATACATATTCCTTCAACTATGAGATTATGCAACTCTCGGATACCGGAGGAATACCTTGTGTGCTATCAAACGTTACAACGTAACTGGGTGATTGATACGTCTCCAACGTATCTATAATTTTTTATTGTTCCATGCTATTATATTATCTGTTTTGGGTGTTTAATGGGCTTTAATATGCTCTTTTATATTATTTTTGGGACTAACCTATTAACCGGAGGCCCAGTGCCAGTTTCTGTTTATTTGCCTATTTTAGAGTTTTACAGAAAAGGAATACCAAACGGAGTCCAAACGGAACGAAACCTTCGCGAGGATCTTTCTTGGACCGAAAGCAAACCAGGAGACTTGGAGTTGAAGTCTGGAACGCCACGAGGAAGCCACGAGGCAGGAGGGTGTGCCCAGGGGGGTAGGCGCGCCCCCACCCTCGTGGGATCCTCGTAGCTCCACCGACATACTTCTTTCGCCTATATGTACTCTTATACCCTAGAAACATCAGGGGGAGCCACGAAACCACTTTTCCACCGCCGCAACCTTTTGTACCCGTGAGATCCCATCTTGGGGCCTTTTCTGGTTATCTGCCGGAGGGGGAATCGATCACGGAGGGCTTCCACATCAACACCATTGCCTCTCTGATGAAGCGTGAGTAGTTTACCACAGACCTTCGGGTCCATAGTTATTGGCTAGATGGCTTCTTCTCCCTCTTTGATTCTCAATACAAAGTTCTCCTCGATGTTCTTGGAGATCTATTCGATGTAATACTCTTTTGCGGTGTGTTTGCCGAGATCCGATGAATTGTGGATTTATGAACAAGATTATCGATGAATATATTTGGTTCTTCTCCGAATTCTTATATGCATGATTTGATATCTTTGCAAGTCTCTTCGAATTATCGGTTTAGTTTGGCCTACTAGATTGATCTTTCTTGCAATGGGAGAAGTGCTTAGCTTTGGGTTCAATCTTGTCGTGTCCTTTCCCAGTGACAGTAGGGGCAGCAAGGCACGTATTGTATTGTTGCCATCGAGGATAAAAAGATGGGGTTTATATCATATTTCTTGAGTTTATCCCTCTACATCATGTCATCTTGCTTAATGCATTACTCCGTTCTTATGAACTCAATACTCTAGGTGCATGCTGGATAGCGGTTGATGTGTGGAGTAATAGTAGTAGATGCAGAATCATTTCGGTCTACTTGACACGGACGTGATGCCTATATTCATGATCATTGCCTTAGATATCTTCATAACTATGCGCTTTTCTATCAATTGCTCGGCAGTAATTTGTTCACCCACCATAATACATGCTATCTTGAGAGAAGCCACTAGTGAAACCTATGGCCCCCGGGTCTCTTTCTGTTGGGGAACGTAGTAATTTCAAAAAATTTCCTACGCACACGCAAGATCATGGTGATGGCATAGCAACGAGAGGGGAGAGTATTGTCCACGTACCCTCGTGAGACCGTGGCGAAGCGTTATGACAACGCTGTTGATGTAGTCGTCGTCTTCACGATCCGACCGATCCAAGCACCGAACGAACGGCACCTCCGAGTTCAAGACACGTTCAGCTCGATGGCGATCCCGGACTCGATCCAGCAAAGTGTCGGGGATGAGTTCCGTCGACCTGACGGCGTGGTGGTGATGATGATGCTCTATCGGCGCAGGGCTTCGCCTAAACTCATGACGATATGACCGAGGTGGAATATGGTGGAGGGGGGCACCGCACACGGCTAAGAGATCCAAGGGATCAATTGTTGTCTCTTTGGTGCTAGCCCTGCCCCTCTATTTATATGTTGAGCCCCGGGGTCGAAACTTGGAGCAAAAGCCTCCTCAAAGTCGGTTTTGCCCGAAAGGCAAGAGTCCCACTCGAACTCCAGGACCAAACGCCACAATCCTTGGCGCCAGGGTCTCCGGCGTTTGGCCCCCTGGCCTCCGCAAAACTCCTTTTGCACCGACCTAAAGCCTCATGGGCTTGACCCCTTGGCCTAAACATATCATCCAATATATGAATCTTTACGTCTCGACCATTTTGAGACTCCTCGTCATGTCCCCGATCTCATCCGGGACTCCGAACTCCTTCGGTACATCAAAACATGTAAACTCATAATATCACTGCCATCGAAACCTTAAGCGTGCGGACCCTACGGGTTCGAGAACTATGTAGACATGACCGAGAACTATTCTTGGTCAATAACCAATAGCGGAACCTGGATGCCCATATTGGTTCCTACATATTCTACGAAGATATTTATCGGTCAAACCGCATAACAACATACATTGTTCCCTTTGTCATCGGTATGTTACTTGCCCGAGATTCGATCGTCGGTATCCAATACCTAGTTCAATCTCGTTACCGGCAAGTCTCTTTACTCGTTCCCTAATACATCATCTCGCAACTAACTTATTGGTTGCAATGCTTGCAAGGCTTATTTGATGTGTATTACCGAGAAGGCCCAGAGATACCTCTCCGACAATCGGAGTGACAAAACCTAATCTCGAAATACGCCAACCCAACATGTACCTTTGGAGACACCTGTAGTACTCCTTTATAATCACCCGATTCGTTGTGACGTTTGGTAGTACCAAAGTGTTCCTCCGTAAACGGAGTTGCATAATCTCATAGTTACCGAACATGTATAAGTCATGAAGAAAGCAATAGCAATATACTAAGCGATCAAGTGCTAGGATAACGGAATGGGTCATGTCAATCACATCATTCTCCTAATGATGTGATCCCATTAATCAAATAACAACACATGTCTATGGTTAGGAAACATAACCATCTTTGATTAATGAGCTAGTCAAGTAGAGGCATACTAGTGACTATATGTTTGTCTATGTATTCACACATGTATCATGTTTCCGGTTAATACAATTCTAGCATGAATAATAAACATTTATCATGATATGAGGAAATAAATAATAACTTTATTATTGCCTCTAGGGCATATTTCCTTGATCTCCCACTTGCACTAGAGTCAATAGTCTAGATTACACAAGAATGATTCTAACACCCATGGAGTCTTGGTGCTGATCATGTTTTGCTCGAGGAAGAGGCTTAGTCAACGGTCTGCAATATTCAGATCCGTATGTATCTTGCAAATCTCTATGTCTCCCACCGGACTTGGTCCCGGATGGAATTGAAGCGTCTCTTGATATGCTTGGTCCTCTTGTGAAATCTGGATTCCTTTGCCAAGGCAATTGCACCAAGATTGTCACAGAAGATCTTCATTGGTCCCGATGCACTAGGTATGACACCTAGATCGAAATGAACTCTTTCATCCGACTCCTTCATTTGCTGCTTCGAAGCAACTATGTACTCCGCTTCACATGTAGATCCCGCCACGGCGCTTTGTTTAGAACTGCACCAACCGACAGCTCCACCGTTTAATAAAAACACGTATCCGGTTTGCGACTTAGAATCGTCCGGATCGGTGTCAAAGCTTACATCGGCGTAACCATTTACGACTAGCTCTTTGTCACCTCCATCTCGAGAAACATATCCTTAGTCCTTTTCGGTATTTCAGGATGTTCTTGACCGCTGTCCAGTGATCCACTCCTGGATTACTTTGGTACCTTCCTGCCAAGCTTATTGCTAAGCATACGTCAGGTCTGGTACACATCATTTCATACATGATAGAGCCTATGGCTGAAGCATAGGGAACATCCTTCATTTTCTCTCTATCTTCTGCTGTGATCAGGCATTGAGTCTGACTCAATTTCACACCTTGTAATACAGGTAAAAAACCTTTCTTTGCCTGATCCATTTTGAACTTTTTCAAAACTTTATCAAGGTATGTGCTTTGTGAAAGTCCAATTAAGCGTCTTGATCTATCTCTATAGATCTCGATGCCCAATATGTAAGCAGCTTCACCGAGGTCTTCCATTGAAAAACTTTTATTCAAGTATCCTTTTATGCTATCCAGAAATTCTATATCATTTCCAATTAATAATATGTCGTCCACATATAATATCGAAATGCTACTGAGCTCCCACTCACTTTCTTGTAAATCAGGCTTCTCCAAAAGTCTCAGATAAAACCATATGCTTTGATCACACTATCAAAGCGTTTATTCCAACTCCGAGAGGCTTGCACCAGACCATAAATTGATCGCTGGAGCTTGCACACTTTGTTAGCACCTTTTGGATCAACAAAAACTTCTGGTTGCATCATATACAACTCTTCTTCTAGAAATCCATTCAAGAATGCAATTTTTACATCCATTTGCCAAATTTCATAATCATAAAATGCAGCAATTGCTAACATGATTTGGACAGACTTAAGCATCGCTACGGGTGAGAAAGTCTCATCGTAGTCAACCCCTTGAACTTGTCGAAAACCTTTCGCAACAAGTCGAGCTTTATAGACGATTACATTACCATCGGCGTCAGTCTTCTTCTTAAAGATCCATTTATGCTCAATGGCTTGCCGATCATCGGGCAAGTCAACCAAAGTCCATACTTTGTTCTCATACATGGATCCCATCTCAGATTTCATGGCTTCCACCATTTTGCGAATCTGGGCTCACCATCGCTTCTTCATAGTTTGTAGGTTCACCATGGTCAAGTAACATGACTTCCGGAATAGGATTACCGTACCACTCAGTGCGGATCTTACTCTAGTTGACCCACGTGAGTTCAAGAGAAACTTGATCTGAAGTTTCATGATCATCATCATTAACTTCCTCACTAATTGGTGTAGGTGTCACAGAACCGATTTCGTGATGAACCATTTTCCAATAAGGGAGCTGGTATCATTACTTCATCAAGTTCTACTTTTCTCCCACTTACTTCTTTCGAGAGAAACTCCTTCTCTAGAAAGGATCCATTCTTAGCAACGAATGTCTTGCCTTCGGATGTGTGATAGAAGGTGTACCCAACTGTTTCCTTTGGGTATCCTATGAAGACACATTTTTCCGATTTGGGTTCAAGCTTATCGGGTTGAAGTTTTTCACATAAGCATCGCAGCCCCAAACTTTCGAAACGACAACTTTGGTTTCTTGCCAAACCATAGTTCATAAGGAGTCGTCTTAACGGATTTTGATGGTGCCCTATTTAACGTGAATGCGGCCGTCTCTAAAGCATAACCCCAAAACGATAGCGGTAAATCGGTAAGAGACATCATAGATCGCACCATATCTAGTAAAATACGATTCGACGTTCAGACACACCATTACGCTGTGGTGTTCCAGGTGGCGTTAGTTGCGAAACTATTCCGCAGTTTTTCAAATGTAGACCAAACTCGTAACTCAAATATTCTCCTCCACGATCAGATCATAGAAATTTTATTTTCTTGTTACGATGATTTTCAACTTCACTCTGAAATTCTTTGAACTTTTCAAATGTTTCAGATTTATGCTTCATTAAGAAGATATACCCATATCTGCTTAAATCATCTGTGAAGGTGAGAAAATAACGATATCCGCCACGAGCTTCAACATTCATCGGACCACATACATCTGTATGTATGATTTCCAACAAATCTGTTGCTCTCTCCATAGAATCGGAGAACGGTGTTTTAGTCATCTTGCCTATGAGGCACGGTTCGCAAGTACCAAGTGATTCATAATCAAGTGATTCCAAAAGTCCATCAGTATGGAGTTTCTTCATGCGCTTTACACCGATATGACCTAAACGGCAGTGCCACAAATAAGTTGCACTATCATTATTAACTCTGCATCTTTTGGCTTCGACATTATTAATATGTGTATTACTACTATCGAGATTTAATAAAATAGACCACTCTTCAAGGGTGCATGACCATAAAAGATATTACTCATATAAATAGAACAACCATTATTCTCTGATTTAAATGAATAACCGTCTCGCATCAAACAAGATCCAGATATAATGTTCATGCTCAACGCGGCACCAAATAACAATTATTTAGGTCTAAAACTAATCCCAAGGTAGATGTAGAGGTAGCGTGCCGATTGCGATCACATCGACTTTGGAACCGTTTCCACGCCGCCGTCACCTCGTCCTTTGCCGTGCTCGCTTATTCCGTAGTCGCTGTTTTGAGTTGCAAATATTAGCAATGAACCAGTATCAAATACCAGTGCTACTACGAGCTCTAGTAAGGTACACATCAATAACATGTATATCACATATACCTTTGTTCACCTTGCCATCCTTCTTATCCGCCAAATACTTGGGGCAGTTCCGCTTCAAAGACCAGTTTGCTTGCGGTAGAAACACTCAGTTTCAGGCTTCGGTCCAGACTTGGGTTTCTTCTCTTGAGCAGCAACTTTCTTGCTGTTCTTTTGAAGTTCCCTTCTTCTTCCCTTTGCCCTTTTCTTGAAACTAGTGGTCTTGTTGACCATCAACACTTGATGCTCCTTCTTGATTTCTACCTCCGCAGCTTTTAGCATTGCGAAGAGCTCGGGAATTGTTTTGTTCATCCCTTGCATATTATAGTTCATCACGAAGCTCTTGTAGCTTGGTGGCAGTGATTGGAGAATTCTATCAATGACACTATCATCCGGAAGATTAACTCCTAGTTGAATCAAGTGATTATTATACCCAGACATTTTGAGTATATGCTCACTGACAGAACTATTCTCCTCCATCTTGCAGCTATAGAACTTATTGGAGACTTCATATCTCTCAATCCGGGTATTTGTTTGAAATATTAACTTCAATTCCTGGAACATCTCATATGGTCCATGACGTTCAAAACGTCTTTGAAGTCCCGATTCTAAGCCATTAAGCATGGTGCACTAAACTATCAAGTAGTCATCATATTGAGCTAGCCAACGTTCATAACGTCCGCATCCGCTCCCGCAATAGGTCTGCTCACCTAGCGGTGCATCAAGGACATAATTCTTACAGGCAGCAAGGAGGATAAACCTCAGATCACGGATCCAATCCGCATCATTGCTACTAACATCTTTCAACACGCTTTCTCTAGGAACATATCAAAACAAACATATGAAGCAACAACACGAGCTATTGATCTACAACATAATTTGCAAAATACTACCAGGACTAAGTTCATGATAAATTTAAGTTCAATTAATCATATTACTTGAGAACTCCCACTTAGACAGACATCTCTCTAGTCATCTAAGTGATCACGTGATCCAAATCAACTAAACCATAACCGATCATCACGTCGATGGAGTAGTTTTCAATGGTGAACATCACTATGTTGATCATATCTACTATATGATTCACGCTCGACCTTCGGTCTCCGTGTTCGAGGCCATATCTGCATATGCTAGGCTCGTCAAGTTTAACTTTGAGTATTCTGCGTGCAAAACTGGCTTGCACCCGTTGTAGATGGACGTGAGAGCTTATCACACCCGATCATCACGTGGTGTCCGGCACGACGAACTTTGGCAACGGTGCATACTTAGGAGAACACGTCTTGATAATTTTAGTGAGAGATCATCTTAAAATGCTACCGTCAATCAAAGCAAGATAAGATGCATAAAGGATAAACATCACATGCAATCAATATAAGTGATATGATATGGCCATCATCATCTTGTGCTTGTGATCTCCATCTCCGAAGCACCGTCGTGATCACCATCGCCACCGTAGCGACACCTTGATCTCCATCGTAGCATCGTTGTCGTCTCACCAACTATTGCTTCTCGACTATCGCTACCGCTTAGTGATAAAGTAAAGCAATTACATGGCGTTGCATTTCATACAATAAGCGACAACCATATGGCTCCTGCCGATTGCCGATAACTTCGGTTACAAAACATGATCATCTCGTACAATAAAATATGGCATCACGTCTTGACCATATCACATCACAACATGCCCTGCAAAAACAAGTTAGGCGTCCTCTACTTTGTTGTTGCAAGTTTTACGTGGCTGCTACGGGCTGAGCAAGAACCGTTCTTACCTCGCATCAAAACCACAGCGATAGTTTGTCAAGTTGGTGCTGTTTTAACCTTCGCAAGGACCGGGCGTAGCCACACTCGGTTCAACTAAAGTGAGAGAGACAGACACCCGCCAGTCACCTTTAAGCAACGAGTGCTCGCGGTGGTGAAACCAGTCTCGCGTAAGCGTCTGGCGTAATGTCGGTCCGGGCCGCTTCATCTCACAATACCGCCGAACGAAAGTATGACATGCTGGTAAGCAGTATGACTTGTATCGCCCACAACTCACTTGTGTTCTACTCGTGCATATAACATCAACGCATAAAACCTGGCTCGGATGCCACTGTTGGGGAACGTAGTAACTTCAAAAAATTTCCTACGCACACGCAAGATCATGGTGATGGCATAGCAATGAGAGGGGAGAGTATTGTCTACGTACCCTCGTAGACCGTTAGCGGAAGCGTTATGACAACGCAGTTGATGTAGTCGTACGTCTTCACGATCCGACCGATCCAAGCACCGAACGTACGGCACCTCCGAGTTTAGCACACGTTCAGCTCGATGACGATCCTCGGACTCCGATCCAGCAAAGTGTCGGGGATGAGTTCCGTCAGCACGACGGCGTGGTGACGATGATCATGCTCTACCGGCGCAGCGCTTCGCCTAAACTCCGCGACGATATGACCGAGGTGGAATATGGTGGAGGGGGGCACCGCACACGACTAAAGATCCAAGGGATCAATTGTTGTCTCTTTGGTGCTAGCCCTGCCCCTCTATTTATATGTTGAGCCCCGGGGTCGAAACTTGGAGCAAAAGCCTCCTCAAAGTCGGTTTTGCCCGAAAGGCAAGAGTCCCACTCGGACTCCAGGACCAAATGCCACAATCCTTGGCGTCGGCCCAGACGCCATGGGCCTCGGCGTCGGCCCAGGCCGACGCCAGGTCTCCGGCGTTTGGCCCCAGGCCTCCATAAAACTCCTTTTGCACCGACCTAAAGCCTCATGGGCTTGACCCTTAGCCTAAACATATCATCCAATATATGAATCTTTACGTCTCGACCATTTGAGACTCCTCGTCATGTCCCGATCTCATCCGGACTCGAACTCCTTCGGTACATCAAAACATGTAAACTCATAATATAACTCATCATCGAAACCTTAAGCGTGCGGACCCTAGGGTTCGATAACTATGTAGACATGACCGAGAACTATTCTTGGTCAATAACCAATAAGCGGAACCTGGATGCCCATATTGGTTCCTACATATTCTCTGAAGATCTTTATCGGTCAAACTGCATAACGACATCGTTGTTCCTTTGTCATCGGTATGTTACTTGCCGAGATTCGATCGTCGGTATCCAATACCTAGTTCAATCTCGTTACGGCAAGTCTCTTTACTCGTTCCGTAATACATCATCTCGCAACTAACTTATTAGTTGCAATGCTTGCAAGGCTTATATGATGTGTATTACCGAGAAGGCCCAGAGATACCTCTCCGACAATCGGAGTGACAAAACCTAATCTCGAAATCGCCAACCCAACATGTACCTTTGGAGACACCTGTAGTACTCCTTTATAATCACCCGATTACGTTGTGACGTTTGGTAGTACCAAAGTGTTCCTCCGTAAACGGAGTTGCATAATCTCATAGTTACGGAACATGTATAAGTCATGAAGAAAGCAATAGCAATATACTAAGCGATCAAGTGCTAGGCTAACGGAATGTGTCATGTCAATCACATCATTCTCCTAATGATGTGATCCCATTAATCAAATAACAACACATGTCTATGGTTAGGAAACATAACCATCTTTGATTAATGAGCTAGTCAAGTAGAGGCATACTAGTGACTATATGTTTGTCTATGTATTCACACATGTATCATGTTTCCGGTTAATACAATTCTAGCATGAATAATAAACATTTATCATGATATGAGGAAATAAATAATAACTTTATTATTGCCTCTAGGGCATATTTCCTTCACTTTCTTATTATATTGCATCTCTTTTATTTACATCGCATCTCGTTTACTATTTTGGAATCTTTGCTTTCCAATCTATACAACAAAAAATATCAAAAATATTTACTTTACTATCTCTATTAGATCTCACTTTTGTGAGTGACCGTGAAGGGATTCACAACGCCTTTATCGCGTTGGTTGCAAGGTTCTTGATTGTTTGTGCGGGTACTAGGTGACTTGTGTGTTGTCTCCTACTGGATTGATACCTTGGTTCTCAAAAACTGAGGGAAATACTTATGCTACTTTGCTGCATCACCCTTTCCTCTTCAAGGGAAAACCAACGCATGCTCAAGAGGTAGCAGTGATCATAAAGATGCTCTACGGGTATTTCCGAAGGTGTTTGTTGAGTTGGCATAGATCAAGATTAGGATTTGTCACTCCGAGTATCGGAGAGATATCTCTGGGCGCTCTCGGTAATACACATAATAAGAAGTCTTGCAAGCAACATGACTAATGAGTTTGTTGCAAGATGATGTATTACGGAACGAGTAAAGAGACTTGCCGGTAACAAGATTGAAATAGGTATGAAGATACCGACGGTCGAATTTCGGGCAAGTAACATACCGATGGACAAAAAAGGGAATTACGTATCTTGTCATAAGGTTCGACCGATAAAGATCTTCGTAGAATATGTAGGAGCCAATATGGGCATCTAGGTTACGCTATTGGTTATTGACCGGAGAGGTGTCTCGGTCATGTCTACATAGTTCTCGAACCCGTAGGGTCCACACGCTTAAACGTTCGTTGACGATATAGTATTATATTAGTTATGTATGTTGGTGGCCGAATGTTGTTCGGAGTCCCGGATGAGATCACGGACATGACGAGGAGCTCCGGAATGGTCCATAGGTAAAGATTGATATATGGGATAATCGTGTTTGGTCTCCGGAAGGGTTCCAGAATTCACCAGAAGGGGTTTCGGATGTTTCCCGAAATGTTTGGGCACGAAAACGCTTTATTTGGGCCAAGGGGTAAAGCCTACGAGGGTTTTGGAAAGTGCAAAAGGAAGTTTTGCGGAGGCCAGGGCGAGACCCTGGTGTCTGGGGGGTAGACGCCAGGAACCCTGACGTCTAGCCCTGGAGTCCGAGAAGGACTCTTGCCTTTTGGGCAAAACCGACTTTGCCGAGGCTTTACTCCAAGTTTCGACCCCAGGGCTCAACATATATAGAGGGGTAGGGCTAGCACCCAAGACACATCAAGATTCACCAAGTCGTGTGCGCGCAACCTCGTCCCCTCTAGTTTATCCTCCGGCATAGTTTTTGTTGTGCTTGGCGAAGCCTTGCGGAGATTGTTCTTCACCAACACCGTCATCACGCCGTCGTGCTTCCGGAACTCATCTACTACTTTGCCCCTCTTCCTTGATCAAGAAGGCGAGGATATCATCGAGCTGAACGTGTGCTGAACGCGGAGGTGCCGTACATTCAGTACTTGATCGGGACAGATCGTGAAGGTGTACGACTACATCAACCGCGTTGATAAATGCTTCCGCTTGGCGATCTTCAAGGGTATGAAGATGCTCTCCCCCTCTCGTAGCTATGTATCTCCATGGATAGATCTTGCGTGTGTGTATAAAATTGTTATTTTCCATGCAACGTTCCCCAACAGTCTCTTGCAAACATGGAGTCATACGCCCTTTGTATGCTAACAAGCCCGGTGAATAGAATGTAATGTGCTTGTGACCTTTGTATGCTACAACAATTAAGTAGTCGTATATGTGCTCTAATATATTTGTCTACTTCGGCTAAGTTTGATGGGTAGTTCTTCAGAGGGAGTTGTGTGCGGTAGTGGGTTCAATCTTGCGGTGATCCATCCCATCGACAGAACGAGCACATATTGTATTGTTGCTACTAAGGATAAACGATGGTTTCTTTATAACACTTGAATGACTGTTTTTTTAAAGCCCATAACAGTAGGAAAGGCTCCTACTGACTTTTTCATAAATATGGGAGAATTACAACTTACATAGTAGTATGCATCTCAACCACACACTATCTCCACGCCCCAGCATGGGAGCACTTGAATGACTGTCTTGTTGTCTACATTATGCCATCTTGCTTATTGCAGTACTCTGTTTATTATGAACTTAATACCTCGAGATGCATGTTGGATAGCGGTCTTTAGGTGGAGTAGTTGTAGATGTAGTTGGATAACGACCTACATATCACAGACATAATGTCTATATGAGATTATGCCATGAATGATCATAGTCATAAAAATAAATAGCTTGGAGCTAGTGAAACTAGCCCCCTGGGTCTATCTTTTTCAATTGTATACACCATTACAATTACTTTTCTCGTTGTTTCATATTTATTATTTACCCATTTATCACTTCGTATTATACCATACAATTTATTATTGTAATGAAAGAACAAGTGCTCCCTAGGTGATTTTGGTAATTAATGTCAACATATCTCTTGCTGGACTAATATTTTTATCTAGTATATTTCAGATGAGTTCAACAATGGAGTGGCATGGACTAGAGGATGTGGAACCCCTTCAAGATACTAAGGACAGAAGATTGGCAAAAGCTCAAAGCTCAAGATTCTACATTTCTATTTTAGTAATCCAAGATCACATTGAGTCCACAGGAAAGACAATACTATTAAAAGGGGATGAGGTGTTGCTTAATGGCTTGCTTTCTCAAAGTGCTTAGTGATATGCTCTAAAGCCCTCAACCACTTTCTCATTCCACATATGTCCAAAACCTAAAGTCAAACTCGGCCTCACCGATTTGATCTATCCGGCGCCACCGAGTTCACTTGACATAGCCACTGCCAGAAACCCTAATCAGTTCGGTCTCACCGATGGGATCTCGGTCTCACCGAGATGGGCTTGCAAACTCTTTGTTGCCTATTGCAATTATTTCGGTCCCACCGAGATGTGCAATCGGTCCCACTGAGTTTGCCTGACCAACTCTTTGTTTTGCTTAATCGGTCCCACCGAGTTTGTGTAATTGGTCAAACCGAGTTGAGGTTTTACCCTAACCCTAGCACATCGGTCCCACCGAAAATCCTAATGTTCACATTTTGAACTAAATCGGTCCGACCGAGTTTCACTATTCGGTCCCACCGAGTTTGGTAAATTGTGTGTAACGACTAGATTTTGTGTGGAGGTTATATATACCCCTCCACCCACTCTTCATTCATGGAGAAAGCCATCAGAACGTGCCTACACTTCCAGCATTCATTTTCTGAGAGAGAACCACCTACTCATGTGTTGAGAC
This sequence comes from Aegilops longissima, assembly GCA_021605205.1. Classification (NCBI taxonomy): domain Eukaryota; kingdom Viridiplantae; phylum Streptophyta; class Magnoliopsida; order Poales; family Poaceae; genus Aegilops; species Aegilops longissima. Next base: position 464,877,984 of record CM038680.1, read on the forward strand.
CAAGATATTCCAATCCAACCACAAGAATCTTGATCTCTAGCCTTCCCTAAGTTGCTTTCCACTCAAATCATCTTTCCACCAAAGCCAAATCTATCAGAGAAAGTTGAGTGTTGGGGAGACTATCATTTGAAGCACAAGAGCAAGGAGTTCATTATCAACACACCATCTAATACCTTTTGGAGAGTGGTGTCTCCTAGATTGGTTAGGTGTCACTTGGGAGCATCCGTCAAGATTGTGGAGTTGAACCAAGGAGTTTGTACGGGCAAGGAGATCGCCTACTTCGTGAAGATCTACCCTAGTGAGGCAAGTCCTTCGTGGGCGATGGCCGTGATGGGATAGACAAGGTTGCTTCTTCGTGGACCCTTCGTGGGTGGAGCCCTCCATGGACTCGCACAGCCGTTACCCTTCGTGGGTTGAAGTCTCCATCAACGTGGATGTACGATAACACCACCTATCGGAACCACGCCAAAAATCTCCGTTTCTCCAATTGCGTTTGCACACTCCAATCCCATCCCTTTACTTACTTGCAAATTGTATGCTTTACTTTCCGCTGCTCATATACTCTTGCCATGCTTGCTTGAAATGTATTGTGAATGGTTAAACTTGTGTTAAAACCCCACTTTAACTTGGATAACTTAAAAACTGCTACTTTTCTTTGTTGAGGGTCTAATCACCCCCCTTTAGACACCTCTTCTTGATCCTTTCAATTGGTATCAGAGCATTGGTCTCCATTGCTTTGGTTTAATCATCATTGGAGGAAGATGGATGAGTCTATGTTGGGGAGTCTTAGACATAGAGTGCCTATACATGATGGAGAGTTCTTTCATGAGTGGAAAAATGCGATGCTTGAGATTTTCAATGAATATCACTTGAACAAGTACATTACTACCCCTTGTGCTCGCCTTGTTGACCCCTTGCATCCTACCCTTGATGAGTCTATTGACATGATCCGTAATCTTAGAACTGCCAATTTAATCACTAGAGGATTACCTACAAACTTGATTGCTAGCTTGCCTACTCTTGATTGTGCTCACACCATATGGAGATTTTTTGAGGAACGATTCCCAAATTATTCCTTGCAAAACTTAGATGAGATTCTTCATAAGTCTATTGCTTTGAATATAAATGAATTCCAATGATCCTAAGTTTGGTGACTATTTATTTGAACTTCGTAACGTCATGCGTGCCAAAGGAGATGTTGGAATCATTAGTAAGATCATCTCCGAAGCCATTAGAATTCATAAAGATGACCATTGTGATGATCATTTATCTAATGAATCACTCTCTCTAGGAATTGATCAATCACAAGACGATGTTGAACAAGGATACTATGATGAGGATGATGATAGTGACTACGATCTCGATGAGTCTATGAGACACTTTGGTCTTATGGCAAATCTTTGCGGCTACATGGCTGGAGGAAAGGAATGGGTTCTTGATAGTGGATGTACTGATCACATGACCGGAGACAAAGACATGTTTTGTGAGCTTGCTGAAAACGACAGCCCTCGAAAGTATGTCACTTTTGGTGATAACTCAAAGGGTAAGGTGGTTGTCCTTGGTAAGGTGGCCATCTCACATGATAGCTCCATACAAAATGTCATGCTCGTTGAATCTCTTGGCCATAATTTACTCTCTGTATCTAGACTAGCCGACTTTGGTTTGAGTGTCCTATTTACTGAAGTAGATTTCCAAGTGTTTCGAAGAGACAATCATAAAATGGTCTTTACCGGTATACGTAGAGGTGATCTATACATTGTTGATTTCTCTAAAAAGGCTCAACCTAGAACTTGCTTAATTGCTAAATCTTCTAAAGGTTGGTTGTGGCATAGAAGACTAGGTCATGTGGGCATGGGAAATCTTGATAAGCTTATTAAAGGTGATCATATCCTTGGAGTTAAAGATGTTATATTTGACAAGGATAGACTTTGTAGTGCTTGCCAAGCAGGAAAACAGGTTGGAGGAACCACCCCGTGAAGAACATCATGACCATGAGAAGACAGCTCGAGCTACTTCATATGGATCTCTTTGGTCCCAATGCCTATAAAAGTATCAATGGAAACTCATTTGGTCTAGTCATAGTCGATGATTTTTCAAGATTTACGTGGGTGTTCTTTCTTGATGATAAATCGCAGGTTCAAAATATCTTCAAGAACTTCGCTAGGAAGGCCCAAAATCAATTTGAAGTGAAGATCAAGAAGGTTCACAGCGACAACGGAACGGAGTTCAAGAACGCCAATGTGGACACCTTTCTTGACTAAGAGGGGATTTCACACGAGTTCTCGGCTACGTACACACCTCAACAAAATGGAGTTGTTGAGAGGAAGAATCGGACTCTTATTGAGATGGAGAGAACGATGCTTGATGAGTACAAGACGCTAGAACACTTCTGGGCAGAAGCGGTTGAGACAGCTTGTCATGCAACAAGTCGCTTGTATCTTCACAAGCTACTCGGCAAGACGGCATACGAGCTTCTCACCGGTAACAAAACCCAAGTTGGATACTTTCGAGTATTCGGCTCAAAGTGCTATATTCTTGATAAGCATCATCGTTTGAAATTTTCTCCTAAATCTCATAAAGGTTTTCTACTTGGTTATGTCTCAAACTCTCACACTTACTGTCTCTACAACAATTTCACCCGAAAGGTTGAAGAGACAGTAGATGTGAAGTTTGATGAATCTAACGGCTCGCAAGTAGAGAAATTTTCAATTGATGTAGGTGACAAAGATCCTTCGGAAGCAATCCAAGACTTGTCTATTGGCAAGATTCGTCCAACGGAGGTGAAGGAGAGTACCTAGTCCGTCCAAGTGGAAGTTTCTACCTCACGACAAAGTGAACCAAGAGTTGACACGGAGGCATCCACGAGTGGGGCACGCCAAGATGAAGAAAACGAGGAACATTGAACCTATGAAGGTTGAAGAAGCATTGGAAGATCCGGATTGGATAAATGCCATGCACCAAGAGCTACACAACTTTGAGAGAAACCAAGTGTGGACATTGGTCGAGAAGCGCGACAAAAACCACAACATCATCGGTACCAAATGGGTGTTTCGCAACAAGCAAGACGAAGATGGACACGTCATTATCAACAAAGCACGTCTCGTCGCTCAAGGCTACACTCAAGTCGAAGGCATGGACTAAGGTGAGACATATGCACCCGTTGCTAGAATTGAGTCCATTCGCATCTTACTTGCATATGCAAATCACCATGATATTACCTTGTACCAAATGGACATTAAAAGTGCTTTACTAAATGGTGAAATTGAGCAGGAGTTTATGTTAAACAACCCCCCGGCTTTGTTAATCCTAAGAAACCCGACCATGTTTACAAACTTCACAAATCTCTTTATGGTCTTAAACAAGCTCCTAGAGCATGGTATAAATGCTTGACCAAGTTCCTTATTGAAAAAGGCTTTGATACTGGAAAAATTATTCTACTCTTTTTACTAAAAGGGTTAATGGTGAATTATTTGTGTGCCAAATTTATGTTGATGATATTATATTTGGTTCAACTAACCCCCATTTTAGTGAAAAGTTTGGAAAGCTAATGTCGGAGAAGTTTGAGATGTCTATGATGAGTGAACTCAAATTCTTTCTTGGTTTGCAAATCAAGCAAACTAAGGAGGGTACCTCTGTCTCTCAAACAAAGTAAACCAAGGACTTAATCAAGAAGTTCAACATGAAAGAATGCAAAGGTATGAATACACCCATGCCTACTTGTGGACATCTTGACTTGACTAAGGATGGCGAACCGGTTGATCAAAAGGTTTACCGTTCTATGATTGGTTCATTGTTATATCTATGTACCTCCCATCCCGATATTATGCTAAGTTGTGCATGTGTGCACGATATCAAGCGGCCCCCAAAGAATGTCATCTTAAGGCTGTGAAAAGGATAGTGAGATACTTAATTCATACACCAAAATTTGGCATTTGGTATCCTAAGAGGTCTTCTTTTGATCTTGTTGGCTACTCTGATTCGGACTATGCCGGTGACAAGGTTGATAGAAAGTCCACTTCGGTTACTTGTCAATTTCTTGGTAGATCTCTTGTGTCTTGGTCCTCCAAGAAACAAAACTCGGTATCCTTATCCACCGCCGAAGCGGAATACATTACTGTCGGTTCATGTTGTGCCCAATTACTTTGGATGACCCAAACTCTTAAAGATTATGGGATCTATGTGAAACATGTTCCATTGCTTTGGGACAATGAAAGTGCTATTAATATTGCTCATAATCCCGTGCAACATTCTTGAACCAAGCATATTGAAGTTCGTCATCATTTCATTCAAGATCATGTTGCTAAAGGAGACATTGATCTTAAGCATGTTTGCACTGATAAGCAATTGGCGGATATATTCACCAAACTGCTTGATGAGAAAGTCTTTTGTCGTTTGAGAGGTGAATTGAACATCATTTATGCTTCAAACTTGGAGTAGAAACTCTATTTGGATACATGCAAGGCATGAGCCTTTGACTAATCCTTGGTATTTCTCTTATGATGATGTTCATATGTCTTGGATCTATACTTGTACCCTTGCATGTTATCTAACCCTTGTAGGTACTTGGATAAGCCCAACTCTATGAGATTGCAACTCACTCGCATCTTGAGCAATCTCTACATCACCAAGTCTCTACAATATGGTGGTTGAAGACAAGGAAGCATGAAACCTTTCAACATATCCTTTGACAATTTCTCTATATCAAGCTTCATGATTGTCATTTTGGATACACAAGTGCTCTTCCTTGCAAAGCTGATCCATGTAGGTAGATGAACTCAAATTACAAGTGGTGCTCCCAACCATTGATGAGCTACATCAACCTTGTGCATCCTACACAAGTTCAACTACATGATCAAGATCAACACCACCACCCAAGGTATGTCATTCCATCTTAGAGAAGCTTTACCCCAAGTCATGGGTCAAAGCATCTCAACAAGATGTGAATACATCAAAATGCTTAAACGAAAAATGGCAACCCCATTTTGAGCTTAAACGATGAGTATGACCTATGATCAAGTGCCTCCACTTGACTCCTAAGTCAATATACCCTAACATAGGTGACTTTGTCGCTGACCAATTCTAGATGAAGTTCTCTAGTGTTTCTCTGTGTTCTTGCATTTGTCTCATGCATGTTTGTTTCCCATCCTTTTTCAAAAAAAAACTTCATTTAGATTTCTTTCTTTTTCTCTGTTATGTTCTGCATTCGCTGCATCCAATTCATTGCAAATCCTTCAGTTACTTCATTGCAACTCTTTGTGGGATCTTATTTGCCTAGTGAGCTGAGATGACAATTGTTTTCTCTCTGTGTTGAACACGGACACACCGGTTTGTCTCTTTCGGTCAAACTGAATCACCTCGACGCCCCCAAAGAGAACAACTCGGTGTTACCGATTTCAATGCTGAGGAGACACTTTGCCATTTGCATCCTGCATATTTGTTCCAGCTCCACTCTATGACTCTTATCCTCTACCAGCATCTTATATCACATGTTGCTTTGTGCTAACTCAAGGACCAAACCTACTTGACTCATAATCCAGAAGAGCCCTTCTTGGAAATTGATGTCAAAGGGAGAGAGAGAGACATCAAAGCTTACTCACATCAAAGGGAGAGAGAGACCCTATGGGAAGCAGAGATTTCTAAGTCCTCCCAGATGCTTGGTATTCAAAGAGGAGAGAAGTCACATGTCTTCAAGAGGGGAAATACATGTTAGTATTTATTATGATTGTTTGGTTTTGCTCTGTTTTTCTTTTCCCTATCTTCTCCCATTATCAAATATAAGATTCAGGGGTAGAAAGACATCTAAGGGAAGGAAATCTTCGAATTCATTGCATATCTTTACTCTTGGGGACATGTCTGTATTCAATAGAGTACCTAGTACTCACTCTCTACATGTCATCCCAATCTTGGTGCTCTTGTGGTTTGCTGTTCTTGCTCTGTTTAGTAGATGTCTCTGTGTTATCTAACCTTGTTTACTCAGGTTCATCTCTTCCAAAGCCAGCTCAAGACCACAAGGTAAGTATATGCATCGCACTCATGTGCATGATGATCTCTTGCTGATGTACATATTTTTTGCAAGAAGGACTCATGAACATGAAGGCACATCTCCTATATCCATTTGCTCTGATGCATATAGCCAAGATACATGTAACTCATTGCTTGCTCTGTCATGCTTATGCATTCACATGCATCTATATTCCATATTTACATGATTGCATACATGTAGGGGGAGCCTATGCATGTTACATGACTTTCCAAAGCTTTTATTGTTATGTTCCATATCTTTATCTAAAGCTTTGATGTATGTTGTCATCAATTACCAAAAAGTGGGAGACTGAAAGCACAAGTGCTCCCTGGGTGATTTTGGTAATTAATGTCAATATATCTCTTGCTGGACTAATATTTTTATCTAGTATATTTCAGATGAGTTCAACAGTGGAGTGGCATGGACTAGAGGATGTGGAACCCCTTCAAGATGCTAAGGACAGAAGATTGGCAAAAGCTCAAAGCTCAAGATTCTACATTTCTATTTTAGTGATCCAAGATCACATTGAGTCCATAGGAAAGCCAATACTATTAAAAGGGGATGAGGTGTTGCTTAATGGATTGCTTGCTCAAATTGCTTAGGGATATGCTCTAAAGCCCTCAACCACTTTCTCATTCCACATATGTCCAAAACCTAAAGTCAAACTCGGCCTCACCGATTTGATCTATCCGGCGCCATCGAGTTCACTTGACATAGCCACTGCCAGAAAACCTAATCAGTTCGGTCTCACCGATGGGATCTCGGTCTCACCGAGATGGGCTTGCAAACTCTCTGTTGACTGTTGCAATTATTTCGGTCCCACCGAGATGTGCAATCGGTCCCACCAAGTTTGCCTGACCAACTCTCTGTTTTGCTTATTACCAAAATCGGTCCCACCGAGTTTGTGTAATTGGTCAAACCGAGTTGAGGTTTTACCCTAACCCTAGCACATCGGTCCCACCGAAAATCCTAACGTTCACGTTTTGAACTAAATCGGTCCGACCGAGTTTCACTATTCGGTCCCACCGAGTTTGGTAAATTGTGTGTAACGGCTAGATTTTGTGTGGAGGCTATATATACCCCTCCACCCACTCTTCATTCGTGGAGAAAGCCATCAGAACGTGCCTACACTTCCAACATTTATTTTCTGAGAGAGAACCACCTACTCATGTGTTGAGACCAAGATATTCCAATCCAACCACAAGAATCTTGATCTCTAGCCTTCCCCAAGTTGCTTTCCACCCAAATCATCTTTCCACCAAATCCAAATCTGTGAGAGAGAGTTGAGTGTCAGGGAGACTATTATTTGAAGCACAAGAGCAAGGAGTTAATTATGAACACACCATCTGTTACCTTTTGGAGAGTGGTGTTTCCTAGATTGGTTAGGTGTCACTTGGGAGCCTCCGTCAAGATTGTGGAGTTGAACCAAGGAGTTTGTACGGGCAAGGAGATCGCCTACTTTGTGAAGATCTACCCTAGTGAGGCAAGTCCTTCGTGGGCGATGGCCATGATGGGATAGACAAGGTTGCTTCTTCGTGGACCCTTCGCGGGTGGATCCCTTCGTGGACTCGCGCAGCCGTCCGTCAATGTGGATGTACGATAGCACCGCCTATCGGACGCCAAAAATCTCCGTGTCTCCAATTGCGTTTGCACACTCCAATCCCATCCCTTTACTTTCTTGCAAATTGCATGCTTTACTTTCCGATGCTCATATACTCTTGCCATGCTTGCTTGAAATGTATTGTGAATGGTTAAACTTGTGCTAAAACTCCACTTTAACTTGGATAACTTAAAAACTGCTACTTTTCTTTGTTGAGGGTCTAATCACCCCCCCCCCTCTAGACACCTCTTCTCGATCCTTTCATGTAACTAGCAGGACAATAAGCTTGACAACCTTCTTGAAATGTTGGGGGCAAGATTATTTTGTGTTTGGTGTGCAAGTACTGAGGGTTGAGGTTGCAGAAGAAATTCCTACTGGTTCGATAAACTTTGGTTCTCAATCAAGGGAAATACTTATTGCTAGGTTACTTTACCCTTACACTTGGGGGTTACCCAACTACTCTTACGAGAAAGCAAGCAGTGGTCACCATGAGCATAAAGATCACGACCACGGGGTCAAAAGGGTACTCACTCGCCAGAGTGGAGCTCACGGCGGTGGAGTGGCTCGATCATCGACAAAGTCGACGCTCTAGGATGAACTGGTGGCGCGGAGGATGTCTGGCAGACACGTACTAGCGTGTTGAATGTGAAGATGGCAGTTGGTCGAGAGGGGGTCGGGTTTCGCTGGAATTTCACTAGCGTTGGCTCGGGCAGAGATGGAGAAGGTGGGATCTCATGGCGGCATCCTAGCGGCAATGTCTGAAGTGGAGTGGCTCAAAATGGAGAGGGGTCGGCTTTTTTATAGGACATGGGCAGGGGCAGGGTCGCATGCTGGAGGTAGACGAAGTGGAGGTCGTGGGCGTGGGGTCAGCGCGTGATGTGTGGGTGAGCGGTTGAAGACGATGACGTGGAGCTGACAGGAGGGGTCCACCTGTAAGCAAGCGAGTGAGAGAGAGAAAAGATAGAGAGGTTGCATGGTAGGCACTGGTTGTTTGATCCTGATCGGACGGCCATAGTAAAACGGAAACATACGGCTTAGCTGGTGGCTGGGTGAACTGTGCACGAATGGGTAGTTATGCTGGCTCGCTGGGTTGCTTCCCTCTTTCTTTTCCTTTTTCCTTTTATTTTTGTTTTTTTCTAACTTCAAATATGTTTTGATTTTGAATTTATTTCAAAAGGCAAACTTGCTCTAAAATCCTCTAGGAATATTTACAGTAGTCTTGACATTTATTTCGGGCCTTTAGGATGATTTATTTTCTGCCGATATTCTGTTGGGCCTGTTGTTTTCTTGTTATTTGAGTTTTATTGAATTGAACTTCTGTCGAAACTTTACTTATTTGAATGCCAACTATTTTGGGGATTTGTTTTCATTTCCAAGGCTTGCCATTTTAAGGTTTCCTTTTTAAGAGCTAGGGTTTCAAGTATTTAGGGTTTTGGGATTTATTTCCAATCAAACAACTCCACACAAGTCACGCATTCAGACAAACAGTCAACTCCCAAGTCAAACTTAACTAAAAGCGAGCAAACACAACCATTTTTAGAGAAGTATTAATTCCCTTTGAAAACTTTAACATTCTAAATTTAGAAAAAAAATCTGGGATGTGAAATTTGTGCAACTAAAATATAAAGCAAGTAGAAAAGAAATATTTCATTTAGATCTTGTTGAGTTTCGTTAAAATCGGTATGTATAAAGATCAACACATTTGCTGAGCTTTGTTACATTAAGTGAGGTATATAATCCAGAAGGAAGAGAGACAAAGATACAAAGACCGACAATGTATTAAACCTTAATTTTTACATCAAAGGCATAACTGTTTTGGGTAGCACGAGTTAAAGAATTTTAGTTATTCTTCGATACAAATAGGCCAAAGCTGGCCATGCATTAGAGGTACATGTAAAGGTTACCTGTTTCATCATCAGTATAAATCCATAACTTAACTTGGAATCCTAAGCAAATTTCTATAAGAAGCAACTAAGCATACAATCTATAAGCAGTAGCTTGGGAGCTCACTGTGCCGGATACATGGGAGGACATCGTAGGGGTCCTCCCATGTGATGGGTCCGCCTGTGGAGACCTCAGCGGAGGCGGCAATCCAATTCCTCCGCCCCGCACTGGTATGTGTTGGTGGATGTGCCACGACATCGTTGTGGATGGGCCGATCTACCACCATGTTGCCGCGGATGGGCCGATCTGCCATCTCGCAACCATGGATGGGCGGGTATGCCATCGCGCCACTATGCCGTCGTGGATTGGCCGATGTGTCCAGCAAGTTCAACGTTGCATTAGTGGTACTTGGTTTCACTAGGGCTTGGCCGTAGAATGGGGAAGGAGAATCGGAATGTACAAAAAATGAAGGGATTGTGCCTAGTAACCCTTAGACAAAGAGAAGGGAAGAGTTGGGCCAGGAGCCCAGGAGGTACTCAGCACACGCGGGTGGTTACTAAAGTGAGACCGCCTGCTATATTCAAAGACAAACATTAGAGGCAGTTTAGAACAGTCTCCAATATTTCATGCAGACGGTTTTAGATTTCCAACCGCCTTGAGAGCGTTGTGTCCAACAATAACCGCCTTTGGTGTGATCATTACAAGCGGCTTCATTATGTTTTGTCGCAACTGCTTTTGGGAGACGCTAATGCCGTATTTCTACTAGTGGGTATATAGTGTGCATCGATCCACCGTCCATCATCACCGAGAGATTCGTGTCACGGTTTTTAGTTTTATCAAACTTTATCCTCTTTTTTGCGGGTAGAAGGTTATCTTACTTTACAGTATCACACAATGTTTCATCTCCCATGTTTCTTGATTTATAGTGCATAAGTAATATTTGATTATGTAATAATAGTGAAAAAGGGTGCATCATCAGATTTTAATCAATGGACTTGCTAAAACTTAGTCGACTGAGATTTAACCAAGTCTCATTCGACCTTGCAGCATTTTGTCCCATCGTTTGCAAGATTTCTTCCTATCGGTTGCAGCATCCGTCTTGTAGCATGTCGTCCCTCGTCGATTGTAGCACGTCATATCACCGGTCCAACATCCTCTGTTGACGGTTGTACCAAACCCCTACGTAATTTTTTGCGAAGAAACCCCAGATCTATTAATAAGGATAAGTGGTGATAGACAACACCCCACAAAGGTTGAAAACTACATCCGGATCCCTAAGGAGCCAACCTGACACGTCCACCAACGCATACCGCAAACGTGTCGCAGCCGCGCTCACGCGGAGCTGGTGTGATCTTGTTATCCGCGGATGGGATCTTTGCGGCTGGGAAGTCGACAACTTTGGTCCATAGAAACTAGCACGCCAAAGAAGGATCCGATCAGCGCACCGCCGGTTTGGAAGCATCACCTCTCTCACCGACCACCGACGAACATCCGCAGACTCAGCACCGCCGGCGCAATGCTCCTTTAAAAGCTCCAAGGCTCCACAACAACACTAGAGCGCGCATCGCCGCGGTAGTGAAGCCATAGCAAAAACCGAACCACGAGGCGGCGGTCGCCATGCCTTTCTCACTTAGGAAACCTGCTTCCACATTCGTCGACGACCGTTGCGCAGCAAGCCGCAAGGAAGAAGTCCGGAGCACCTTTATTCAGCGCCGCCGCCATAACTGTCCAAACCGAAACAACAGGCGATCGAAAAACTAGCCCTAACCTATCTACGCACCATGAATGAGAAAAGAAGGTTCCCCCACCCTCCAGCCGTCGGAGCAGTCGTCGGAGGGCGGAGAGACCTGTCGACTCGCCGAGAGAGAGCGGTGGCACATGAGTCGCCTCCTTTTCTCCTGTTGCGGGAGCAAAGATAGAAGGGGAAAACAAGATCCACGCTATTATTCCGTGCTTGGTAGATAAGTATTTAGGGATTGCTAAATCTCATGACTGAGACTTAACGAAGTCTTAGTCGATGCGATATTCGAGAGATCTTACGTGGAGATCCATGCATTTTTTTTCTTCTGTTTATATGTTGCATCATTTGACAGAGACGTGGTTAGGTCTCAGACGACTGAGATCTAGCCACACCCAAAGTATTTCTCTTCTGTCGCAAAGCTTTCATCTGGACACATGAAACAACTGAATCTGAAAGTTTGAAACAGTTCACGCTCTCAGCGTCTTCTGCATTTTCTATCCGATCACTGGAAAAACATACACATACACCTATTTGCATAGGACCTGCATCTCTTACTTGAAACGATAACACAACATAATCAACCAAAACTATTCAAGAATGCTAATGGATCTACACATCCAAGCTCGAAGTACGATTGTAAGTGACCACATCGTTTCTTTTTGTGTGCTCCTCCAGTCTTCCCCAAGTTCATCCCCATGCATGCTTTGGCACGGCCCTTGTCGTGCACCAGTGCATGCATGCACTGCCCTCCAGAGTTCGAACGTCACCGTGCGCCGGCCTCGGGTGCGCGGCGCCTCGTCGCGCGGCCGTCTTAGAGAGCACCCACGACGCACACGACGGCGGTGAAGAACGCAACGACGGGCCCGAGGCCGCTGGACTTGACGACGCTCGCTCCGCCAGCGTGGTCGGCCGCCTCGGAGTCGGGACCAGGAGCCGCCGCCGCGGGCCCCTCTCCCTCGGCGGCGGCGGGGGTGTCTTCGGTCGCCGACGAGCTTTCGTCCGTTGAACTGGTGACCTTGGCCTCGGTGGCCTCGCTGGCAATGGGCGTGTCGGGCGGGAAGGCGGCTTCTTCGCTGGACACCTTAGCGTCGGGGGCGCCCGCTGGACCGGAGACGCCGCCTACTTCCATGGTGAAAGCTTTGTGCCCCGGAGATTCCGCGGCGGGGCCCATGCCCATGGCAGACCTCGGAGCGCCGGAGGCAGGGCCCATGGCGGACCTCGGAGCGCCGGAGGCAGGGCCCATGGCGGACCTCGGAGCGCTGGAGGCAGGGCCCATGGCGGACCTCGGAGCGCCGGAGGCAGGGCCCATGGCGGACCTCGGAGCGCCGGAGGCAGGGCCCATGGCGGACCTCGGAGCGCCGGAGGCAGGGCCCATGGCGGACTTCGGAGCGCTGGAGGCAGGGCTCATGGCGGACTTCGGAGCGCCGGAGGCAGGGCCCATGGCCGACTTCGGAGCGCCGGAGGCAGGGCTCATGGCGGACTTCGGAGCGCCGGAGGCAGGGCCCATGGCTGCTGAGCCATGCCCCGGGGAGCTGGCGGCAGGGCCCATGGCCGCCGAGCCATACTCCGGGGCGCCAGCGGTAGGGCTCCTGGCATGCGCGCCGTGTTCAGGGGCGCTAGCGGCAGGGGCCATGGTCGGCGGGCCATGCCGCCGGCCGCCTGCGGCAGCTGGGGCCATGGCGGGCGCGCCTGCCCCCGGGGCACCGGCGACAGCGGAGGCCTTACCCCTACCGTGTCCCCCCAGCGTGCTCTTCAGCATCCCAAGGGTCCCGGACACGCCAGCCTCGAGGGTGTTGACCACCCTGAGCGCCGCGCCGTGCGCCTTCGCCAGCGCGGCGGCCGGCAACGACATGGCCTTAGACTTCTCCGGAAAGGCAGCCGGCGGGGCCGCCGCGCGCACGGGGGAGGCCGCCACCGCGAGCACGACGGCAACGATGAGGATGCATCCGGCGAGGGCGGGGGCGGGAGCGCGACCTCGGGCCATGTCGCGTTGCTGCGTTCTTGGTCGTTGGCATGCAGGGTACGTAGGTGGGTAGGTAGCGCGAGCGCGGCGAACTTTTGACGTAGGAAGGCCGAGACGGTGATATGCGGAGGCGGTAGCTATCTTTGGCGTCGGGATCTTGATTTGACAGCGGTGGCGCGCGACATGCGGGCGCGTGCATGGACGCTTAGTTTTGTCATCCGCGTCGGAGTGGAGGAAGACGGTGCACGTGCGATCGATTGCAACGGCGCGTGGAGTGCACGTACACGATGCACGGACTGTTCGATTAGGCCGCTTTGCACAAACTGAGACTACATGGCTGATTTGTTGGGCAAGCAATGCATCTCATACAGGTACTGCCACACCACAGCATGAGCGCATGTATCTTTTCTGAAACGAAAAGCTTTGCCTTTTCCCTTTTTATAAGAAGATAGTGCCGAGTTAATTAGACAAAACTGGACGAAAACTGATACAAACAGCAGTAAGCCTTCTTGATATCACGACGCTCCAGAGTCACAGTCACTCACGCCAACACGGCACACGCAACAAAAGATGCTCATCACCACGCACCACAATAACCATCTCAGAAAACCTCAAGCGGACTGCTCCCAAAAATAAGAAACACGGGAGTAAAAAACCCATCCTTGAGACTAACGTCTTGCAAAGGTTGCCACATCACCCAAGGCCGGATTTACTTGACCTTCCTCTCATTGACAAATGACAAGGCGACTCAAACCTCTCATTGACAAGGCACGACAAGAAGACCTTTGACCAGCTCGGTGCGCATGTATGATGTATCATCCATGTAGCTCGTGGAGTGTGTGGACCTCGATGTATGTATTCCTTTAGGAGCATCTTCAACCGACCACTCCCTAATTTGTTTGGACAGCCAGTCCAAACAAGGTCCGAACCAAAAAAGACGTCCCATCAGACCCTTTATTTTAAGCCCATATGTTTGGATTGTCCGGCACCCCATTTTCAGGCTAATAATATGGGGTAGATTTGGAGCCCGCGGACGCATCCAAAACACGACCTTCCCATCCCGATCCCACAAAATCCCCACCCTAACTCTACCCCGGACAAAGCCCTAGCCACATTCACTGTCTGCTACACTTCCACTCTACTCTCCCTCGGTCCTCTCATCCCCATATTTGGCCATGTCCGCCATGTCGAGCATCAGATTGGTGTCTGGTAGGTCTGTCCAAAGACGACGTCGACTCGCAGCTCGCTGCATGCTCGAACGAGGAGGAGATAGTCCTCCAGTTTCATTGCACCCAGGGCGAGACCCAAGCTTTGTCGCCAGAGTCGCACCGATGCGGATCCATCAGTCGGGTGCCTTCACTGCCACCCTATCACGGATCCGGCAGCAGCTCGCGGTGCATGTCCACTCCGCCGCCATAGCAGGTGCTTGATAGCTCGAGCGGCTTCATTGCGTCCGAGCCACCCTGGCGTTGGGTACTTGTTCGTTGTGCTTGGATGTCGGCCTCTGAGTGTGATGCTGTTGGCTACAATGTCCATGCCCACAGCAGTTGCGGCAGTTGGAACGACTTATTTGAGGTGAGGCACGACATGCCCACCATGAGAAGGCAAAGGCGTGCATGGCTCCTGCTCATCCGTTGTGTCCGCTCTGGTGCTAATACCATTGTCAAACAGTGCTCCCTCACCTCCAAGGAGTTGAAACCACCCTGGCATTGGTTTAGCGGCAGCAACACACGAGGACCTGATCATCCACATTGTCAAACAATGGTCCCTCACCTCCAAGGAGTTGTACGTGTGTTGCTGCCGCTAAATCAATGCCAGAGTCCTCGCAAAGGGCATCGAGGACTCACGTCGTGTTATAGAGAAGAAGATCACAAAGGAAGCATGTGCCCCCGCGAAGGAGAAAGCTCAGACTGCCCATGCCCTCACCAGCCTGCCCCAAACTCGGACGAGAACATGTCCAACAGCTTTGACACTTCCGGCTTCGATGGCGACAAGGTCCACCGTGACCCCTATGCTACCTTCGACCTCTACTACCATGACAAAGATGGCAAGGGCAAGGGCGACTGTCGTTGAACTTTCTTCTATCAAGTCCTAGTTTGTTTGTGCTATTGAAAAATTAAGGCTTGGTTAAAATGTTGTCATTCTTTGTCCTATGTCATCCATTTTCTATGTTATATGTTGTTTAAAACATAGATAACTGGTTGCGCCCTTTGACGCAAAGACCAATTGCAACCAAGAACTTAAGCAACGTGTGAACAACATGTTTATGAATGATCACAAAGAGGCAAAAATGAAATGCAACCGAGCAGGTTGGTGAACTATTTCAGAAATGTTTTTCTTGAGTTATATGCAAATGATTACGTTCATAGTGTATTTGTATTTGCCTTGCATTTAACTCTAGTTTTTTTATTACACCATTGGGCAAAAAACAAACAACGTCATTGCGACTTTGGCTACAAAAATGAAAAAAATACATATGGGTACTGATCATTCTTGATGAAAAATTTGGGATCCAAGCATCCTTCCGTATATCAATTTTCTCACCGTCACCCACTCACCGAATGTATCATCCATGATTCAAAGTATTAACACCTATAGGAAGAATTCTTCTTTAGACTACAATTTAATAAATCCTTATCAGGGAAATATTTTCCTCTTATAATGCATGCACATAAGGAATCTCGATTCTCAATGAGCCTCCAAGCTTGTTTAGCTAGTAACATGAGTTTCAAGCAATGAATATCTCTAAATACCATATAACCTACAAACATTTTCCACTAATCAAACAAATGCATTCTCCTCTGACTGCCACCATCTCCCCACTAGTAATGAGACGTCATGTCAGTGATTCCTTGCATGTGTTATTTGGGAATTTTGAAGACCGACATTTCATATGATGGTATAGCTTATGCAAATAATTTAAGGAGCACTTCTTTATAGTGGCGGAGCCAGGGGTATTCCTGGGAATTCCATGGAATGCCAATGATTTGGTCCAAAAAAAATCAAATATACATATACATTATCCATACCAGGCAACATGCCACACAACAGGCCAGAAGCCAAGTCTAGCCCACGCACGCAACCCTCAACTCATCTCTCCAACACACTTCTCTTCTCCCCCTGTTCGACCTAGCTGTTGCAGCCAGCCGCGGCGCCACGATTACCACCGTGACAACCACTAGCACCTCCGGGTGTCCAACCCTCCACCAGTCGCATATTCTCGGCTGCTCTGCCCGCGACCTCGCGCACGTTGCCTCATGAGCTCGTTTCCGGCGCTCACCACTGTATTGGGAAGAGGTCTGCACTAACTTAGAATGAATCCATGCCACCGGTTGATATATCCCTGTTGATTTACTCTGATTTAGGATATATTGGCATTACCTTTGTGTAAATAGAAGATAATCTTATCAATTTTAGATATACATATTTTAAGTGAACAAATCCTAAGCTACTAGCTAGATGCAAGATGCATGCTACTACCACTAATTGTTACCTTATGTTCTTGTAATGTAGATGAAGAACAAGGGTGTTACCTTATTTGCAATGTGGGAAAAGGCTTCAAAGGCAAAGAAAAAAACCTCACACACGAAGTGCTCCTTCTGTTGAGGTTAGAGGTATTGTCAAAATGATATTTTGCTACCATTACTATATATGGTAATTGACTCATTGATGCTGCTAGCTTATTGCAAATTCATTGTCCAGTATACATTTACATTACATTGCAATTTTTTACAATGAATACCCAACATCAAATTCTTGGCTCTCACACTACTTCTTCCCCATGCTGAGAGTTGTCTTTCTTTCCAACCATTCACTCGTTGCCACAACGATCCATCAAAATGTTAAAAACTATTACTTTTATCCAAACCCGTAGTCGATGAACTTGCTCCTTACCTCAACACCCGAGTTAGGGTTGAAAAAAATACTCCCCGGCTATCCAAATTAATCGACATTGCTTTAGTACAACTTTGTACTAAAGTTGTACTAAACCAGTGTCAATTAATATGGATCAGAGGGAGTACTAAATTTATTAGCACTCACCGTCTGTCTCAAGGCTCCAATATAAGCATCAAGTATGTTCTTTAGTAATCTAGCATTCTGAGAATTTACCTTCATTAAAATCAATGAGTTATCTGCCAATAATAGATTTGTAACAGTGGGTGATTCTCAACAGACTTCGACTCTCTCCAAGAATCTTGATTCTTTAGCATGGTTCAACAAAGCCGTGAAACCCTCAGTGCATAAGAGAAATAAGTAAGGGGGACAATTGGCCGCCTTGCTGAAGCCCTCTCGTTGGCTTGAAACTTTTTGCAACTTCATAGTTGAGGCGGATACGATATTCAACTGACATGACATAGTGCATGACCATCTCCATCCAACTTGAGTGGAAACCAAGCTTCAACAATATTTTTTCCAAAAAAACACCCATTCCACTCTATCATATGCTTTGTGTGTGTCCAATTTGATTGCACACAAAGCCTTGTTTTCAGACCCATTTGTTCTTACTAGTATGATATTTTGTCCGAGAGTATGCCAATGGCGTACCTCAGTTTTACAGAAAGCAGAATACATTTACAAGAGTTCTAGCAAAAACTATAGGAAATGTCGGCATGAGGGGCTCCACTCCTTACGACAAAGTTAACTCCTCACAAAATGATCTAAAGACACCACTCCCACTTTGTTCTATTCAACAAGCTCCTCTATAATTTGATCAATAAGAGCTTGGGCCGACCATTTCTTAGCTATGTTATTGAAAGCTCGAGCATTACGCTACTTCCACAAGCTCCATGCAATGTGGATCGTAATTGAGTAAAATCCTTCAAAGCTTTGTTACAAAAGGGTCTCTGAGCAAGGATCAACCAATCCTCCAACGGTCTTGAGGGGTAAGAATGTTTACCGTGAGCTACATCCTAGCAAAACAATAGAAATAGGTGTCCCTAGCCGACACACAATGCATCAATATGTCATCAATGGTGTCCTCCTCCTGCATGCAAGTGAAGCACGTGGTAGTTTGATCTTGTAGTCTATGTCTCGTGGTCTATCCAAGGTCCACAATCTGCAGTGGAATGCCAGCCATGCGGAAAAAAAAATACATTTCAGAGCTGACTTGTTTTCCCAAATGCAATAAGCTCTAGAGAACATAGGTGTACCATGGCATAACATGTTGTATGTCGTCCTTGCAGAATATATACCAAAGCTGCTCCAGGGCCGAGTGATAGTGTCAGGGACTCTGCTAGCCAACGTGATCCGGCTGATCTCATGTCATAGGGTGTTATATTCAAAACTTTCATATGCAACGAAAACATTATCCGTGATTTGTCTCCTTGGCGCAAACATACTCTGGGTTGGGTCGATCGCCTCTGGTAAAATTATTTCAGACGGGCTGTAAGCATTCTAGAGATTACCTTGTATACCATGTTGCACATTGTAACCTCGTCAGGATTTTTCACCTTTGGGGTCATAAGAATGATTGTGTAATTCCACCCTTCAGGAATGATCCATCCTCGATCAGATCCTCCTCTAGCATTGACGAGAACCATCTATAAAAAATAGCATGCATGTCGCCAGGCCCAAGGTGAAGGAAATATGCCCTAGAGGCAATAATAAAGTTATTATTTATTTCCTTATTCCATGATAAATGTTTATTATTCATGCTAGAATTGTATTAACCGGAAACATAATACATGTGTGAATACATAGACAAACAGAGTGTCACTAGTATGCCTCTACTTGACTAGCTCGTTGATCAAAGATGGTTATGTTTCCTAACCATAGACATGAGTTGTCATTTGATAAACGGGACCACATCATTAGAAGAATGATGTGATTGACTTGACCCATTCCGTTAGCTTAGCACTTGATCATTTAGTTTACTGCTATTGCTCTCTTCATGACTTATACATGTTCCTATGACTATGAGATTATGCAACTCCCGACTACCAGAGGAACACTTTGTGTGCTACCAAACGTCACAACGTAACTGGGTGATTATAAAGGTGATCTACAGGTGTCTCTGATGGTACTTGTTGACTTGGCATAGATCGAGATTAGGATTTGTCACTCCGATTGTCGGAGAGGTATCTCTGGGCCCTCTCGGTAATACACATCACTATAAGCCTTGCAAGCAATGTGACTAATGAGTTAGTTACGAGATGATGCACTACAGAACGAGTAAAGAGACTTGCCGGTAACAAGATTGAGCTAGGTATTGAGATACCGACGATCAAATCCCGGGCAAGTAACATACCGATGACAAAGGGAACAACGTATGTTGTTATGCGGTTTGACCGACAAAGATCTTCGTAGAATATGTAAGAACCAATATGAGCATCCAGGTTCCGCCATTGGTTATTGACCAGAGACGTGTCTCGGTCATGTCTACATAGTTCTCGAACCCGTAGGGTCCGCACGCTTAAAGTTCTGTGACGGTCGGTATTATGAGTTTATATGTTTTGATGTACCGCAGGTAGTTCGGAGTCCCGGATATGATCACGGACATGACGAGGAGTCTCGAAATGGTCGAGACGTAAAGATCGATATATTGGACGACTATATTTGGACATCGGAATGGTTCCGGGTGAATACGGGAATTTACCGGAGTACCAGGAGGTTACCGGAACCCCCCGGTAAGTGTATGGGCCTTATGGGGCCTTAGTGGAATAGAGGAGGAGGAAGCATAGGAGGGGGCGCGCCCCCCAAGCCCAACCCGAATTGGGTGAGGGGGGCTGGGCCCCCTTTCCTTCTTCTCTCCCTCCTCTTTCCCACCTCTCCTACTCCAACTTGGGGGAATCCTACTCCCGGTGGGAGTAGGACTCCCCTATGGCGCGCCCTAGAGAGGGCCGGCCCTCCCCTCCTCTACTCCTTTGTATACGGGGAGGGAGGCACCCCTTGGAGACACAACAATTGATCATTGATCTCTTAGCCGTGTGCGGTGCCCCCTTCCACCATAATCCACCTCGGTCATATCGTAACGGTGCTTAGGCGAAGCCCTGCGTCGGTAACTTCATCAACATCGTCATCACGCCGTCGTGCTGGCGAAACTCTCCCTCGAGCTCTACTGGATCGTGAGTTCGCGGGACGTCACCGAGCTGAACGTGTGCTGAACACGGAGGTGTCGTACGTTCGGTATCGAGGATCGGTCAATCGTGAAGACGTACGACTACATCAACCGTGTTGCCATAACGATTCCGCTTTCGGTCTACGAGGGTACGTGGACACACTCTCCCCTCTCGTTGCTATGCATCACCATGATCTTGCGTGTGCGTAGGAAATTGTTTGAAATTACTACGTTCCCCAACACAGGCGCCTAAGGTCTCCAATGTCAAATAGTGCCTATATGGACCTCATCCGCAGTATACGATGCTATGAGAGCTTCATTCATATCATGAGTGACATATATTTTAACATGGGAAAGAACCACATGATCTGGACGAAAAACCTCAGACGTAAACAGGTTAGCGAAATAATGAGTAACATGACTTTTTAACTAATCCATACCTTCATGCCACATGGTTGTATTGTCTAACAACTGTTGCAGCATTATGAAAAAACAAAGTATTTTGGTCCCCACGCAAAAGCCAATTGGCTATACCTCTTTGCAACCAATAGATTTCCTCTTGATCCATCAAGTTCTCTAAAAGTAGTTGGATCTCTCTAAGCCTAGCCCAAGTATCCGCTGTTTGACCCTAAACGAAGTATTTCAAGTTATTTTTTTCAGTTTACTAATACGCCTCCATGTGCTCTTTTAAACTTTCATGATCTGTGACATCCCCAGGTTACTAAACCCTGGTTATGCTACAGTAATGCCAAGTCATCATCATTATGCCATAAGAAAAACAATTAAGAAATATTTCAACCTCAAATTCAAATTTAAAATAAAGTCAAATTCTTATTTCTTCAAACCGTCAAATAAAAATGTCTGATGGGTTGCAAATATTCACTAGTAATTAACAAATAGGAACCAACATAAAATGGATTTTTTAATTGCCCCTAAAAATATTTTAGTGGACCAGCGGGATTAAATACACACATTTAAATTCAAATATAAATTTGAATTACTCCATTTGACTCCAAACTTTTTGTGCACCCCCAATATATTACCCTGTATTTTTGGTGACAAGTTTCACATTTTAGAAAAAACATTTACTAACTAAACAATGTGAAAAACAATGGAAAAGATACAAAATGGAAAAAAAGTAATAGAAAAGCCTCTTTGTTGGGCTGGACCCTAGAGGCACAATATGACCCAGCTCAATAGGGAAATCGTCCGCTTCCTCTGTACAGGACAAAGGCCATGGCGTAGCAGCCATGCGACGACGCCATGGACGGATGGCCACTACATGCCTCCCTCAGCCCTATAAACATGCCCTGACGAAACCCTAGCCCGCGCTCGTCCGATCCCCTTTCGATCCCCCTTCGCCCCTCTCCGACTCGGCTCAAAACCGAGCTCGAGCTCGATGCGGTGACCGCGCACCCTCCTCGTGCCATCATCGCCATCGCGGCCACTGGCCTCCCCGGCGCCCGGGAGGACGTCCAGGAGTTGCAGGGCCCTCGTCTACGCCGATGTCACACACCCGTTCAACCGGAGCCGCACCGAATCGCTTCCATCGAGTTCGTCTTTGACATCCTACACCGCCGGCCGCCATCGTCGATTCGCTCGACCCCGACCGTCCCCGACCTCCCCAACCATGTCCCCGGCTCCTGGGTGAGCTTCTCCCCTGCATTCCCCTTCCCCCGCCTTGATTAGGTCACCGTTTGCCATCCCGAGGTCATCCAAGTTTGCATGTACGAGTACGTACGTGCGTGCGTGTTGTTCGCGCTACTCCTGCTGCCGACACACGTCGTGCGTGCTGCTACTTCTTGAGCTTGCGTTGATTTTTCCCTTGAAGAGGAAAGGGTGATGCAACAAAGTAGAGATAAGTATTTTCCTCAGTTAAGAACCAATGTATCAATCAAGTAGGAGGCACACACAAGTCGCCAAATAGATGCACTTGCACAAACTAACAAACACTTGCACACAATGCGAAAAAGGGGTTGTCAATCCCTTCACGGTCACTAGCAAGAGTGAGATCTGATAGAGATAGGTATAAAAGATAAGTAAAATGGTAAAAGTAAATAAATTGCAGCAAAGTATATTTGGAATTTTGGTTTTATAGATATGAAAATAATATGATAGGAAATAGACCCGGTGGCCATAGATTTCACTAGAGGCTTCTCTCTTGAAGAAAGCATACGGTGGGTGAATAAAATACTGTTGAGCAATTGATAGAAAAGCGCATAGTTATGACGATATCTAAGGCAATGATCATGAATATAGGCATCACGTCCGTGACAAGTAGACCAAAACGATTCCGCATCTACTACTATTACTCCATGATGGCTCGTATCCGCGTCAGTATTTCCACAAAGAGGAAGGGATGATGTAGTACAACTTCGGTAGGTATTTCCCTCAGTTATGAAACCAAGGTTATCGAACTAGTAGGAGAACCAAGCAACACTATGTAAACGGTACCTGTACACAAAGAACAAATACTTGCAACCCGACGCGTAAGAGGGGTTGTCAATCCCTCACGGGTAAAAGATAGATTGGTTTATACGATTTTGGGTACAGAGATCTTGCAATAGAACAAAATAAAATAAATAAATAAAAAGTGAAGCAAGGTATTTTGGCTTTTTTAGAATAGTAGATCTGAAAACAAAAGCAAATAAAAATAGATCTCGAAGCAAATATGATGAAGAATAGACCTGGGGGCCGTAGATTTCACTAGTGGCTTCTCTCCAGAAAAATAACATACGGCAGGTAAACAAATTACCATTGGACAATTGATAGAACTTCAAATAATTATGACGATATCCAGGCAATGATCATTATATAGGAATCACGTCCAAGATTAGTAGACCGACTCCTGCCTGCGTCTACTATTATTACTCCACACATCAACCGCTATCCAGCATGCATCTAGTGTATTGAGTTCATGGAGAAACGGAGTAATGCAATAAGAACGATGACATGATGTAGACAAGATATATTAATGTAGGAATAGACCCCATCTTGTTATCCTTAATAGCAACGATCAATACGTGTCTTGTTGCCCCTTCTGTCACTGGGAAAGAACACCACACTACCGAACCCATCACAAAGCACCTCTTCCCATGGCAAGAAAATCGATCTAGTTGGCCTAACTAAACCAAAGATTCGAAGAGGAAATACGAGGCTGTAAGTAATCATGCATATAAGAGATCAGAACTCAAATAAATTTCATGTATAAAATAGATCTGATCATAAACTCAAAGTTCATCGGATCCCAACAAACACACCGCAAAAAGAGTTACATCAAATAGATCCCCAAGAGACCATTGTATTGAGAATCAAAAGAGAGAGGGGGAGAGAGAGAGAGAGAGAGAGAGAGATAGAGAGAGAGAGAGGAATCCATCTAGCTACTAACTACGAACCAGTAGGTCTACAATGAACTACTCACGCATCATCGGAGAGGCACCATTGAGGATGATGAACCCCTCCATGATGGTGCCTAGATTGGATCTGGTGGTTCTGGAACTTGCAACAGCTGGAATTGTGTTTCGTCGACTCCCCTAGGGTTTTTGGATTTTCGGGGTATTTATAAAGCAAAGAGGCGATGCGGGAGGCCACCGAGGTGGGCACAACCCACCAGGGCGCGCCTGGGCCCCTAGGCGCGTCCAGGTTGGTTGTGCCCCCTCGGGGCACCCCTCTGGTACTTCTTTGGCCCATCTTGTGTCTCCTGGTCCAGAAAAAATCTCCAAAAAGTTACGTTGCGTTTGGACTCCGTTTGGTATTGATTTTCTGTGATGTAAAAATAAGCAAAAAAAACAGCAACTGGCACTGGGCACTATGTAAATAGGTTAGTCCCAAAAAATGATATAAAGTTGCTATCAAATGATTGTAAAACATCCAAGAATGATAATATAAAATCATGGAACAAGCAAAAAATATAGATACGTTGGAGATGTATCACTCCACACGTCGACCATTCTCCAGCATGCATCTAGTGTATTAATTTAAGAAGAACGGAGTAACGCCTTAAGCAAGATAACATGATGTAGAGGGATAGATCCAAAAAATATGGTAAAAAACCATATTTTTATCCTTAATGGCAACAATACAATACGTGCCTCGCTACCCCTACTGTCAATTGTTGAGGACACCGCAAGATTGAACCCAAAACGAGGCACCTCTTCCATTGCAAGATAGATCAATCTAGTTGGCCAAACCAAATCAATAGATCAGAGAGAAATACAAAGCTATATTAATCATGCATAAAAGAGTTCAGAGAAGACTCAAATAATATTCATAGATAATCTGATCATAATCCACAATTCACCGCATCTCAACAAACGCACCACAAAAGAAGATTACATCGAATAGATCTCCAAGAACATCGACGAGAACATTGTATTGAAGATCAAAGAGAGAGAAGAAGCCATCTAGCTACTAGCTATGGAGCCGCAGGTCTGTGTTAAACTACTCACGCATCATCGGAAGGGCAACAAGGTTGGTGTAGAGGCCCTCCGCGATCCAATCCCCCTCCGGCGGAGTGCCAGAAAAGGCCCCAAGATGGGATCTCACGAGAACAGAAGGTTGCGGTGGTGGAAAAGTATTTTTGGTGTGCCCTCTGGTGCACGGGGAATATTTGGGTATTTATATAGCTGGAATTGGGGTTAGGGGGATATGAGGGGCCCAAAAGCTTGCAGGGTTTCCCCCTGGGGCGCGCCCTGTGAGCTTGTGGCCCACTCGTGGCTTGATGCGTCTTGAAACTGCGTCGGTATTTCCCCAAAGAAGAAGGGATGATGCAGTATAGCTACGGTAGGTATTTCCCTTAGTTATGAAACCAAGGTATCAATCTAGTAGGAGAACCAAGCAACACTATGTAAACGGTACCTGGACACGAAGAACAAATCCTCGCAACCCAACGCGTAAGAGGGGTTGTCATTCCCTCCTCGGTAAAAAGATAGATTAATTTGTATGAGTTTGGATAAATAGATATTGCAAAAAACACGAAATAAACTAAATAAAGAAAAAGTGCAACAAGGTATTTTTGGGTTTTTGATATAATATATCTGAAGACAAATACGGAAAAATATAGATCGAAAAGCAAATATGATAAAAGATAGACCCGTGGGCCATAGATTTCACTAGTGGCTTCTCTCGAGAAAATAGCACATGGTGGGTAAACAAATTACTGTTGGACAATTGATATAAGAACAAATAATTATGACGATATCCAAGGAAATGATCAATATATGGGCATCACATCCAAGATTAGTAGACCGAGACGATTCTGCATCTACTACTATTACTCCACACATCGACTGCTATCCAGCATGCATCTAGTGTACTAAGTTCATGGAGAAACGGAGTAATGCAATAAGAATAATGACATGATGTAGACAAGATCTATTCATGTAGGAATAGATCCCATCTTGTTATCCTTAATAGCAATGATACATACGTGCCTCACTGCCCCTTCTATCACTAGGTGAGGACACCGTAGGATCGAACCCATCACAAAGCACCTTTTCCCAATGCAAGAAAAATCGATCTAGTTGGCCTAACTAAACCAAAGATTCGAAGAAGAAATACGAGGCTATAAATAATCATGCATATAAGAGATCAAATAAGACTCAAATAACATTCATGGATATAGATCTAATCATAAACTCGAACTTCATCAGGTCCCAAGAAACACACCGCAAAAAGTCATTGCATCAAATAGATCTCCAAGAGACCACTGTATTGAGAATCAAAAAGAGAGAAGGGGCCATATACTACTGCCTACGGAACCGTAGGTCTATGGTGAGCTACTCACGCATCATCGGAGAGGCACCAATGAGGATGATGAACCCCTCCATAATCATGTTAGATTAGATCTCGTGGTTCTAGAACTTGCGGCGGCTGAAATTGTGTTTCGCCGACTCCCCTAGGGATTCTGGAATATTTAGGTATTTATAGAGCTGAGAGGTGGTGGAGGAGACCCCCATGGGCCCCACAACCCATCAGGGCGCCAGGGGCCTCTGGCGCGCCCTGGTGTCTTGTGGGCCCCATGGGCCTCCCAAGGTGCTTTCTTGGCTCCCAAGTTGTCTTCTGGTCCCAAAAAAATCTCCAAAAAGTTTCGTTGTGTTTGGACTCCGTTTGATAGGGATATTCTGCGAAGTAAAAAATAAGCAAAAAACAACAACCGGCACTGGGCACTATGTTAATAGGTTAGTCCCAAAAATGATATAAAGTTGATATAAAATGATCGTAAAACATCCAAGAATGATAATATAACAGCATGGAACAATCAAAAATTATAGATACGTTGGAGACGTATCAGCATCCCCAAGCTTAATTCCTGCTCGTCCTCGAGTAGGTAAATGATAAAAAATAGAATTTTTGATGTGGAATTCTGCCTAACATGTTCATCACATATTCTTTTCTTTTGTAGCATGGACATTTGGACTTTTAGATGATTCAAAGCAATAGTCTAGTTTTGACATGAAGACTTCAATACTCAAGCATATCAACAAGCAACCATGTCTTTCAAAATATCAACACTCAAGAAAGTAATCCCTAGCCTATCATGCTCAATCATCCATTCAAGAAACACACTCGTATATTAGCTACATCCAATGCTCAAGTACGATCATAGTGCTCCCTAGTTGGTGCTTTAGAAGAGAAGATGGAAACTCAAAATAAAAATAAAAGTTGCATAAAGTAAATAGATAGATCCTTCACATAGAGAAGCAGAGATTTGTAGAGGTACCAGAGCTCAAAGTAAAAATTAAGAGATAAATTTTTTGAGAGGCATGCTTTTCCCGTCAACGAAAACGACCGAGTAATTCCCAATACTTTCCATGCTAGATATATCATAGGCGGTTCCCAAACATAAATAAAGTTTATTCTTTTTCCACTATACTTTCACACTCCACGGCTAGCCGTATCCACGGGTACCGTCCATCCCAACACTTTCCAAGGAATTTATTATTTGACAACATAAAGTAAATTTCTCTTTCATTTCGGGACTGGGCATCCCTACCGCCGTACTCTCATGCAATGACAAGTGAATAAACACTCATCTTGAGAATAACACATCTAGCATGGAAAATATTGGCCACCCCCAGCCGCTTCATGAGCGGTACGGGCACACAAAAAGGAAATTCATTTTGAAAATTAGAGTTGGCACATACAAATTTACTTAGAACGGCATGGAAATACCGCATATAGGTAGGTATGGTGGACTCATATGGCAAAACTGGGGTTAAGGATTTTGGATGCACAAGTAGTATTTCTACTTAGTACAAGTGGAGGCTAGCAAAAAGATTGAGAAGCAACCAAATAACAAACAAAAATTCTCATAAACGAGCATTAAGCATAACTAACACCGAATAATGCACCACAAGTAGGATGTAATTTCATTGCATAACTATTGACTTTCGTGCTTGCATAGGGAATCACAAACCTTAACACCAATATTCTTACTAAAGCATAATTACTCATCAACATGACTCACATATTATTATCATCATATCTCAAAACTATTACAAAGAATCAAGTTTATTTTGTCCAATGATCTTCATGAAAGTTTTTATTATATCCCTCTTGAATATCTATCACTTTGGGACTAATTTTGTATATTGCAATTGCTTTTGACAAGCTCAAACAAATTTAAGTGAAGAACATGAGCATAAAGATTTTCATCTCTCAAATATTTACTAACTCTCAAATAAATCTAAGTGAAGCATGAGAGAATTTCTTACTAACTCTCAAATAAGTCTAAGTGAAGCATGAGAGTATTTCTTCAAAAATATTAAAGCACACCGTGCTAAAAAGATGTAAGTGAAGCACTAGACCAATTCCATGGCTCAAAAAATTTAAGTGAAGCACATAGAGCAATTCTACCAAATCATAGCATAATTTGGGCTCTCTCAAATAGGTGTGTCCAGCAAGGATACTTGTTACATACTAAAAAGCAAAACAAGCAAAGACTCATATAATACAAGACGCTCCAAGCAAAACTCATTATATGTGACGAATAAAAATATAGCTCCAAGTAAAATTACCGATGGTCGTTAGGAGAAAGAGGGAATGCCTTCTGGGGCATCCCCAAGCTTAGTTGCTTGGTTCTCCTTGAATATTAACTTGGGGTGCCATGGGCATCCCCAAGCTTAGGCTCTTTTCACTCCTTATTCCTTCATCCATCATGATCTCACCCAAAACTTGAATCACACAAAACTTAACAAAAACTTCGTGAGATCCTTCAGTATACTAAAGCAAATCACCACTCTAAGTAATGTTGAAAACCCGTTCATATTTTATTATTGCATTATACCTACTGTATTCCAACTTTATCATGGCTTATACCCCCGATATAGACCATAGATTCATCAAAATAAGCACACAATGCAAAGAAAACAGAATCTATCAAAAACAGAACAGTCTGCAGTAATCTAGACTTTGTCCATACTTCTGTAACTCCAAAAATTCTGAAAAATAAGGCAACATAGGCAATTTGTTTACCAATCTTATGTGAGAACTTCAGAATTTTATCACGCTTCTGTGATTTTTAACAATTCTTCTACTGGGTGCAAAAGGTTCTGTTTTTCAACAAGATCAAATCAACTATCACCAAACATGATCCCAAGGGCTTTACTTGGCACAAACACTAATTAAAACATAAAAAACAATCATAACAGTAGCATAATTGTGCAAACACTCAAGAACAGAAAGAAAAAGGCAAAAATAAATTTTATTCGTTGGGTTGCCTCCCAACAAGCACTATCGTTTTATGCCCTTAGCTAGGCATAATGCATAGATTCAAGTATTGTCATCTTTGGTTTTTGATCCATAGGATGCCCTCATGATTGATTCATATGGTGGCTTAATTCTTGTTCTAGGGAAATGTTCCATACCCTTTCTTAGTGGAAATTGAAATTTAATATTCCCTTCTTTCATATCAATCATGGCACCTATAGTTCGTAAAAACGGTCTACCAAATATAATGGGACAAGACGGATTGCAATCAATATCAAGAACAATAAAATCTATGGGCACATAGTTCCTATTTGCAAGAATAAGAACATAATAATTCTTCCCAAAGGCTTTTTAATAGTAGAATCCGCCAAGTGCAAATTAAGAGAACATTCTTCAATATCGGTAAGACCAACCACATCACATAGAGATTTCGGAACTGTGGAAACACTAGCACCCAAATCACATAAAGCAAAACACTCATAATTTTTAATCTTGACTTTACTGGTAGGTTCCCACTCATCATATAATTTTCTAGGAATTGAAATCTCTAATTCCGACTTTTCTTCTAAAGCTTTCATCATGGCATCAACAATATGTTTAGTAAAAGCTTTATTTTGTTCATAGACATGGGGTGAATTTATCATGGATTGCAACAAAGAAGTACATACAATCAAAGATAAACTATCATAATTAAAGTCTTTGTAATCCAAAAGAGTGGGCACATCATTAGTTAAAGTTTTGACCTCTCCAAACTCACTTCTATCAATTTTCTCATCAACTGAATCATCGGGGCGCCTTCTAGATAAAGTTGACTCTTCTTCAGTCCCTTTATCATCAATTTTAATCTTAGTAAACAAGGAACCAATAGAAGAAACACCAATCACTTTAAGATCTTCATCATTTTTATCAAAGCAATCGGTAGAAAATGCTCTTTCCAAAAATTCTCTTTTAGCTCTAAGCATAGCGGTTCTTTTCTTGCTTTCATCCATAGAAACATATAAAGCTTTAATTGATTCATTGATATCAACCTTAGGTGGAAATTTTTTAATCTTGAGCTTTTCTACATCATGGGAAATTCTATCAATGCTTCTAGACATATCATCAATCTTATTCAATTTTTCTTCTATCGTAGTGTTAAAACCTTTTTGAGCATTGATAAATTCTTTAATATTACTCTCAAGATCAGAGGGATTCCTATTATTATTGTAATAAGAATTACCATAGGAATTTACATAATTATTAGAGGAATTTCCAGGAAAAGGCCTAGGATTAAAATTACCTCTATAAGCATTGTTATTAAAATTGTTTCGCGAGACAAAATTCACATCTACGGGATCACTATTTTGCGCAATCAAAGTAGACAAAGGCACATCATTAAGATCAATAGGAGCACTTTTACTAGCAACCAATTTCATAAGAGCATCAACTTTTTCATTCAAAGTACTAATTTCTTCAACCTAATTAACCTTTTTACTAGTAGGTGCTCTTTCGGTATGCCATTGAGAATAGTTTGCCATAATATTATCAAGCAATTTAGTAGCTTCACCCAAAGTAATATCCATGAAAGTACCACCCGCGAAGAATCTAAAATATTTCTAGAAACAAAATTCAATCCTGCATAAAAAAATTGTATAATCGTCCAAAGATTTAAACCATGCGTAGGACAATTTCTTAGCATCAATTTCATTCTTTCCCAAGATTGTGCAACATGTTCATGCTCATGTTGCTTAAAATTCATGATTTGAGTTCTAAGGGAAATAATTTTAGCGGGCGGAAAATACTTAGTAATTAAAGCATGTTTGTACTTATCCCAAGAATCGATACTATTGCGAGGCAAAGAAGGAAACCAATTTTTGCACGATCCCTCAAAGAGAAAGGAAATAATTTCAACTTCACAACATCATTGTCCACATCTTTTTTCTTTTGCATATCACACAATTCTAGGAATGTGTTTAGATGGGACGCGACATCCTCATTAGGAGTACTGGAAAATTGATCTTTCATAACAAGATTCAACAAAGCGGCATTACTATCACAAGATTCTGCACTAGTGGCGGGAGGAGCAATCGGAGTGCTAATAAAATCATTATTATTAGTATTGGAAAAATCACACAATTTGGTACTTTCTTGAGATACCGCGACTACGCAAACAAGATTGCAAACAAAAAGATAGATCTAACGAGAAAAAGGCAAACAAAAAAGACGGCGAATAAAAAGGCAATGTTTTTTGTGATGGGGGAGATGAAAACGAGAGGCAAATGACAAACAATGTAAATTGCAAGGAGATGAGATTTGTGATTAGGAACCTGATAGATGTTGATGATGTCTCCCCGGCAACGACACCAGAAATTCCTTTTGATGCGGCTTGAAACTGCGTTGGTATTTCCCCAAAGAGGAAGGGATGATGTAGTACAACTACGGTAGGTATTTTCCCTCAGTTATGAAACCAAGGTATCAATCTAGTAGGAGAACCAAGCAACACTATGTAAACGGTACCTACACACAAAGAATAAATCCTCGCAACCCAACGTGTAAGAGGGGTTGTCAATCCCTCCTCGGTAAAAAGATAGATAATTTGTATGAGTTTGGATAAATAGATCTTGCAAAAACACAAAATAAATAAATAAATAAAAAGTGCAGGAAGGTATTTTTGGGATTTTGATATAATAGATCTGAAAACAAATACGACAAAAGATAGATCGGAAAGCAAATATGATAAAAGATAGACCCGGGGCCGTAGATTTCACTGGTGGCTTCTCTCAAGAAAATAGCACACGGTGGGTAAACAAATTACTATTGGGAAATTGATAGAAGAACAAATAATTATGACGATATCCAAGGCAATGATCAATATATAGGCATCATGTCCAAGATTAGTAGACCGCAATGATTGTGCATCTACTACTATTACTCCACACATCGACCGCTATCCAGCATGCATCTAGTTATTAAGTTCATGGAGAAATTGAAGGAAATATGCCCTAGAAGCAATAATAAAGTTGTTATTTTATATTTCCTTATTCATGATAAAGGTTTATTATTCATGCTATAATTGTATTGATCAGAAACCTTAATACATGTGTGAATACATAAACAAACATAGTGCCCTAGTAAGCCTCTACTAGACTAGCTCGTTGATCAAAGATGGTTAAGGTTTCCTAACAATGACCATGAGTTGTCATTTGATAACGGGATCACATCATTAGGAGAATGATGTGATGGACAAGATCCATCCGTTAGCTTAGCATAATGATCGTTCAGTTTTATTGCTATTGCTTTCTTCATGTCAAATACATATTCCTTCGACTATGAGATTATGCAACTCCCGGATACCGGAGGAATGCCTTGTGTGCTATCAAACGTCAAAACGTAACCGGGTGATTATAAAGATGCTCTACAGGTATCTCCAAAGGTGTCTGTTGAGTTTGCATAGATCAAGATTAGGATTTGTCACTCTGAGTATCGCAGAGGTATCTCTGGGCCCTCTTGGTAATACACATCATAAGCTTGCAAGCAAACGACTAAGGAGTTAGTCATGAGATGATATATTACGGAACGAGTAAAGAGACTTGCCGGTAACGATATTAAACTAGGTATGAAGATACCGATGATCGAATCTTGGGTAAGTAACATACCGATGGACAAAGGGAATTATGTATGTTGTCATAACGGTTCGACCGATAATGATCTTCGTAGAATATGTAGGAGCCAATATGAGCATCCAGGTTATGCTATTGGTTATTGACCGGAGAAGTGTCTCAGTCATGTCTACATAGTTCTCGAACCCGTAGGGTCCGCACGCTTAACGTTCGATGGCGATATTGTATTATATGAGTTATGTGATTTGGTCACCGAATGTTGTTCGGAGTCCCAGATGAGATCACTGACATGACGATGAGTCTCTAAATGGTCGAGATGTAAAGATTGATATATAGGACAATTGTATTTGGACACCAGAAGTGTTCCGGGGGTACCGGGTACTTATCGGGTCACCGTACTACAAAAAAAAGACACATCCCTGACATTTTGGGCCAAACGAATTTTTTCTGTCATGCTTATGACACTTCTATGACGATAATTGTGACAAAACCCGGTATCATCATAGATGTGGTGGGCTGCTACTTCTATGACAAAAAATCATGACAGAAAATGGGCTTTTCGTCCTGGGCGGGCCGGAGACACACCTGCATGACATTCTTTGGGCCGTCCATGTCGGAAAAAACCGTGGTAGAAGCGAGGGCGAGGAAAATATCGGGGAGTTCCCGGTTATGGTGGGCGGTCGGGGCGGCGATGCATCGCTTTCTCGTACACGTATGCGGCGTGTGTGCGGCGTTGGCTCTAACTAAACCCGAGCGAGGCATTCGCCATCGAACCGGGCGATTGCGCTGCGCAGTCTGCGTTCTTCGAACCCGAGTGATCGATCGATGGCTGTTAACTGAACCCGATCGAGCGATTCCTTCGCTAATGCTGCTAACTGAAGCCGATCGATGTTTCCTATGGATGAACAGTGAGCGTTGTTGGGGGGGGGGGTTGGATGAACAGTTCCCGGTGGGGGGTTGGATGAACAGTTCCCCGTGGTGTTGCCGCTGGATGAACAGGACCCCGATCGATCGAGCCAGTTGGGGTGGATGAACATGACCCCGTGGAGGGCTGGATGAACAGGACCCCGTGGAGGGCTGGTTGAACAGTAGTCGGTGGAGGGCTGGATGAACAGTAGCCCGTGGAGGGGTGGTTGAACAGGACCTCGTGGAGAGGGCTAGTTGAACAGTAGCCGGAGGAGGAGCGGTGGAGGCTGGATGAACAAGAGCCCGTGGATGAACAGTCGCAGGTGGAGGCTGGAGGAGGTCGACGGTGGATGAACAGTAGCCCGTGGAGGCTGGAGGAGGTCGACGTGGAGATGAATAGTATCCCGTGGAGTCCCGTTTTGCGGTACGACACACACCTCCCGATGAATAGGACCCCTGTTTCGACCGTAGCGCTCCAACACAAGTCCGTTTCCTCCGTTTTGCGATACGCCACAGCTCTCCCGATCAACAGGACCCTGTTCGATCGTAGGAGGTCCAAGAGAAGTCTTTTTCCTCCGTTTTGTGGTACGCCAGACCCCTCCCGATGAACAGGATCCCGTTTTGACCGTGGTCGGTCGAACACAAGGCCGTTTCCTCCGTTCTGCGGTACGCCAGGCCTCATTTCGATCGGCTGTTCCGTCCAAGCCGGTTGGCTCCCGATGAACACGACGACGACGAAGTTTCTCCGTTCCGACCCAACCATGTACACGAGCCCTGGCCGTACATATGCGCGAGTAGGCGTTCGAGACCCCGCCCGTATGTACGTATGTGGCCGTATTTACTTTCTTGCACCCTGGCTGTACGTACGTGTACATGGTACGTCCGCGCCTCTACTACGACACGTGCCCTTCCTTACACGGCCATGGTTCATCGCTGACGCCTGCTGATACGTCTCCAACGTATCTATAATTTTTGATTGCTCCATGCTATATTATCTACTGATTTGGACATTAATGGGCTTTATTATCCACTTTTATATTATTGTTGGGACTAACCTATTAACCGGAGGCCCAGCCCAGACTTGCTGTTTTTTTTGCCTATTTCAGAGTTTCGAAGAAAAGGAATATCAAACGGAGTCCAAACGAAATGAAACCTTTGGGAACGTGATTTTCTCACCGAACATGATCCAGGAGACTTGGACCCTACGTCAAGGAAGCTTCCAGGAGGCCACGAGGTAGGGGGGCGCGCCCTCCCCCCAGGCGCACCCTCCACCCTCGTGGGCCCCCTGTTGCTCCACCGACGTACTCCTTCCTCCTATATATACCTATGTACCCCCAAACGATCAGATACGGAGCCAAAAACCTAATTCCACCGCCGCAACCTTCAGCACTCCACGAGATCCCATCTTGGGGCCTGTTCTGAGCTTCACGGGAGGGGGCATCCATCACGGAGGGCTTCTACATCAACACCATAGCCTCTCCGATGAAGTGTGAGCAGTTTACTTCAGACCTTCGGGTCCATAGTTAGTAGCTAGATGGCTTCTTCTCTCTTTTTGGATCTCAATACAATGTTCTCCCCCTCTCTCGTGGAGATCTATTCGATGTAATCTTCTTTTTGCGGTGTGTTTGTTGAGACCGATGAATTGTGGGTTTATGATCAAGATTATCTATGAACAATATTTGAATCTTCTCTGAATTCTTTTATGTATGATTGGTTATCTTTGCAAGTCTCTTCGAATTATCAGTTTGGTTTGGCCTACTAGATTGATCTTTCTTGCAATGGGAGAAGTGCTTAGCTTTGGGTTCAATCTTGCGGTGTCCTTTCCCAGTGATAGTAGGGGCAGCAAGGCACGTATTGTATTGTTGCCATCGAGGATAACAAGATGGTTTTTTATCATATTGCATGAATTTATCCCTCTACATCATGTCATCTTGCTTAAGGCGTTACTCTGATTTCATGAACTTAATACTCTAGATGCATGCTGGATAGTAGTCGATGAGTGGAGTAATAGTAGTAGATGCAGGCAGGAGTCGGTCTACTTGTCTCGGACGTGATGCCTATATACATGATCATACCTAGATATTCTCATAACTATGCTCAATTCATCAATTGCTCAACAAGAATTGCTCACCCACCGTAAAATACTTATGCTCTTGAGAGAAGCCACTAGTGAAACCTATGGCCCCGGGTCTATCTTCATCATATTAATCTTTCAATACTTAGTTATTTCCTTTGCTTTTTACTTTGCTTTTATTTTACTTTGCATCTTTATCACAAAAATACCAAAAATATTATCCTATCATATCTATCGATCTCACTCTAAGTAAGTGACCATGAAGGATTGACAACCCTTATCGCGTTGGTTGCGAGGATTTATTTGTATTGTGCAAAAGTAGAGGACTTGCGTAGCCTCCTCTTGGACTTATACCTTGGTTCTCAAAAACTGAGGGAAATACTTACGCTACTTTGCTGCATCACCCTTTCCTCTTCAAGAGAAAACCAACGCAGTGCTCAAGAGGTAGCACCTGCAGACAGACCGATCGACCAGTATGTACATACATGTTCGCGACCAGAATGACAATGCTACGTACGCATCGACCAGGTGGGTCCCGACTGTCAAGCACTTCCTTGCGTGCGAAGATGTAGCGGGTGGGTCCCAGCAGTCGAGGGGCGAATAATTTTTTCCCCATAATATGGACACACTTCCTTGCGTGGGAAGATGGAGCTAGTGGGTCCCAGCTCTCAGGGGGAAACTTTTTTTTGTGAAATAAGGTGGCCCATCCGGGCGTCCCTGCTGTCAGGTGGAGGAATCATTATTTTCCGCGTCATAAGGAGGCACTTCCTTGCTGCTGCCGTGGACCCAGCTGTCAGCCTCTCCACGTACAATACTCTTTCGATGGAAGTTGTTCCTTGACCACATTGACCACACCGCGCCGAGAGCACCAGGGATGTGTACGACGGCGAGGCCTAGGAAGGGGACGACGCGGAGCCGGGGAAAACGCGGCAGTGGAAGCCCATGCGGAGAGGAGTACGAAAGTTCACTGGTTCAGTTGCGGTGTGAGGTTGCCATCGCCGCAGAATAACAGGGGGTGTGGGTGAGTGGATGGCCTGGCCAGCAGTGGGAGTAGTAGGGGGCGGTGAGGCCTCCGTGGCATCACAGCCGGCCACGGGAGGCAGGAGCACGTGGCACGACCGGCGCTGGTTTGGGCAGCTGGAGCAAGAAGACGAGAGGTTGAAGAAGCACTACGGCCGTTGGATGGACATCGTACGGTCACTACAGCTAGAACTGTTCATATTGACTAAGTTGACAAAGCCCTCCGTCCGCGTCAACTTAGTAGGCCCACAAGTCAGCCTCCCATATGGTGGGTCCCAGCTAGCAGGGGGAGTATTCATTTTTTTGTGTGTAATAAGGAAGCACTTCCTTGCGTGCGAAGATATAGTTGGTGGGTCCGAGCTGTCAGCGGCGGGAATGTTTTTTTTCGTGAAATACAGAGGCCCTTCCGGTGGGTCCCAGATGTCAGGTGGAGGAATCATTATTTTGCGCGTAATAAGGAGGCATTTCCTTGTGTGCGGCCAGGACCCACTGTCGGCCTCTCCACGTCTGATCCACTTCCGATGGATGTCGTTCGTTGACCACGTTGACCACGTCGCGCCGAGAGCACTAGGGCGTTGGAGGACGGTGATGCCTACGAAGGGAACGGCACGGAGCCGGGGAAGACACGGCAGTGGCTGTCCACGCGGTGGGGAGTATGAGGGTTGACTGGTTCGGCTGCCGTCGCCGGAAAATAACAGGAGGTGTGGGTGAGTAGAGGGATAGACAGGCCAGGGATGCGAGTATGGTGGGTGAGGGAGTCCTTGACTAAGGGGTCCTCGGGCGTCTGGCCTGTTAGCCATGGGCCGGACTGATGGGCTGTGAAGATACGAAGACCGAAGACTGCACCCGTGTCCGGATGGGACTCTCCTTGGCGTGGAAGGCAAGCTTGGCGGCTGAATATGTAGATTCCTTTCCTTTGTAAACGACCTTGTGTAACCCTAGATACTCCCTGTGTCTATATAAACCGGAGGACTTAGTCCGGAATGGGAGATACTCATTACCATAGTCATACATGCTAGACTTCTAGGGTTTAGCCAATACGATCTCGTGGTAGATCAACTTTTGTAATACTCATAGTCATCAAGATCAATCAAGCAGGAAGTAGGGTATTACCTCCATAGAGAGGGCATGAACCTGGGTAAACATCGTGTCCCCTGTCTCCTGTTACCATCGACCTTAGACGCACAGTTCGAGACCCCCTACCCGAGATCCGCTGGTTTTGACACCGACATTGGTGCTTTCATTGAGAGTTCCACTGTGCCGTCCCCAAAAAGGGAATCC
The DNA here is from genome assembly GCA_021605205.1 of Aegilops longissima. Classification (NCBI taxonomy): domain Eukaryota; kingdom Viridiplantae; phylum Streptophyta; class Magnoliopsida; order Poales; family Poaceae; genus Aegilops; species Aegilops longissima. Next base: position 464,915,840 of record CM038680.1, read on the forward strand.
CCAGGTGGTCTCCGCTAAGATTTCTATACCTGTTTTACATACCCACACGCAGCTCATTCTTGGTCCTGTCATGTTAAATTGCCTTACTTGCTTACCGCATTACTTGTACAAGTACGCCTCGACGTATTATTCACATTACAAATGGTAGCGTCAGCTTATTACTTAATTCCCCTTTTTTCCTTACCTTTGTATCTTTTACTCATTTCACACGTACACTCTGGTACATTTTACTTCACCAGGGGCTTCTGTGCCCCGCAGTACGGCAATAAAGTCTGAACACCTTTTTTCAGTGTTGTTCGGCACCCCAAACTTATAGCATTATATGCATCGGCTCTGAATCATGTCTTTGGTCAATAGTTGGGTTTCCCGGCTCATGTGCTTACTACCTTACATTCCGCTATATCGGCTAGGGTAGTAAAGGGAGAACTAATGCAATTGTGTCCCGGTTCTTCCGGACGAGCACCTCAGTAGAGAAAGCCAAAAACTGACTGCCATGATGCAGCGAGAGTTGGTCAGCTGTTCCAGAGGTCTCAAATCGTTAGAGATTTTTTCCGCTTTATGCGAGGAATCGGTTTTTATCCGACCAGGTGTGTATAGCGCCCCTAGCTCGGTCTTCCGAGTACCAGGGGCTTCGCCAAGATTCTTATTGTCAAACCCCTATGGCTACGTGAGGGCGATAAAAGCTGTATGGTCTGATTGCCTCGTTCGTTGCACTAAACACCTCCTTTAAGGACCAGAATGTGGAGTAAAGAGTGTTTAGATTTATCCCGAACACCCCTGTAGTATCTACGTGGGGGCAGAAGCCGACGACTGGTTAACCCTCAGATTACATAAACGGCCGCACAAGAGGTCAAATTTTAAGATTCACAAGAATTATATTACATAATGACTTGTTTCATGTTACAAGACAGGATAACATGAATGTTTTCATGGGAATATAACATCCTTCGCACATTGCTCCGCCACAAGGTGAGATCCCTCTAGGACACCATCAAAATATAGCTCGGGTCGACGGTGCTCCTTGCCCTCAGGCGGCCCTTCGGTCATCAGCTTCTTGGCATCCATCTTCACCCAGTGCATCTTGACGCGGGCGAAGGCCATCCGTGCACCTTCAATGCAGACCGACCGCTTTATGACTTCAAGCCGCGGGCAGGCACTAACAAGCCGCTTCACAAGTCCGAAGTAGCTGCTGGGCATAGGCTCGGCAGGCCATAGCCGGACTGTTAGGTCCTTCATGGCTAGCTCGGCCGCCTTGTGCAGCTCGACTAGCTGTTTCAACTGGTCGCTGAAGGGCCCGGATGTTCTGGTCCGAAGTATTGAGACCAGAACAGTTTCTCCGAAGAACTCGCTTCTTTGGCTCGATAGAACTCGGCAACATCCGATATGTTGCGCGTCAAATCCGTAAACGCCCCTGGAGAGCTCCAAATTTGGGTAAGTAAAAGGAATGTTTCCTTCAAATACTTGCTTTGCATAATGAAAGCCTTACCCGTCGCGATTTTCTTTGCCGCCTGGATTTCCTGGAGGGCACTCTGGGATTCGGCTCGGGCATCTCGTGCGCTCTGGCAGGCCTTCGCAAGATCGTACGCTTGCGTCTTAGAATCACGCACCAATGACTCGTACTTCTTGACGGCATCCTGGAGCTCTTGCTAGACCTCGCCGACCCGGGCCTCGTGCTTCTCGCGTGCGGTGCGCTCCTTGGCTGCTTTGTCCTCGGCCTTGGCTAACGCTTTCTTGAGGGCCGCCACCTCGGTCGTGGCCCCTAACAAAGTTCATGACGCTTTAGTCACTACAAAAAAATACATTTCCATGATGATACGTGTTTGTCATAGTAGGTCACGTTTTCTGTCATGCATGTACATCCATGACAAATTTATGACAGAATCAAGATAGTCATACCTGTGCTATCATAGAAGTGTTCCATGACATTACCAAAATTATCATCACGGAAGTGTCCACTTCCATGACGATAAATCACGCGTCACAGAAGTGCTTTCGTCAAGGGTGACTGACTCGTGGCATCCACCGTAACGAAACACCGTTAAGCTATCGGGTCCGGTTTTGGATCCGATAACCCGTTAACAGCCCAGACCAATGCGGATTTTCCACGTGTAAAATCATCATTGGCCGGAGGAAACACGTGTTGCCTCACCATTGGGACAGATGTCATCCACTCATTGGACAGGAGGCGCCTATGATAGGTCGACACGTCGGACGGCCCAATAGTGGCCCATTCCGGTGAAAAAGGTCGACCCAGTAAAAAATAGCAGGCCGGCCCATATAAGGCCTACTTGTGTCAGGTCCATTTAAGCCCACGGCCCATACGAGATGTGCCAATTCGGCCCGTCAACGGCCCGTTAAAGATTTGACACCATTGCGGCCCATCGTCAGTTCGAGCCCGTTAACAGGCCGCTACATATTTGGGCTCAATATCGGCCCGATGAGATTTCGGCTTGTTAACGTCCCATTTAGTGGATGGGCCAATTTTCACGATGTACATCTTTCGGCCTTTTAGCGACCCATTTAAATATTGGGCTAATTTCCGGCCCGGTGTGTCTTTCAGCCTGTTGACGACCCATAAATCAGTTGGGCCATTTGTAGTTGGACCTGAGTTTCGGCCTTTTAGCTACCCATTTAAATGTTGGGCCAATTTCCGGCCCGGTGTGTCTTTCAGCCTGGTGACGGCCCATATATCTGTTGGGCCAGTTATAGTCGGACTTGAGTTTTGGCCTTTTAGCGACCCATTTAAGTGTTGGGCCAATTTCCGGCCCTGTGTGCCTTTCAGCCTGTTAACGGACCATAAATGAGTTGGGCAATTTGTAGTCGGACCTGAGTTTTGGCCTTTTAACGGCCCATGCCCTTCATGGTCCAATACCACCCCGGTTTCTCTTTCGGCCTGCTAAAGGCCCGCAACAAAGTTGGGCCATTTACAATACGACCTGACTTTCGGCCTCTTAGCGGCCCATGCTCTTCATGGTCCAGTACAAGCCCGCTGTCTCTTTCGGCTCGCTAAAGGCCCACAAGATAGTTGGGCCATATGTAGTCTTAACTTGGTAACGACCGTGAAATCAATTTGGCCCACCTGTTGCCCGCTTTGATGTCAGCCTGTTAACGACCCGGGAGTTAAGAGGTCCGACCATTAACTTTCGGCCTGGTAACGGCCCATTAACTTAATGGGCCCACTAAAGTTCGTACATGTCTTTAGGCCAAATTAGATAATTTGAGCCCGTTACGACGAGCAATTATGCACAGGACCAAAACCGATCAAGCAAAGGTACATCATACAGGGAAAAACGTTGCACATCGAACATATATTACAGGAAATTACATCCACTCGGCAATCAAAGATTGATGCCAGTGCAAATAAATGAACAGAACCTAACGATCTACAACGTCACAATCTGCAACCTCAGCACGGATGACGCCCATAAGCATGTGGGCAAGTTCTTGCTGCTTTGCTACACTGTCTCTAAAAACATTGATCAGTTGTTGTGTCGCACGACTCTGCACCTCTGATTCCTCCACCATTTCCATCATTCCTTCAACCATTAATTGGTTCATAAACATACATTTTTCCGTTGCATTCGAGATGAGGATACCGAATGATTCAGATGGCGATTTTGGTAGGCTTGTATTATTGATAGTGGAGAGTGTCTCACCATCGCATCATAACACAAATTAGGAGGGGAACCAAACAGATTAATCATGAGTTATTGGCATATTACCTGGCCTAGATTTATTGGAAAGAAACAATGGGGTTGCCTTGCTGTTTTCAGGGTTTGTCTTCTTATCTTCAGCAGCCTGCACCAAATTAAGACACTAGCATTGCTAACATTGGCCAAGTCAGATAATAGGAAAGTAACATTGACACAACGAACGTTTGGGCAACTAGCCAATACCAAATTAACACAATATGACACATCTGTCATCAGCCAGGTAAGGTAATACGAAAGCAACATTGACACAATGAATGAATGGGCAACCAGAGCAGCACTACAATTCAGTAATGTGCATGATATGAGATAGTACACTCATGCAGCTCAGTATGCAAAAGTACCAGGCAGTTTTCTTTACAAAAATCAACATTGGCGCCTTTAACATTTTGCTACAACTAATTTTAGATCAGACAAAGGTTGGATTCACGCCGATTAACAAAACACATGCTGATATAAAAATATAGTGATATACAATAGGTACTTACATCAGCATTGGAGCACAGAGTATTCCCGCAAGATATTTTCCTCGATTACAATGCCAATGAAGGAAATCATCTATCATTGAACCTTATTTTCTAAAAGAGAGATGGGTAAGAAACATGTAGAAAATATGATCAGAATGCTATAAAATTTCATGATGCAAGGATATGCACACGCTTCTTAGAATGGACTTGACATTCTTTTGCTGGACTGGAGCGGACTAGTTCTTTGGCCACTGGAATCTGCTTATTATGAGTGGGAGTTGGGTTTCTCTGTGCTGGAGCAGTATCTATGCAAAATGGAGTTGGTTTATTATCTCCTGGCGTTTGGATCTTTTGCAAAGACCTGGTTTGTAACCCTTCAGATTCTAACATAGCCGTCTTCCCCTTGCATGCCTTATATAGAAGAATGGTGCTTTAATTATAAAACATGCTACAACAGAGATGGAATAGGTACTGAAGAATAGAAAGGCATGACATATTGACATGTATTCCCTCCATCCGGAAATAAATGGATGGGTCTAGGCGTATTTCAGTTCTAGATACATCCAGTTTTATCCATTTCTGCGACATGTAATCCGGACGGAGGGAGTATGATGTAAGAGCTAGGGATACGACAGGACAACACATTAAAACAAACACTGAAAACCCCTGCAGAACCAAAGTAATCAAACCCACTGATATGAGATAGTACACTCATGCAGCTCAGGATGCAAAACTACCAGGCAGTTTTCCTTACAAAAATCAACATTGTGGCCTTTAATCATACATTTTGCTACAACTAAATTTAGATCAGATAAAGGTTGGATTCACGCCGATTAACAAAATACATGCTGATGTAAAAATATAGTGATATACAACAGGTACTTACATCTGCATAGGAGTACAGAGAATTCCTGCAAGAATCTTTCCTCACAGACGTTACCAGTGCAGAAATTCTTCTATCTGTTAATCTTATTTTCTAAAAGAGAGATGGGTAAGAAACATGTAGAAAATATGATCAACATGCTATAAAATTTCATGATGCAAGGATACGCACACGCTTCTTAGAATAGAGTTGACATATTTTTGCTGGACTGGAGCGGACTAGTTCTTTAGCTACTTGGAATCGCTTATTATCGAGAGGGAGTTGGGTTTCTCTGTCTTTGGAGCAGTATTTATAAAACTGGAGTTGGTTTATTATCTCCTGGCGTTTGGATCTTTTGCAAAGACCTGGTTTGTAACCCTTCATATTCTAACATAGCCTCTTCCCCTTGCATGCCTTGTATAGAAGAATGGTGCTTCAATTATAAAACATGCTACAACAGAGAGATGGAATAGGTACTGAAGAATAGAAAGGCATGACATATTGACATGTATTCCTCCCATCCGGAAAAAAATGGATGGGTCTAGGCATATTTCAGTTCTAGATACATCCTTTTTTATCCATTTCGGCAACATGTAATCCGGACGGAGGGAGTATGGTGTAAGAGCTAGGGATATGACAGGACAACATAGTAAAAAACACTAGTTGAATGTAAAACTTTATGCTAGCAGAATACATACAGAAAAAACGAAGGCAACATACACGTATATGATTGGGAAACTAAGATGGCATTGCAACAGAGCACTAGAACAACACTTCAATGTAAAAAACATGGTATGGTAGACAGATGAAATACATACTAATGAATAACAATGCATAAGATATTCAGAAGCATGATGTCCAAATTAAGCAGATGGCATTGTGTAGGATTAAAAGTATGTCTAGAGGGGGGGGGGGTGATTAGACTACTTGACCAAATAAAAACTTATCCTTTTCCCAATTTTAGTCTTTGGCAGATTTTAGCTATCTTAGCACAAGTCAAGCAATCTTAACACAACTCAAGCAAGCATGCAAAGAGTATATGAGCAGCAGAAAGTAAAGCATGCAACTTGCAAGAATGTAAAGGGAAGGGTTTGGAGGATTCAAACACAATTGGAGACACGGATGTTTTTGTCGTGGTTCCGATAGGTGGTGCTATCGTACATCCACGTTGATGGAGACTTCAACCCACGAAGGGTAACAGTTCTGCTGAGTCCACGGAGGGCTCCACCCACGAAGGGTCCACGAAGAAGCAACCTTGTCTATCCCACCATGGCCGTCGCCCACGAAGGACTTGCCTCACTAGCGCTAGATCTTCACGAAGTAGGCGATCTCCTTGCCCTTACAAACTCCTTGGTTCAACTCCACAATCTTGTCGGAGGCTCCCAAGTGACACCTAGCCAATCTAGGAGACACCACTCTCCAAGAGGTAACAAATTGTGTGTTGATGATGAACTCCTTGCTCTTGTGCTTCAAATGATAGTCTCCCCAACACTCAACTCTCTCTCACAGGATTTGGATTTGGTGGAAAGAAGATTTGAGTGGAAAGCAACTTGGGGAAGGCTAGAGATCAAGATTCATATGGTAGGAATGGAATATGTTGGTCTCAACCCATGAGTAGGTGGTTCTCTCTCAGAAAATGTGTATTGGAAGTGTAGGTTCGTTCTGATGGCTCTCTCCACGAATGAAGAGGAGGTGGAGGGGTATATATAGCCTTCACACAAAATCTAACCATTACACACAACTTGCCAAACTCGGTAGGACCGAATTGATAAACTCGGTCAGACCGATTCAGCAAATCTAGTGACTGTTAGGATTTTCGGTGGGACCAACATGCAACTCGGTAGGACCGATATGGTTAGGGTTAGGGCATAACGTAATCTCGGTGAGACCTATTACACAAACTCGGTGGGACCGATTTTCGTAATAAGCTAACCAGAGAGTTGGTCAGGTAAACTCGGTGGGACCGGTTCGCTCATTTCGGTGGGAACGAAATGTTACGAAAAGGAAACAGAGAGTTTACATTGCAATCTTGGTGGGACCGTTTGCTCATCTCGGTGGGACCGAAACGTTACGAAGGGAAACAGAGAGATTACAATCCCATCTCGGTGAGACCGAGATCCCTATCGGTGAGACCGATTTGCCTAGGGTTTGTGGCAGTGGCTATGACATCTGAACTCGGTGGCGCCGGATAGAAAGAATCGGTAGGGCCGAGTTTGACTTTTGGTTTAGGTCATATGTGGATGTGGGAAAGTAGTTGAGGGTTTTGGAGCATATCACTAAGCACTATGAAGCAAGAACCTCATTAAGCAACACCTCATCCCTCCTTGATAGTATTGGCTTTTCCTATAGACTCAATGTGATCTTGGATCACTAAAATATAAAATGTAGAGTCTTGAGCTTTGAGCTTGAGCCAATCCTTTTATCCTTAGTATTTTGAGGGGTCCACTTTTCTCATCCGTGCCATGCCATTCATTGAGCTTTTCCTGAAATATTTATCTTGGAATAATGTTAGCTCAATGAGCTATATGTTGTTAGGAATTACCAAAACCACCTAGGGATAGTTGCACTTTCAATCTCCCGCTTTTTGGTAATTGATGACAACATATAGATCAAAGCTTCGACAAATGATAATAAGAGTGAAAAACATTGTCGCTTCGAGAAGTATGTGATAAGCAAGAGCTCCCCCTAAATTTGTGAACACATGATCATCCAAGTATCACACAAAAGCATAAAGTATCTCAAACAAGCAAATAAAGTTCAACCACCAAAGCAAGAGAGAATAAAAAGCAACGCTCTCTCTCGAAGCCTATGATCTATACATTTTTCTCCCCCTTTGGCAACAAGTTACCAAAAAGTTCATAGAAAATGCATAGTACTAAATCGTCTCTCAGGCTTGATCTTCAGGCGGTGGTGTAGACAGAACTCCAAGAACGAAGGCATCAGTCGATGTAGATGGTGCTGGAGGAGTAGATGCTGGAGCTGGTGGCACTTGAAGGCAGTAGCTGGTGCGAGATGAAGTGGCTCACGGTGTCATCACTGCACTCAAATGACCTCTGAGATCTAGGCACTCTGGCAAATGCCTTAGTGGTTGTCTTGCCCTTCCTCTCCTGCATATCATCCTGAAGTTGCTCAACAATAGATTGGATCTCAGTTACCTTCACATCCATGTCATAAAACTTTTGCTCCATGATCCTCTCCAGGCTCTCCTGGTTTTGAGTCAAGGTGGCCAGCCCCTGCTCAATCCTCAAAGTGGATGCAATCAAGTAGCCAAGCTGATCCTGTTTGCTCTTCAAGAAGTATTGAGATGCCTCTTCCATTGTTGGCATCTTGGCAGCCTTCTCAGTCCTTGCCTTCTCCTTCTTTGCTTGTGCTTGCACAGAAGATGGTTCATCTTCATTCATAACCATTTGGTTGTCCTCAAAGTCTGGATAGATAGGCATGTGATCCTTGTTCAATATGTGCCATTGCCCATCTTGGAGTTAATCAGCTCATGGATCTGTGGGGCATACCCATAACTTCTCTTTTGGTCAGTAGCTGTCCTCTTGATAGTTTCAACTATAAGACTCATGACCTTGACCTTTTGTGGCACATCAAATAAGTGTAGAAGATTTATTGCATGGCCTCTGATCATGTTGTGATTACCTGACTTGGGCAAGAGAGTGTTCCTGAGGATCCAGTTGATGGTTGGCAGTCCTGACAGAAGGTAATGTACTGATCCAAACTTATGTGTTTCATTAGCAGCATCTGGGATCTCCTCGTACATTTGTGCCATAGTGTTGTGATCCATCTTATTCTTGGCATAGACATCCAAGTCATCCTCTTCCTCCTTAGGTGCATTGATCAGATTAGCCCATTCTTCAATTGATGATTGGTACCTAGTACCTTCAGACATCCATACTATCCTGCCATCTGGATAGAAGTGTGCTATGGAGTAGAATTGCATTATTAGCTCATCATTCCACTTTGTGAGCTTCTGCCAAACAAAGTCTGCCACTCCACAAGCACTGAAGCTGTCATACACACCAGGATAGTATTCTTCATTCTCCTTGATGTATTCCCAGTTCACCCATCTCATGTCACACACTATTGGCTTCTTGTCCAGTAGCACTGTCTCATAGAAATCATGTTGTTCCTTTGTGTGGAACCTGTAGTCTACAACAGTTCTCCTCCTGACTGCATAAGGATCAGTAAATCTCCACTGTTTGAGTCATGCATCCCTTCTCAGCTTCATGTTCTCAGCTACAGGATGAGCATCATTATGATATGGAATTTTTGGCTTCAATTTTCTCAAGACATGCTCTTCATCATCTTCCTCTTCAGCAACAGTTTCAGGCACTGGGGCCTTGTTCTTCTCTACAGCTGGGATGTTCCTGGTACTCCTCTTGGGTGAAGTCTTGGGCTTGGAGGCAGCCTTGGGTGCTTCTTTGGGCTTTGATGAAGCAACTCCTGACCTGATGGCATCACCCATAAGCTTCTGAGCTTTGGGTGCTGGTGCATCAATCTCTTCTTCTTCTTCCTCCTCTTCCATCATGGAAGGCTTTCCAATAACCCTGGCCATGGTCTTCTTGACCCTTTCCTTCCTCTTCTTCCCTTCAGTAGCAGCCTCTTTGGGTTCAGCTTCCGAAGATGCTTGAGTGGAGGCTCTGGCTTTAGACATGGGAATCCTTTTGGAAGGTGCTTTGGTCTTCATACCAGGCTTAGTGACTGCAGCTGAGCCATATTCTTCTTGAGCACCTTCTTCTTGGAAGTGGCCTCATCCTCAACAGCCACATAATCTTCATCCTCAGATTCTGAGGTTCTCTTCTTTCTGGCCCTGGTGGAAGCTTTGGGTAGGTTGCTTGGGGTGCTCCTGCTGCCATCATCATAGCTGCTAGAGGGACTAGTGCCCTCACTCACTTGAACCTGCTCATGTTCCCTGTTCTGGCTGTCAATTTGATCAGACATATTGCAAACACTGACAACAGACCCTGTGAATAGATGTAGATGAGATAGAGTGGATTAGCATCACAAAATACAGAGGTTTTTGCAAAAGAATGAGTCAAAAACTTAGTTTTAGTTTTCCACAGAAAGCATTTCGGATCTACCGCTTTGTAAACTCGGTGATACCGAAGCAGCTTTTGGAACCTAAACTAGTGAACTCGGTCAGACCGAGTCACAGTTCAGTGGCACCGAGACTGCAAGGGTTTCACAAAGTCCTGAACTCGGTCACACCGATTTGCAATAATCGGTCAGACCGAGAATTACATGTGCAATGGCCTTAGACGAATCGGTGGTACTGAGTTCTACAACTCGGTTGGTCTGAGATGGTTTTGGCGGAAACCTAACCCTAAATTTTCAATTCATCTCTAATCTACAGAGTGTTTTGACTAGATAAGATAGTTTCAATCGTGGCAAGATTCATGGCAAACACAATGTGCTAGGAATCAGATAGGGATAGCACAGTGATCGAGTTTATACCCTAGTTCGGCGATGAACTCGCTACGGCGGCAACGGCGGGGATGATTCCCATTGACGGCGGTGGAGACCAGCGGCAGGAGGCAGCTGGCGACAAGGAGGACAATCCGGAGACCCTGGAGGCAGAGCGGGCTGAGCGCGGGCGAAAGAGTTCGGAGAAAAATTCTAAATTTTTGCCTGTGGGTGTATATAGCCCGACCCTGTCGGTGTGACCGAGTGGAACAACTCGGTGGCACTGAGACGCATAACTGCAAGCAGTTACAGCAACTCGGTGTGACCGAAAAGTTCAAATCGGTTGCACCGAGATTGAAAACCTAGATCGACTTAGTGATCTCGGTATGACCGAAATGGAAGAATCGGTCAGACTTAAACGCACAAAGAAGTTTTGGAAGTTTGAGTCTATGACGAATCGGGGACTCCGAGTGCTCCTCACACTGAGTGCTTCGAATCTGATTGATCAAATTTTGTGATGTAGCATGAATAGAGTTTGAGACGATAAAAGCATGGATAGCTAGAGAGGGTTCTTAGGCATTCTTGTCCATCCACTTGGCAAAAGCAAAATAAACCAATCAATCAAAACAACAAGTGGATGTCCTCGAATGAGTAAAATATGCAACCAACATGTGGCGAAGCATGCACAACCAATTCTAGCATCTATCAAGCAATTGGCGATGACTAGATCATCTATATATGAGTATATTGACTTAGGAGTCAAATCAGAACATTTGATCATAGCTCATACTCATTGTTTAAGCTCAAGTGGGGTTACCACTTTTACATAATGCATTGATGTGTTCACATCATTAGAGTTGCTTTGACTCAATTCTTAGAGTAAAGCTCTCCCTAGATGTGAGATCCCCCCTAAGAGGGATGAACTAACCTTGGGTTTTGTCGATGATGTCTTCATGTAGGTGTTGAAGATGTAGATGCTCAATGTTGATGTAGATCATTTGGAGCAATCCTTGGAGTGAGTTGCACTTTCAATACCTACACGGGTTAGTCCCACAAGGAACAAACAAGGATATCCATAGAAATAGAGTGATGCACACACAAGATGATGTCTATGAGAGCATTAGGTTACCTTGTCCCTTGTCTTACCAACAAGAGGGTTTGTGACTCCTTGAACTAGTGCAAGATGTGGAAGTTGATTGCACTTGTTATTGCCAAAATGATATGAGTGAAATATGTTGGCGGAGTCACCCTCAAGAACTCTCCAGTTCTTGTTTTTCGGGATCCACATCATCTTGATGGGAATCCTTGGAGTTGTAGTTGTACTAGATGAAGTAGAGCTTGACGTAGTCTTGGGAACCCACTTGACCAAGGCCTTTGGAGCTTCTTCAAATGCATCAATCTCTTCTTGAAGCTTGTCCTTGCCTTTTTGCTTGTGGTCTTGTGGTGGAAGATCATCTTGGGCTTGTGTCCCCTTGAAGGAAGTAGGATCATACTTCTGTTATTGAGGAACAAACTTCGTCTTGGGGTATTGATCTTCTTCCCACTCAACTCCATTGGCATTGAACTTTCATTCAAAACCAACACCTTGATTCTTCCGGTGCCATCCTTGCTTATGCATAATTTCCTCAAATTGCTTACTCCGCAAGGCTCTTGTAAACACCTTTCTCTATAATTCCTTTCAATAAGCTATTTTCTTGCTCAAGTGTAACTTGGCTAAGAGAATCATTAGTGGAATCAAGAGAACTACTATAAGCAACAACATTAGATTTAGCATGATTATTGTTACTACTAGAGGAAGAATCCTTCTTGTTCTTGTTACTAGACTTGACTTGAGGCATGTAAGTAGATAAGAGTAAACGCTTGGCAAAGTAAGAAGAACTTTTCTTACGAAGATCATCATTGATTGCCTTTAAGAACTCATGCTCTTGCTCAAGGTTGAGCTTTTCAAAGCGTAACTTCTCATGAGTCCTTAAAAGTTCTCGATGATCTTCTAAGATAGTTTCATGAGCTAACTTAAGAGTGTTTAGTTCTTTAGTTAGAAGCTCAATCTTCTCCTTATCATTGTCATTCGTTTTATCTTGATTAGCATGATTAATTGACGTTTCATCGTAGTATTCATCACTAGAGTTGTCAACAAGTAAATCATCATCACCTAACAAGTCATTTTCATCACTATTGAAATCAACATACTCGGGGTGTGTTACCTTTGGACCTTTGGCCATGAAGCATCTTCCAATTCCTTCATTTGGTGAATCAAATATGTCGTAGTAGTTGGTTGACACAAGTGCTAGACCGGCAACACCTTCATATTGAGTATATTCGGAGTCGGAGTGATAGCTTCTCTCGGAGTGATTGTCGGAGTCGGAGCCGGATACCCAGTCACCAACATGAGCTTGATGTCTTCGTTTTGTGTAGCTCCTTGATGACTTGTCCTTCCTTTCCGAATCCTTGCTTCTCCGGGATGTTCTGCGTTCATAACGATCATCTCTGCTCCTCCTCTCTCTTGGTGGTTATTCTTCTCTTCTACTTCTCCTCTTAGGTGATTATTCTATTCTTTTGTAGGGTGCCGTACACTCATTGGAATAGTGTCCGGGTCTTCCACAATTGTAGCAATTAAGCTCTCGACTAGAAGATATTTTGTCATTGTAGGACCTTGACTTGGAGTTTCTCTCTTTGCTTCTACTCTTGTAGAATTTGTTGATGTTCTTCACCATTAAGCTCAATTCTTCATTGAAGGTTAGTTTCTCACTTGATGATGTGGGGGCTTCACATGAGGCTTTGTAAGCACCACTTGACTCGTTGTGAAATTCCTCCTTATCCTTGAGTGACATCTCATGAGCAACAATTCTTCCAGTGACTTCCGTTGGCTTGAGATCTTTGTAATTGGGCATCATTTGGATCAATGTGCACACGGTATCATATTTTCCATCCAAGGCTCTTAGGATCTTCTTGATGATGAATTTGTCGGTCATCTCTTCACTTCCTAAGCCCGCAATCTCATTTGTGATAAGAGCAAGCCTAGAGTATATTTCAGCGACACCTTCACCATCCTTCATTTTGAACTTGTCAAGTTGACTTTTAAGCACATCCAACTTGGATTCCTTGACGGAGTCGGTACCTTCATGCATATCAATCAAAGTATCCCAAATTTCCTTTGCATTCTCAAGATGGCTGATTTTGTTGAATTCTTCAGGGCACAATCCATTGAAGAGGATATCACAAGCTTGAGCGTTGTATCGCAGCATCTTCAACTCTTCCGCGGTAGCTTCACGGTTCGGTTCTCTCCCATCAAAGAATTCACCTTGCAAGCCAGTACACACAATAGCCCAAACGGCGGGGTTATGTCCAAGAATATGCATTTTCATCTTATGCTTCCAACTAGCAAATTTAGTACCATCAAAGTAAGGACCTCTACGGTGATAATTTCCCTCGCTAGATGCCATACTCTCCTAGGTTGTGAAACCAAGGCTATGACTACCAAAAGCTATGGAAATCAAAGCAAATGGAGACCAAAGCTCTAATACCACTTGTAGGATCGAAAGTATGTCTAGAGGGGGGTGATTAGACTACTTGACCAAATAAAAACTTATCCTTTTCCCAATTTTATTCTTTGGCAGATTTTAGCTATCTTAGCACAAGTCAAGCAATCTTAACACAATTCAAGCAAGCATGCAAAGAGTATATGAGCAGCGAAAAGTAAAGCATGCAACTTGCAAGAATGTAAACGGAAGGGTTTGGAGGATTCAAACGCAATTGGAGACACAGATGTTTTTGTCGTGGTTCCGATAGGTGGTGCTATCGTACATCCACGTTGATGGAGACTTCAACCCACGAAAGGTAACGGTTGCGCTAGTCCACGGAGGGCTCCACCCACGAAGGGTCCACGAAGAAGCAACCTTGTCTATCCCACCATGGTCGTCACCCACGAAGGACTTTCCTCACTAGCGGTAGATCTTCACGAACTAGGCGATCTCCTTGCCCTTACAAACTCCTTGGTTCAACTCCACAATCTTGTCGGAGGCTCCCAAGTGACACCTAGCCAATCTAGGAGACACCACTCTCCAAGAAGTAACAAATGGTGTGTTGATGATGAACTCCTTGCTCTTGTGCTTCAAATGATAGTCTCCCCAACACTCAACTCTCTCTCATAGGATTTGGATTTGGTGGAAAGAATATTTGAGTGGAGAGCAACTTGGGGAAGGCTAGAGATCAAGATTCATATGGTAGGAATGGAATATCTTGGTCTCAACACATGAGTAGGTGGTTCTCTCTCAGAAAATGTGTATTGGAAGTGTAGGTTCGTTCTGATGGCTCTCTCCACGAATGAAGAGGAGGTGGAGGGGTATATATAGCCTCCACACATAATCTAACAGTTACACACAACTTGCCAAACGCGGTAGGACCGAATTGATAAACTCGGTCAGACCGATTCAGCAAATCTAGTGACCATTAGGATTTTCGGTGGGACCGACATGCAACTCGGTAGGACCGATATGGTTAGGGTTAGGGCATAAAGTAATCTCGGTGAGACCGATTACACAAACTCGGTGGGACCGATTTGGTAATAAGCTAACCAGAGAGTTGGTCAGGTAAACTCGGTGGGACCGGTTCGCTCATTTCGGTGGGACTGAAATGTTACGAAAAGGAAACAGAGAGTTTACATTGCAATCTCGGTGGGACCGATCGCTCATCTTGGTGGGACCGAAACGTTATGAAGGGAAACAGAGAGATTACAATCCCATCTCGGTGAGACCGAGATCCCTATCGGTGAGACCGATTTGCCTAGGGTTTGTGGCAGTGGCTATGACATCTGAACTCGGTGGCGCCGGATAGAAAGAATCGGTAGGGCCGAGTTTGACTTTTGGTTTAGGTCATATGTGGATGTGGGAAAGTAGTTGAGGGTTTTGGAGCATATCACTAAGCACTATGAAGCAAGAACCTCATTAAGCAACACCTCATCCCTCCTTGATAGTATTGGCTTTTCCTATAGACTCAATGTGATCTTGGATCACTAAAATATAAAATGTAGAGTCTTGAGCTTTGAGCTTGAGCCAATCCTTTTATCCTTAGTATTTTGAGGGGTCCACTTTTCTCATCCGTGCCATGCCATTCATTGAGCTTTTCCTGAAATATTTATCTTGGAATAATGTTAGCTCAATGAGCTATATGTTGTTAGGAATTACCAAAACCACCTAGGGATAGTTGCACTTTCACATTGCGATAGAGCAAGGACCTTGTGGGGTGAAGAGGATTCAACATCTTTCTGCAAGTCTTCTGAAGAACTTCCTTTACATGTTCCATCATATTGGGTATTGTCGGTGTCAAAACCGGCGGATCTTGGGTAGGGGGTCCCGAACTATGCGTCTAGGCGGATTGTAACACGAGACAAGGGACACGATGTTTTTACCCAGGTTCGGGCCCTCTCGATGGAGGTAAAACCCTACTCCTGCTTGATTAATATTGATGATATGGGTAGTACAAGAGTAGATCTACCACGAGATCAGAGAGGCTAAACCCTAGAAGCTAGCCTATGGTATGATTGTGGTTCGTCCTTTGGACTAAAACCCTCCGGTTTATATAGGCACCGGAGAGGGTTAGGGTTACACAGAGTCGGTTACAATGGGAGGAGATCTACATATCAGTATCGCCAAGCTTGCCTTCCACGCCAAGGAAAGTCCCATCCGAACACGGGACGAAGTCTTCAATCTTGTATCTTAATAGTCCAGGAGTCTGGTCAAAGGTTATAGTCCGGCCATCCGGACACCCCCTGATCCAGGACTCCCTCAGTAACCCCTGAACCAGGCTTCAATGACGACGAGTCCGGCGCGCAGATTGTCTTCGGCATTGCAAGGCGGGTTCCTCCTACGAATACTTCATAGAAGATTTTGAACACAAGGATAGTGTCTGGCTCTGCAAAATAAGTTCCACATACCACCGTAGAGAGAATATTATTTACAGAAATCTAATCTGCTGACGTATTCCGCAGCGTGACATCACACCACGGCCAAGCCTTTATTCGAATTGTTTTTACTGTCCCACCTCAGCGCATTTAGCGAGGCGGTTTCCTTGGCACGTCTTGTCAAAGCAGAGATCGTGTCCCCTTATTCCGAGATTCTCATTAATACGGGAGTGGGTAACCCAATCGGGCCCATTGGCACGTCTCCTCTATCGAAGGCGAGTCCCAAACGGTCACGGGGAAGGCTCTTGGTATTCAACCTCTTTATAAAGAGACCAAGGCTCTACTCCTTTATTTCAATCTCAATCGAATCCCCCTCTCGCCTCGAGTTCCAACACCCAAAGCTCCAGATTCAGGCGCTTCGGACCTTCGATGATGTCCGGCTCCGACCTTCAAGGCCGGTGGATGCCTTCCTCCATTACGGAAGAAGACGTGCTAAAGCTAAGAGATGCCAGGTATTTAACTGGCGAAATTTCGCATAGGCTGCCTGCTCAAGGGCAGGTTATTCCTACTCCCAAGCCTGGTGAGAGCGTGGTGTTCGCGTCTCACTTCCTTCGGGGGCTAGGCTTCCCGACGGACCCCTTCGTGAGGGGGCTCATGTTTTATTATGGGTTGGAATTTCACGACTTGGATCCGGAGTCCATCCTCCACATCTCATCGTTCATTGTCGTGTGCGAAGCCTTCCTCCGCATTACCCCTCACTTCAGATTGTGGCTTAAGACCTTCAAAGTGGAGCCAAGATGATCAAGGGCAGCAAGCGGAGTCTTGAGGGGCTGTTATAAGCAAGAATCTTGACGCCCATGACCCGAGGGCTCTTTTCAAGAGGAGTTCAGCTCATGGAAACGAGAGTGGTTTTATATCACAGCTCCTGGGGCACCAAGTGGGTGGCGCCACCTGCCTTCGCTTCGGGTCCTCCCCGCTGGCTGGTGTCATGGGTCAATAAAGGGCTCGACTGGGGTCGTCCAGGGCGTGCCCTTGTTGCAGGGCCGCATTCAAGATCTCCCGGAAAGAAACATCAACCTGGCCGTAGTGATGCAGGTCATGTTGATTCGCCCTTTTCACGCAAGCTGCCGTTGCAGGGAACGGGGTCCCTGACTTGCTCACTTGTGGCCTCTGGCGTGGCTCAAAGGGGGCCCATCACGGCCCATCTACATCAACACGAGCTCAAGACCTCGCGAGGGCCAAGCCTCATGGGCGGACGGCGGGAGCTTCTCTCGCACGGCCTCGTCGGTGGCTCGCGAGGAGGCGGAGAGATCAAGGCGGGTACCTCACGAGGTGCCCATGACGCAAGCCATGACGACCAAGGGCGCCAAAGTGGCGCCAGCCACGCAGTGTCCTCCTTTCCTCTTTGGTGCAAAGGAGCAAGCGCAGTGAGAGCATCAAGCAAAGGCGCCCATTTCGTGCAACAAGACCAAGACCAGTCCAACGGCAGGAAGTCATTGTGGAGCCCAAGCCGGCCATCACCAGAGCTTTTGACAAAGAGGACCAACTTTAGTCGAGATAAGTGTACTAGATGTTCCCCCTTCAAATGGCCAATTGTTGGCGCCCTTCCGCTCAATATTTGGGAAGAGGCCCAGGCCTCTGCCTATATAAGTAGAGCTAGCCACCATAGTAGGGACATCTGATCAAGAGCTGGATGCACCTTGGACAGAGAGAGAGAGAGAGAGAGAAGGCGATCAACTCCCTAGCAGTTCATCGACTGCCAAGAACAGACCTTTGCGAGGCTGTTCTCCTTGTATTGTTCATCACCATCAGCCCAAGAGGCAATCCACCACACCACAAACTAGAGTAGGGTATTACACCACAATGGTGGCCCGAACTAGTATAAACCTGTGTCTCTTGTGATGTTCCTTTCAGAGTTTAGATCCTAGCGAGGCGGCGGGTGCATGTAGGTAGAGGGCGAGATTCAGCGCACCCGGTGTTGAACCTCAAGGGTTTGCGGAACCCGAATCGACATTTGGCGCGGTGTAAAGTGCGCCGAATTTGTCTTCTGCCGCCCTATTCTCCGTCGACCACAAGATCCATGTCCGACGCTTCGTCGGGCCCGCTGAAGCGCCGAGCCGCTCTCGCTTCCCGCGTCACCAGACGGCTCCGTCGTGGCGCGCCTCGTCGTTCCCGTCGCTTTGCCGTCAGCGCCGCCACCGGCCCGGCGGGGAACGAGCAGCAAGCATCATCCCAACATCCCTCCGTGAGGCAAGACGGCCGCACGGCTACCCCCTCACTCGCCCCGACTGGTTCTTCATCTCGCGCATTCCGCGCGCCCATGGAGGCTCGAGCTGCGCTCATCGCGGCAAACGAGCTCCTGCGCTACCGTCCCGTCGACGACGTCTCGAAGAGTGGCTCGACCGCGTCGCCGAAGCTCGTCCGGCGCCGCAGGGGCTCCCCAGCTGCCTGTCTCGCTGCACCGCACCACTGTCTGCGCGGGTGACGGCTCGGGCGCCTCTGCCTCCCCCAAGAAGGCGCCTGCCCCAAGGCGTGTGGTCCTGGCGGAACCCGCTCGTCGGCGCCAAAGGCAAGGGCAGAGCTGTCGAGGTCCTCGCCCGCAAGAAGCTGCCCAAGTGCTCCCCGCTCCAGCTCGTCGCGACCATGCTCCTGCTCCGGCACGTCAAGACCCCGCGCTGCTCCCAGCTGCAGCGCATGGGGACCCGCAAGACCAAGGTCCTCGTCACCCAAGGCCTCCCGTGGCCATAGCTGGTTGCCGTGCCTTCACCCCCGAGCTGCGCAGCGTCGCGTGGCCCGGCAAGTTCAAGCCGGACCTGCCTCCACGCTATGACGGCACGGCCGACCCGCAGAGTTCCTCCAGCTCTCACGAGCTAGGCATCGGCCGCCAACGGAGACGAAGGTCATGGCGAACTGGTTTCCCATGGCGCCAAAGACGGACCCGCACTGCTCCTGAACCCGGCCCTGTGCACGATCTCCTCCTCGACGAGATGCGTGCCGCTTCATCGCCAACTTCCAAGGTACTCGTGACTGCCACCGCCGTGGCGACATGCGCCGCATCAAGCAGCAGCCGGGGAGACCTGCAGAAATACATCCAACGCTTCAACAACGCACGCCTCAAGATTCCAAGGTGACCGAGGAGGCCATCATCTCCGCTTTCTCCGGCGGCAGCGCGACGTCAAGATGAAGGAGGAGTCATGATGCATGAAGACTTGTGCACTTCCTTGAGCTGTTCAACTTGGCGACCAAGTGCGCCAGGGCGAGGAAGGGCATCTCTCCTCCTCGAGCTGCCTACCGCAGACCGGAAGAGAAGAAATCCAAGGCCAAGGACGTGAGCGCAAAGGGGCTGCCGTGCTCACATGTAACATGACACCAAGCGGGCGAGATCAGCCCGAGTCTTCCAAGGGCAGCCGCATCTGTGTGTACCACCTCCACACACACAACACCAGCGAATGTCAAGAACTCCGAGCCGTGCGAGAAGGAGGATCGGCCGACGTCCCGACCGCAGCGGACCGGGCTACGCCGAGGAGGAGGAGGAAGGAACGCAGGACGCTGGAAGACCGCGCCCTCGCCAAGGATGGCGCGACCAACCTCGCGAGGATCGCTGGCAAGACCCACCTCGCGAGGGAGGCTGGAGGGATCAGCCTCGCGAGGATCGCCCGCAAGGCAACGCAGGCCTCCCTCCTCTGCCACCGCAGCCAAGGAGAAATGAAGAACATCATCAGGACGAGGGGGCTGGGGGCTTCCAGGAGCCGCGCGCAATGGCCTGCATCCTGGGTGGAGCTCAAGCCCCAGCCTCTCAACGCATCTTCAAGCAGTTCGCCCGTGAAGTGAATGCAGTCCTCCCCAAGCTTGAAGCCACACGCCTCGGTGGTCGGGCGGCACCATCACGCTTAGCTCGATGGATCAGCTCAAGTGTGCGGCCACAGCCGAGTCCTCCCGATGCTCTGCTCCCCAATCATCGCGAACGTGCTAGTCACCAAGACCCTCATCGATGGCGGGCAGGGCTCAACGTCATGTCCGTGGAAACGCTCAACAATCTCCAAGTGCCTTACAATCAGCTCCAGCCAACCAAGACTTTCTTCCGGGTCACCGACGGCTCCATGGTCCCGACCGGGTAGGTTCGCCTCCTGTCACCTTCACAAGACGCGACAACTACCGCATCGAGCTCATCGACTTCGACGTCGCCCACATTCGCCGCCATACAACGCCATCCTCGGTACCCAGCGCTGGCCAAGTTCATGGTCAGAACCCACCACGGCTATAACGTCCTGAAGATGCCAGAAGTGGCGGAGTCATGACGGTGCCTGCCGAAGAGAAAGACGCAGGTGCTCCCCGGAGCGAGCCTTCCGGCCAGATCACCGGAGGACCCGGATCGCGAAGCAGAGGCTTCCGAGACCGCTCCCAAGAAGAAGAAGACATCGTCTGCCCGGCCTCGGGAGGCAGGCCCTCGTGGTCTCAGCGCCTGCTCAGGGGGAACCTCCTTCTATCGCATAGGAAAGGCGGGCCTGCCTCCTCCTCAGGGCTCGGGCCTCCCCCTGAGGGCCACCGACCTTGCTAAGGTCTCGAGGAGGCGCTTAGGCACCACTTGGAGGCGTGTTTGAAGCACGCTTCCCTCAAGAAGGAGCAAGGCAAGGAGGGCCAAACCCTCAGGAGTTTGTCAGAAAGATCGTTCAGGAGCTGCAAGAGTCAAGAGTCATGAGTGGCAGCCGCCGCTTACCTGCCATGGCTCCCCATCCAGGTGAGGATGGTGGGCTGCGCGTCTGCATCGACATACCATGGCTCAACCGAGCCGCCACTCAGGAGCGCCTCCGGCCCTCTCGCGTGGGGCGCTGCGAAGGTCCACCCCACAGCTACGTTCGCATGCCTTACGGCCTGCCGAACACAACCGCCACGTACCAGTGCCTCATGAGGGACATCCTAGAGGCTCAAGAGGCCAGGCGTTCCGCAGCCCTGGCGGAGATGGAGATGGTCCACGAGGAGCCACCGGCGCCTCCGGAGCCTCCCGAGGCCCCTGAGCCTGGGGGCTCGTGAGGATCGGCTCCCGCAGCCCACCGAGTCTGCTGCACCAACACCCTTTCGTCTTCAACGCTACCAGGTGACATCTTTCAAGTTTCATTTCCACTGGGGCGCCCTGTGGCTGCATTATTCCCGTGCAGCGTGGGTCCATCCCTGCGGCGTGTATCCCTTTTACTTCCTGTTCCTAGCTTAACTTGTTGGGGGCGCCCCTCGGGCTGCATCATCCCCAAGTTGCTCGGGTCCGACCGAGCGATGTTCGTCTTCTTTGCGCTTATCTAAATGGACTTGCTCCTTCGTGATTAACATGCTTGACCTAGTTGCCCACTCGACTGACACCAACTGATGGAGCTGCTCCCTAACGGCACGTCGCTTGTGCATGGGTCCGTCCCTGCAACGCTGACAAACCTGAATGGCCGAGCTCGCTGCGGCAGCCCCAAGATAGCGCTACCTCGCTGTTTTCCTTGGTTTCGTCACCCCTCCGGGGCAACCAACGGCCGACTGACGGTCATAACGGTGAATTTTCGTTCTTTCTGTGATGAGCCCACAGGATCTCTTCAAGGAGTAGCGTCAGGCGAGGCCCCCACAAAGGTCCCTTCACTCACCCGCGCGAACCGCTTGCACGTTAAAGGGGGTGCTCGAGCATCGCGACTCGTGGCTCCTCATCGCTCTCCAGCCCTCACCCTCTGGCCTTGCCCACGGCATCGCGGCCTGGCATACTAGTGACGGCTGAGACTCGCTCGAGGGCCGAGACCCGAGGACGTAGATCAAAAAGGGGAGCAAAGGCGAGAGGGGAGGGACACGTGAGGACCTCGCCAAGCGACCCCTCGCCTGCTGATGCAAGGACCCGGCAACGCACCAGGAAGCGACTCCCGATTCTCGAGATAAGTCACCCTCTGGTAGCATTAACTAACACGGCACCATCCCCTCACCAAACGCAATCCCGATTTAGCAACGTCGCTCTCCTTTCTCACCGAACGATGGCTACTTGAGCGCTAAGGGGGACCTCCTGAGCATCGTGACTCAGGGGCTCTTACCGAACCCCGGGCCGCTCACCTCCTGGCCTTGACCACGGCATCGTGACCTGGCATACCAGCGACGGCTGAAGCTTGCCTTGGGACTGGGACCTGCCGGCGCAGAGCATCAAGCCCTCGCGAGGTTCGAAAGGGAGAACTGAGCTAAGGCGGGATGAGCAACTCGCGCTGATTCACAACAAGGGTCATATTAACAAACAGGGCCACACACACCTTACAAGCCCCCACGGGGCGCGCTTTTGATTCCTTGCAGGGAGCAGATCCTAAAGAACGCTAACTACACGCGCTCCTGCAAAAGACGCCATCATCAACAATGGGCCGTCGGGCACCGGCGCCAACCCCATCCAGATCAGGGGTGGCGACGGCCTGCCGAGCCTGCCTCGCCCGAGAGCGGCGCAGCTCGGGGCTCAGAGTCTGTCGCCGCCGTCTCCGAGTCGCGAAGAGCTCGGCAATCGCTGGATCCTCTAACGCCCACCACCTCGAGGAGCTGCCGAGGAGCGCCAGCAGCCTAGCCTCGCCACGGCAGGCCTCGATCACCTCTCCCGGGCAGCACTCCAGCCGCGCCCTTCCGCATCAAGACCTTGAAGAGCATGACCGGCGCCACCTCCGGTGGATCGCTGGATCGCCCCTTGTCCTGCAGACCAGCGATCTCGCCCAGCCTCGAGTCATGAAGACCTTGCCTGGGCAACGACCTCAACCTCTGCCCCGATTCGCGAGGTGCCGCAGCCGGCGGTTGCAGCCAGAGCTCGAGGGGTCCTCCTCATGAATCGCGAGGCGAAGAAGGAGGAAAGCGAATCCAAGACCGAGGAGGCATGGCGGCATGGAGTACGAACTCCCGGGAGGAACCCTCGGCGTGACTCCGTGAGGAACGACGCACCTTCGTGAAATCGCAGGCGCCGACGGCGTCGCCCGCTGGCGCTCGGCATCAACCCCTTGAGCCCTCGATCCGGGCGCATAAGGAAGCGGGAACCCGGTGGTGGCCGCCGCACCAGGGCCTCGGCACCACTGGTGGGCACCCTCGTCCCGATGGCGAGGGTTAGCCGTTTCTTCAAGGGGGCGGGTCAGACCCTCTCGAGGAGCCTTTCCCTTCTCGCGCGGAGAACCGGCGGATCGGAGCCATTGTAGCAAGACGGAGCAAGAACCGGGAAGAAGAAGAAGCAAGCAGAAACGGACCAGAGGAGCACTCATCGTTCCGTACTTAAAGCCAGAGGAGGCCAACCACCGACCTCCATGATCGCGAGTAATCATGACCCGCTTTGCATGCAGGGACTTGTCAATTGCGTGCGCTTGCCGCGTCGTGGGGAAGTGGAGACGCCCACGCCCAATCAACCACCATGCGGCGCCTAAGGTCAGAGGTTGTTAGGGGCCCGCAGCGCCACGCACTTGCCCCTTCGCCTCTCTCGCCGCCAAGTCCGGTGCGCCTTTGGGCCCGGGCTACTTTCGTGTTCTCGGGAACGGGGTCCCCAGACTTGCTCGCTGCGCCCGCGGCGTGGCTCAAAGGGGGTCCATCACGCCCATCTTCATCAACACAAGCTCAAGACCCTCGCGAGGCCAAGATTCATGGGCGGACGATAGGGAGCTTCCTCGCACGGCCTCGTCAGCTGGCTCGCAAGGAGGCAGAGAGATCAAGGCGGGTACCTCACGAGGTGCCCATGACGCAAGCCATGACGACTAAGGGCGCCAGCGGGCGCCAGCCCGCTGAGTGTCCTCCTTTCCTCTTTGGTGCAAAGGGAGCAAGCGCAGCGAGAGCATCAAGCAAAGGCGTCCATTTCGGTGCAACAAGACCAAGACCAGTCCAACGGCAGGAAGGAAGTCATTGTGGAGCCCAAGCCCGCGTCATCACCAGAGCCTTTGACAGGCGAGGACCAACTTTAATCAAGGATAAGTGTACAAGATGTTCCCCTTCAAAATGGCCAATTATTGGCGCCCTTCCTGCTCAATATTTGGGAAGAGGCCCAGGGCCTCTGCCTATATAAGTAGAGCTAGCCACCATAGTAGGGACATCTGATCAGTAGCTGGATGCACCTTGGACAGATAAAGAGAGAGAGAGAGAGAGAGAGAGAGAGAGAGAGAGAGAGAGAGAGAAGGCGACTGAACTCCCCCTAGCAGTTCATCGCACCGGCCAAGAACAGACCCTCGCGAGGCTGTTCTCCCTTGTATTGTTCATCACCATCAGCCCAAGAGGCAATCCACCACACCACAAACTAGAGTAGGGTATTACACCACAATGGTGGCCCGAACTAGTATAAACCCCTGTGTCTCTTGTGCTGTTCCTTTCAGAGTTTAGATCCTAGCGAGGCGGCGGGTGCAGGTAGGTAGAGGCGAGATTCCAGGCACCCCAAAGTTCAACCTCAAGGGTCCGCTGAACCCGAACCGACACAAACGCCACCCCTCCGCCTGTGTGGAGTTTAATCCGAGGATCACGAGCCTCCAACACTTTACGGGCGCGACGCCCATGGAGATGTACAAATTGTTCTTCAATCACAAGCAATGTGTCCGGACTCGACGAGGACGCAGGTCTGAGCTACAATCGCCTGGGCACTCAAGTAGCCTGATCCGGACACGCCATCCAGATATTCATCATAAAATTGCCCTTAAAAGAGATGTCCCTTAAATAGGAGTGGATAGCGAAGCAAAGCTACTCAGTGTCCGCCCTCCCCGAGACCACGCTGATCCCGTGTTAACCAGATGTCGGAGGTTGCGCCTTTGGAAGAAGGCAAAGGGGAACAAGGAAGCTACCGCCTCCCAAAGGAGGCTGTCAGAAAGGAGGAATCGAAAATCCCTCCATCCAGTGGGAAGAAGAGGACCACCTCAAGACCAGAGACCATGGTCTCAAAGCGGGGAAGAAATCTTTGTCGAGGGTCCCGCCGGGGAGGTGCCTCGCCGCCTGTGGCCCTCAAGGGATCAGCCTCTCAATGAGCCGTAAGTAGAGAGGGAGTTCTAAAATAAGAGACATCCCTATTCTATTCCTGAGAAAGATAATTGAATTTTACCTTGTAGTTCGGATCTCACCCTTCTCGGAAGAGCTCATCTTTAGGGATCTTCGTCCGAGATGATGGAGAGCGGAACACCTCCTGTCGTGCCGCCTTGCAGGCGGGCGACCTGAGGTGTCGCCACGAGGGTTTCTCCGAATCCGCAGAGCCGAAAGCAGCCGTATGGCTCCCCAAAGCCTCCGTGTCCGCCTTCGAAAAGGCCATCGACGAGTCCCAGCACCACCCGGTGTGTGGTCGGAGGAGTTGAAGGATCTGCTCGGGCGAAAGCCTATTCAGTAAGAACACCGTGCATTGATGGGCACGGTGATTGAAAGGATTTCATCCGCGGAGAGTGGGTTGCATGAGGCCGCCGGGAGTTTATGACGTGCTTTGAGGTATGCGTAATGATGCACCTTTTGTGAGCCCGCATATAAAAGATGCACCTCAGATAGATAGTAGCCCCCGAGACTCGGTGCGTTGTCAAAAATGACAGCGTGCCGAGGATCCTAGTCCCAGGTATAACATGTCGCCATTCCTATGTAGGTGGCGAAGTGTCCGGTGGCTAGCCGGACTGATGAATTTGCCGAGCTACAGCGGCAACTTGACATGGCGGGTGCCGACATCTTGCTTGTCAACAAGCGGCTTGACGAGTCACAAGGTATGCAATTTCTCTGTGGACACCTGGTAAGGGGGCTTGATGCCCGTGCCTTACAACATGTATGCTTGATGCAGATGGTGCCGCTGCCATGGAGAACCTTCGGGCGGAACTTGCCCGAGCCAAGGAGCAGGCCGTAAAAGTGATGCGACTGCCTTTAAAGGCGGTCAAGAGCTGAAAGTTTAACAGCTTCTCCGCCAAGCAGGAAGGAAATGGCCGAGATGGCTGTGAAGTTGAAGAATGCTGCCGACCGCTGCAAGCTTCTTTGAAAAGAAGATCGGTGAATAGAAGGACCTGAGAAGGACACTACCGAGGCTAAGGATGCTAGCTCGCAATGAGAGCCATGAAGCGGGAGCTACATCAGTCCGAGATATCGCGCCGGAAAGCCCTTTATGCTACTGGATGAAGTTCGGGATCCTAGATATGCTCGGTTGGACCGCCGTGGAGGCGGCGGATACTTATCTCGACTTGGCGGCAAGTGCGCGGACGCTGTCGAACACTTCCGAGATCAACAGGATCACGAAGTGGAAAAGCTTTTTTGGTCGCAGCTCCACAATCCAGAGTGCCCACTTCCATTAACCGAGCGTTTGGCCGAATGGGCGGAGCTGAATAGGTTATCCGGACTCTCCATGAAGGATGTCGTGAGTTATCTCTGGCCGGAAAGGCCCGAGCCGAAGAGTTTTTTTAGTTTAGTGCAGCAGTTCCTTGGTGCGGTGCCGCATATCAATGCAATGAAGAGGTCAGCATGCATATAGGGTACGCGGATGGCTCTTGCCCGTGTCAAGACATACTGGACGGAGATGAAGGCCATCGACGTTGCATCCCAAGATTCGGACGGGATCCGAGTACCTGCCAAGCACTATTTTCAGGAAGTTCTGCAGGGCGCTTGTTTAATAGAGACGCAGTGCTTGAAGGATATCATGTTCGAATAACATGTATTAGTGTAAAAAAATGTTTCAATAGAATATAAAAGCTTTTTATACTTGTGCCTGCAAGAATTAAAATACCTCCTGTGCGGCCGTTAATGTATATGTGTATATAACTCGAAGATGGCAGTCTTGACTTCAGCCCCACGCATATAATGCGGGGTGTTCGCAGAAGGCGATTTTCACACTTAATCCAACGCCTTGGTCCTATAAAGGAGGTGATAGCGCAGCTTAAGTAGGCAACCGGACTATAATGCTTTATCACTTTCACTTAGCCATAGGAGTTTGACAAGGGGCTACTATATAGCCCCTAGGGCACCAAGGCCGCTCAACTCGGGCGCTGTGTGCTCGACCGAAGCGACCCTTCGATAATGCGAGGAATCTCACAGATTCCGTGGGTCATCGAGTGGTTGACCAGTCTCACGCTATATCATGACAGTCAGCCGCTTTCTATCGAGGTGCTCACCGGCGAACCGGCCACAATCGCAGTAGTTCTCCTAGTGCCGCCTTAGCCGATAGAGCGAAACGTAAGGCAGCAAAAAACAGGAGCCGGGCAAACCCAACATTTGACCAAAGACATGATTCGGAGCTGATGCATATAAGGCCAAACTCGCGACGCCAAACACTCCCTAAGGTATTCGGTCTTTATGAAAACGGGATGAACAACGCCCTTAGTAATAAGCCCCTGGTGTCCAGGTACGCGCAAAATCCTGACGTGGCCAATGCCAAGACGCCAGCCTCCACCTCGGTTATAGCAAGAAACCGGGGATGTATCAGCAAGAGACAAAAAAGGTTTACGAGGGTCTTAATCTGAAAAGAATCCTTGAACGGGTCCCTACTGCACGCTGCGCTCGTGTTCCGCAAGTGCAGTATCCTGGATGGGTGTAGCACGGTGTTCATCTGTAAAGAGAGGAACTTATGAAAAGATCGTATGAAAATGTACGCTTTATTAAATAAACAAAGTACAATTTAAAAAATGAGTAAGATTGAGCTTTATTGTCTCTTGTTGTATATGCACGGAGCCCCTTGTACAGCGTATGCGGCTAGTAAGCCCTTGTATGTTTACGCTGGACTCGTCTAGCCATGTCCGGGGTCTGAACGACCTGTTTAGGTGCTTTGATTAGTGAAGCCGGCTTAGTATGTGGCTGTCAAGGCAGCCGCACAATATTCCGCGCTCGAGGAACACTCGATATTTCCCTTTAATGAGATGATGCCTCGTGGACCGGGCATTTTAAGTATAAGAGATGCATAATGCGGTATCATGTTAAAGCGGCGAAAAGCTTTCAAGGCCCCAAGAGTGCTTGATAGCTACTTGTAAATGGGGCGATGTGGAAGGTTAGCTTGCGACGGAAGTTGTCGGGTGAGCTAACATAACTTCTAGCAGGAGAGAGCCCGCATAATGGGCATCCGGGCATGGCGTTACCCCTTGAAAGGAAGTGTTGCTATGGCGAATTGTTGTTGGGTCTATCCCCATTTTATGGATTGTGTCCTCGATATAGCAGGTTTAGATCACCGCCACTCCATTAGGACTTGTGTAAAGTGGAGTCTGTCAATTATCGGATCTAATACAGTGCAGTCCAGCCTGCATTCCGGATACTTCTAGAGTAGTCCTGATGGTCAAGGTGATTGCTTTTAACAACCAAAGGCGGGACTCCTCTCGATAGGCCGTATGGCTGTGATTCTATGGGCGCCACTCTGTTCTTCCCTTTTGTCACGTGAAGTGAATTTACTATTTTGACTTCTTGTGGTAAATTCTTTTGTTTTCCGGTGCTCTGCTTGTGGGGTTCGTCATCCTCCTCGCTTGGTGTGTCGGGCCCCTTGTGTTCGGCGTTGAGTTTGCCGGATTGCTTGAAGACCCAACAATCTCTGTGGGTGTGGTTTGCAGGCTTCCCGGGAGTACTGTGGATTTGACATATCTTGTCCAAGATGTTGTTTAGGTTAGATAGCTCGTCCCTGTTATAATTGAGGGGCAGCTTTTTCTGATTCTACCGAGAGCTTTTGAATCCGCCGTTGACTGCCGTGCTCTTCAGGCTGTTTCCCTTGGTCCGGCGCTGGTCCTTGTTGCGTCGCGGTTTCCCGTTTCCATCTATAACTTCGGATGTACTTGGGTCGCTGTTACTGCATCTTGCCAACCAGCTATCCTCTCCTGCACAAAAGCGGGTCATGAGGCTGTTAATGCGGCCATCGTTCTTGGCTTTTCTTGGCCGAGGTGTCTGGCGAGCCATTCGTCTCGGACGTTGTGTTTGAAATCTGCTAAGGCTTCAGCGTCCGGACAGCCGACTATTTGGTTATTTTTAGTAAGGAATTGTCGGAGTAATTGGACACGGATACCCCGAAGACAGCAAGACGATATTCCAATACATCGGGGCTAGCAAAGCCCCTCAGTCTGACTCCCCGGCCGTCCAGGCCGACTCCGGGCTGCCGACTGCACCACCAGGCCGACTCCGGGCTGCCGACTCCCCGGCTGCTGACTCCCGTCAGCCGAGGTCGACTCAAGGCTGCCGATCGCACCACCAGGCCGACTGGCTGCCGACTCCCGGCCGCCCAGGCCGACTCTGGCTGCCGACCGCACCACCAGCCGACCGGATCGCCGACTTCCGGCCGCCCAGCCGACTCCGCCGCCGACCGCACCACCAGCCGACTGGTTGCCGACTTCCCTAACCGCCAGCGACTTCGGCTGCCGATCGCAGCCCGACGCGACCCGACGTGACGGCCGCACTGCAATCGCTCACGTGACACCCCAGCCATCATGTATAAGGTCACTTGTCCCCGGCACTATTTATGAAGTGACCCAGGGACAAGAATGACGCCCACCATGCCTACCTAGCTTACTTCCTGCTACCCACATAGCTTACACATCAAGCTAGCCATGCATATATAAGCTAGCTCCATCCATCCATCGGAGGGGAGACTCACGATGAGCACCCACATGATGCTCACGGCCATGAGCATGGCCGCCACTAGCATGCCACATATGAGAGCATATACGAGGCCGATGCCTATGGCATCGACCTCGAATACAGCTCAAGGAGCACTTTGTACCAGATATACCTGATATACTCAGACATGCAGAGTAGGGTGTTATCTCTCCGGAGAGCCCCAACCTGGTAAACTAGCGCATGCTACTCACATACCCGTCCCTCGATATTCCGCAGCAGCTTGCTCTCACATCGGCCACCTTGTGGCATATGTCGCCTTGCACCCCGTGAGAATACCACGACATTTGGCGCCCACCGTAGGCGGTATTATGCTACCGCTGCTGCTGGTTTCCTTGCAGTCCGGGCGTGACTATCTTCACTATCACCGCCACAAGGCCGCACCGCTCTCCGTAGCGCTGGGCTCGACCGACCCGCCCGAGCGGGTTGCAGCGGGACGGCGCGTCCTCGTCGTCGGCCTCGCCGCCTTCGTCATCACCACCGTTGCAACACCGACAGTCCGTCCGCGCGCGGGCTCACTTTGGTCGGCCGTGCCCATCCACGCGTCGTTCGCGTCTGCTCCCCTCCGCGCTACGCCTTGTTTCCGGCCGAAACACGCGTTCGTTCCCCCACATACCATCTACTCAAGCTAGCCAGATGCAAGTCAATGGTCAAACCATCCATACACATCCCCAGACACAAGCCAGATAATGGCCATATATAGCTCATACACTTCCCAGATGCAATACGCTAGCCAGAGGCTAGTCAGATAGCAGTCGGACTTCGGTCAGATAATGGCCAGGCGCCGGCTAATCTTCGGTCCGCCTGCGGCCGGCCGCTGCTGCGATTCGCCCAGCCTGGGCCTGCACCACGCTGCGCCATGCATGCGCATTCGCGGCCGTGCTGTGGCGTGCCTTCTTTGGGTTTACACGGCGCTCCGCTCCGTCCGCTTCCACGAGCTCGAGATCCTCGCCATGTCGCCTGCAGCTCCTCTTCGCGGCACGGCCACGCACGACCATCCCTGCTGCTCCACCTCGCTCCTCCACGTGATACCGCGCGCGGTCGGCTCCTCGGCACACCCCTGTGCCCGCACCGCCCGCGGCTCCTCGTCGACCAGCTCAAGGCCTCAGGCGCTTAGCTCCTCTGGTTGCAGCCGCCCGCCGGGCGGCTGGCCACTCTGGTGCTATTCCAGGGCGCACGTCGCCCTCGACTCCTGCGATGGAGCCACCCGTGGCTCCCTGCCTGCTGCTGCTCTCCACCAAACGCACTGCATCCCAGCACCCGGCCGTCGCCGCTCCTCCAACTACGAGGGCCGGCTGCTGCTCTGCGCCTCGCCCCTGCTCCGAGCCGCCCGGGCCGTGCTCCGGCCGTCTTCGCGCGGCCCGACCTCCCGAGCACCCGCTTGCAGCTCTGCCACTTGAGCCACACTCGTCGGCGGCGGTGTGCGGCGCCTCTCCCACAAGGCGGCCGGTTACGCCCCCATACTGGCTCAAGTAGGGCCGACTACCCCCGCCCGGCCGACTCCGGCTGGCCGCCCAAGGCTTTCAGCGCCTCCATCCCCGTCCGCCGCTGCTCGGGTCCGCCTCGCACTCGCTCCGTGATCTGAGCGCCTGGCTCCCTGCTCCGCACCGCCTCTGCGCCTGCCGCCCCAGCAGCCCAGGCGCCTCACTGGGTGCTGGCCTCCGCCGAATCCAGCCTCCTCACTCGCAGATCACTGGCCTCCCAAGGCTGAGTCGGGCCTCCTGCGCTGAGTCGGGCTCCGCGCCGCAGATCGCTGGCCTCTCCTGCTGGTCCGCCTCCGCGCCTGCTGGTTGTTGGCCTCCGCACCCGGGCTTGCTTGCCGCCAGCCGGCGGCCGGCCTCGACCGCTTCCCAGCCTGCCGGCTTCGGCTGGGACCCGGACGCCGGCTGCTGCCGTCCCGCTCCTGCCGACCGCTTAGGCGGTGAAAGATAGAAAGAGAAAGGACCGGCTGCCCAAGTCCGAGTGGGACTAAGAAAAGATAGAGAGAGATCCGACTAGAAGAGAAAGACAAGGCCGTCTTGTTGAAAAGAGGTGGAGGCCGGCTGTGCGTATACAGGCTGACTAGAAAAGTCATGGCCGGCTCCCCATCAAAAAAAGAAAGAAAGAGATGTGCGTTCGACTGCACGTGGCCGACTGGAGTTTGCGTCCGACTGGCCGCGCCTGCTGAAAATTTCCTCTGACGCGATGTGCATCCGACCACCACTGTGAAGAAGGTGCTGGCTGGCTAGCCGGCTTGCAAAGAAGTCCGATCGCTGAGTCGGAGTCCGCTACCACAGCCGATAAAGAGAAGAAGAAAAAGAATCAACTTCAACAAAGAAAACAGTAGTTGTTGGGAGATCCGCCCGATTGCTCAGCAATCGACCAATCTCGGGGCTACATTCAGCCGAAGGTACTGACGCTACTTCGCCAAGAGAGAAGACAAAGAAGTCGCCGAGATCCGCCCGATCGCCAGCAGTCCGCCTCAATCTCCGGGTTAGACCAGCTGGTGGGCCGCGCTTCGCCAAGATTGCATACAAGAGAAGAGTTTTGTCCGCTGCCGCAGCCGCGTAAGAGAAAAAAAAAAGAAGAAAAAGGGCGTTGCAAGACGCCTCGCCGCCTGGTCGGTCGAGCCTGACCGGCCGGGAACCCCCCCTTCGAGCACCCGGGGGCTCGAAGGCCACACCCAGCGGGTGCGCCGACGCGCTCCGCAAGCACCGAGCCGCGCCGGCTGTCTTAGGCAAACTCCACCTCGGCTACACGAAAATCAATGTGAGCTCCTCACCTGCATATTTTTGCATCACGCAAGCACGGATAACCCCGAGCGATGATCGAGGAACTATCTCCGCATTTCATTACAGTTGCATCACTGTTTGCCCCGGCGCCAGCCAGAGTTGGCCCGGGGGCTGGCCGCTTGGCCTAAGACGTTAGTTTCCGCAGACGGCTTAGTAGCGTGCACGGTACCAAAGGCCCACTCTCAGTCACAGACCGCAGAGCGGCTGTCCGACTAGCAAGAGTGAACGCTGGAGGCCACCCACGCGAAAAACGTCCGGAAAGAAAAACGCTTCGGGCGACCCGACCGTTTCCTTTACAAATATCTACTCGGTTGAATCTGCTCCCAGACTTTGAGTATTGTACACTCCACTTCGTGGCCCACTCTCAGCCACAGACCGCAGAGCGGCTGTCCGGCGAGCGAGAGCACGAGCCAAAAAGCGGAGGGAACACAAAAAAATTAAGGGGGCTCGGACGAAACCGAGTCGGCACCCTCCGCATAAAACTTGCAATGCTAAAAGCAATCATTTGATATATCCGCGTGGACTAACTTTGTCTTTTTTCATGATCATTTCCACGAACACTCGCCAAAAAATCTCCGCCCAACTTTGCCAAAGTTGCCCGAGGCTTGGGGGCTACCGTCGAGTAATTGGACACGGATACCCGAAGACGGCAAGACGATATTCCAAGACATCGGGCTAGCAGCCCTCAGTCCGACTCCCCGCCGCCCAGCCGACTCGGCTGC
Organism: Aegilops longissima; assembly: GCA_021605205.1. Lineage (NCBI taxonomy): Eukaryota > Viridiplantae > Streptophyta > Magnoliopsida > Poales > Poaceae > Aegilops > Aegilops longissima. The sequence goes on from CM038680.1 coordinate 464,949,213, forward strand.
CGATCAGACCACCAGGCCGACCGGGCTGCCGATCCGCACCACCAGGCCGACTTCGGCTGCCGACTTCGCCGCCCAGCCGACCGCTGCCGATCAGACCACTCAGGCCGACCGGCTGCCGACTCCCGGCCGCCAGCCGACCGGCTGTCGATCAGCACCACCAGCCGACCGGGCTGCCGACTCCCCGTCGCCAGTTTAATTCGGCTGCCGACCGCAGCCCGACACGAATTCCGACGTGACGCACCATACCGCACTGCTCACGTGACACCCCGCCATCATGTATAAGGTCACTTGTCCCCGGCACTATTTATGAAGTGACCCAGGGACAAGGATGACACCCCACCATGCCTACCTAGCTTACTTCCTAAGCTACCCACATAGCTTACACATCAAGCTAGCCATGCCTATATAAGCTAGCTCCATCCATCCATCAGGAGGGGGAGACTCACGCATGAGCACCCACATTCATGCTCACGGCCATGAGCATGGCCGACCACTAGCATGCCACATATGAGGCATATACGAGGCCAGATGCCTATGGCACTCGACCTCGACATAGCCTCGTGAGCACTGCACTGTATATACCAGATATACTCGGACATGCAGGAGTAGGGTGTTATCTCTCGAGAGCACCGAACCTGGTAAACTAGCGCGTGCTACTCGCATACCCGTCCCTGGATATTCCGGCAGCAGTATTGCCCTCACACGAAGCCACCTTGTGGCATATGTCGTCTTGCACCCCCCCGTGAGAATACCACGACAGGAATCTGGTCCAGAATTTCCGGGCTGACTCTCCGGGTTGTTGAGTTATGTGACATAAATCATCTGCATCTGGAGGTCGGACATAGGTTCCTTGAAAATTTGCACGAAAAGCATCCTCGAGCTCTTCCCAACATCCAATGGTGTTTTCGGGAAGGCTTTTAAGCCAATGCCGGGCTGGCCCTTTGAGCTTGAGGGGTAAGTATTTTATGGCGGAGGTCATCTCCTCTAGCCATGTGTATGTGGAGGATGTAATCCTCAATCCGCATCTGTGGTCTGTTGTTCCGTCAGATGCCTCTATGTTTACGGGCTTTAATCCCGCTGGAAATTATGATCCAAAGACCTCATCGGTGAAACATAGGGGTGTGCGGCACCCTATATCTGGGTGTACCGTGACGCTTGGATATTTGATGTGTTGCATTGCTTACTAGAGCTTGCTTTCTTGGCCCATAGATAGATCTGGCTGGGCCATCTTTTGATGCGAATCCTTGTGCGGATCGCGTGCCACCTCTGGCGGCGCCCTTTGTCGCCTTGTGTTGGCTATGGGGTCGTTTACCCGACCGGGTGGCTTCCTTATTTCTTGATTGCGGAGGCTCTAAGGCCTCATCATCAAATTCCGGCAGTAATTTTCGCTTCGGATATGTAACACCCCCAAAAAAAATTACCTTGTTTTGTTAATTAAAATTTTGCCAGGAAATTAAAACTTTTATTTTCTGGGCTCCCTTTTGTTTTTTTAACATTTCCTTCCTTTTTATCATAGAGTTTTTCCTTCAGTGAAAACTTTTCAAAATATGTTATTGGACTTGTTTATCCTCTCAAGAAAAATCTTTTCTTTTCATCAGAGGAATTAATTATATAATAATCTCCATGATCTTTATTTTCTTGAAAAATGGTTTCCCATGGTTTTATGGTCCTTTTTGAACTGCAACCTTTTTTTAAATTCTTTCAAAAATTCCAGCAAAATTTGGAGATGTCATGTGATGTCTCTAAACCACTTTCATGCAAAAAGATATTTCATTCCCTAAATATTTTGAGCTCTACACCCAATTTTCTTCTCTAGTCCAGTGGGCAATTTTGCACTACAACTCATTTAAATACTTCTTTCTAGCCTCCACCAAAATTATGGGATGTCAGTGGTAGCATGCCATCCAACTTTATGCAAAAACCCAGTGATGTTATTTGAAATTTTTGAGTAAATCAACCTCATCTTCATTCTGGTCCAACATGATGGTTTGTACATCATCCATATTCTTGCTTGCTCTTTGGCCCTTGATTCTTTCCCCTGCTTGTAGACCACCCTACAAAACCCCTAAGTCCAGGAGCATGCAACCATTGGAATATTTTTGGTCCATGAAACATTGCCTTTTGCTTTCTGTCCAGATTTGAAGTTTTGCAAAACTTGCACTAGCAAGTTTGTGCTTTGGACAAACTAACCTCACCACCCTCTCTTTCATCTAAAGAGACCCCACTCTGGAAGTTTTGGCCACTCCAAGAACTGCCTAGGAGCCTTTGGCATTTTGTCAAACACTTGAGAGCGTGGACAGATTTGGCATGAGTTTTTGTTTACATTATGAACTTGACCCCCTGACCAGACCAGCTTGTCCAATGGTTTTGCCTTAGACTATAACACCACCCTGCTAACTTTCTTGTGGTTTGGAGCCCCCTAGCATGCCTTGGCATTCTGTCGAGCACGTTCCGTGCGTGCTCTGGGCATGCCCAGAGCGAACGAGCACGATTTTGCATCGCCAAGACCGAGCCGCTGCGTCTCGCCTCAAGACTCACTCTGGTTCGTGTCCTACCGCAGTCAGCACACCACGTTCCCTGCTGCTCCCCACGAGCACCACAGCCCTCGCCACGTCTCCGGCAGGCTAGCAGCTAGCCGCCAATGCCGCCCGACAGCTCCTGCAATGGCCAGCGCCGCCCAAGCCACTCCCGCTCGCCAGCTTGCCCTTGGAGCAGTACCCACTCGTCCGCTAGCTCCTCCCGCCATCCCCAGCCTCGCCACGTTGCCTGCAAGCTACAGAACGTCGGTCGCCGACGAGCTCATCCACTGCCGCCGCGAACCGACGTGGGAGCGCTATAAAAGGAAGCCCCTCGAGCCCTACGAGCGCACAAGCAGCCTCACACCGTACTCCTCGTGCCCCCATTGCCGTCAATTGGAGAGAAAGAGGTCGTCTTCCCCAACTCCGGCCGGTTCGGCCACCGCCACGTCCCAGCTCCGTTAACCGCAACCAGTGCCTCCCCCTCTCCACTCTCTCCACCAGAAGCTCTCTCTTCCTCCCGTGAACCTTCCCCCTGCTCGATTTTGATCGGGAACCACCGCAGCCCCAAAACCACTTTGCTCCCAAAGTCTCCTCCCCCGCGAAACTCACCGTCGGCGACTCCCTCCACCCCCGCCGACCCAACGACCACCGGGAGGACCGCCTGTCTTATGGATCCATCCTACCCTCCGGAGCCCTGCTGGGAGCAGCCATTCACCGCGTTGATCGCCGTCGCCTCGCCTCCGTTCGGGCAGAGGAAGAGGAGGGAGAGATGGACTGGTCAAACCTGACCAGTGGGCCCCCTGGACCCACTGTCAGTGACCCCGCCCCAGTCCACGTGGGTTAAGTGAAGACGTAAATCTCAAAGTACGCTTTCGACGTGTACGTATATATTCGAATCGTTTTTTTTCTTTTCTGTTTTATTTAAAAACCAGGAATTTGACTAAACTTTGACCAGCTATAACTTTTTAAATACAACTCCAAATGAGTTGATTCTTTTTCCTACCTCTCTCAAATTTAATCTAGTTTATTTTAAGATTTATTTGAAAATTTTCCAAAACAACTTTTTGTGCTGTTTTGAATTTGTGTGTTAATTCAAATATTTCTGAAAATAGGACTTTTGGAGAGAAGCAAACTTTCAAAAGTTTTGGAGTGCACCCTGCCTTTCCACATATTAAAGGCAAGCATTATGAACCCCGGTATAATACTTTTGGTGTGTTAGCCGACACGTTTATAACACCACCTCATTTCGAAGAGCTCGTTATTTCATGTGATATGATCATTTGCATGGATGCATATTAGTGATCTCCTTGTTGTTGGAAATGAATATACTTGTGATGGTAACCATTCTCATGTGCCTTGCATGCATGCCGGGAAGGAATCCGGGAAAGCCTCTGCCTTGGGCAGGCGTGAGCTTGTCGCCGGTCCCCGTCAGGGCGGTTATGTCCGGTATGGCATTGTAAGGTATAGTGAGTGGTGACTTTGTTGGTTGAAATATTTTTGTTATATATCATGCAGGGAATACTTAAACCTCCTGAGTCGACCATAGATCGAGTCTTGTTCCAGTAACCCCCATACTTGTTTCGTACTACCACTTGTCCCTGCCATACGTGGGGTACGGTTCAGTAAGTTGTCAACCCCTTTCCTAGCACACACCGTACAGAGAGGCCATGGTGGAAGATACCGGAGGCATCCGGTAGGCATGTCACCTGGTCCGGGAGCATGGGTGTTTCGGTTGTAGCCGAAGGGGTAGCTCCCCTAGTTTGCGCGTGGTATAAAGTGTGATCCCATGTTACGTCGAGGTTGTAGCCTCCCCACTTAAAGTTTCTCTTAACGGGTGTTGTGGGTGATTCCAGACACTGGTAAGATAGGCTGGTGTGTGCGGATAGGTGTGTTTTCAGTTAAAAGGCCGTAGACGGAATTAGTCCCGATGGACTAAAGGAATCCGTTACTCGTGGGTAAAGAGTACAGCCTCTGCAGAGATTAAACCTATTCGAATAGCCGTGTCCATGGTTAAGGATTACAATCTGGGATGGGTCAAGTGTCGGTCTTAGTGTCGGTCTTCGGAGGAAAAATGGTTAAACCAGAACTGGGATCATGGCTTGTGACTTATGATGATCATGATTATTATTGATTGTGGACTAACCCATTATATTATTTGAATTATTGAGTATCCCTGGGACGGTTCTACCTCCTGGGTATTCACTGTGATCATTTATAAGCCCTTTATGCGGTGTCGCTGAGACGCCCGACTGTGGCATGCTTGTTATTTATTTTACTTTATAAGCCCTTTATGCGGTGTCGCTGAGACGCCCGACTGTGGCATGCTTGTTATTTATTTTATAAGCCCTTTATGTGGTGTCGCTCAGACGCCCGACTGTGGCATGCTTGTTATTTATTTTATAAGCCCTTTATGTGGTGTCGCCGACGCCTTGACCGAGGCACTTCTCTCTGCTTACTAACCTTTCGAGGCGCCGCTCGCATAATTCGATCGGGTGCATTTTATTATTACTATGATATTGCGTATTCAAAAATAACCTGCGTGCATGCATCAGAGTCTTTATTATCTTTTGTGACTGACGTCACGAGCCTAAAATATTTCAGAACATCGTTGTTATATTATACCCGTGTTCATAATGTTTGCGAGTACATTCAAAGTACTCATTGGCTTGTCCCTGGCTATTGTCTTGGCCAGATTTCTTGCGTGGAGAGGAGCGTTGCGATGACAGCCCGGAACCTAAGCAACGGTGATAGCAGCCTCGCGAAGATAGGAGTTATCCTGGTCAACTGTTCCTGTGGGAAATGGAGTCCCATAGACGCTGATGATCCACAAACCGCTTCCGTCGTCAACCACTAGAAACCTTTTGTTGTACTCACATACCAGATGGTCTTGTACCACATATTTTGTATTTTGCTTGGAATTTCTGTATCAAGTTGGTGCCTCATCAGTTAACAGTAATCCTGGGGCTGGTGAGCACAACGGCCATTTTCTGGAATAAATACCCAGAAAACCGGTCGCCACAGGATAGCTCTCTGTGTGGCGACTGTCGCCGTATTTGTCTGCGGTGTTGAGTACTTTGCTCCATCTAATTCTGAGTGCATCTTCCGCTGTTTTGAGCTTCCGCTTCTGCTTTTTCAGGCTACGCGCAGTGGCAACGAGCCTTTTGTGGAGGTTCTTCTGCTCCAGCAACTTGTCCGGCGTGAGGTCGTCCGGACTGTTGTCTTTGCCGGGGACGGGTTTTTTATCCAAGTTGCCCTGTTCGGACGGTTGCTCGATGGCATGTTCGTCATCCGCCGGTTCGCCTTGCTCTATGGCTGGGTCTGTATGGCTGCTTTCTCTGTCGAGGTGGGGTTTGGAGCTGCGCTTATGCCGTCACTTTGATTACTTTTCGAGGGAACGATCCCTCGTTGCGTCCCTTTGTTCCTCGTCGTCGTTTCTTTTAGGTGTATCCACCATGTATACATCGTGAGATGGGGTGGTTGTCCAGTGGCCTATAGGCGCTGGTTCCTATTCGTCTCCTACATCGTCGTCCATACCGTCGATGTCTTCGGAGTCGAAGTCGAGCATGTCGGTTAAATCATCGAAAGTGGCTACAAAGTGGGTGGTGGGTGGGCTTTGAATTTCTTCGGCGTCCGCATCCCAACCTTGCCGACCATAATCCGGCCAGGGCTCTTCTGATAGAGAGAGAGACTTTAGTGAATTCAGGATGTCACCGAAGGGCGAGTGCTGAAAGATGTCCGCGGCGGTGAACTCCGTGATCGGCGCCCAATCGGATTCGATTGGCAGGGGCGCGGAAGGTTCGGAGTCCGGAGAGGAGTCCGGCACCTTGGAGTCACGAGCTTCGCAAAGGACAGGTATGGTGTTTGGCTTGATCGCCGTAGAGATTGCAGCCCCCGCGGCGGTGTCTAGCCATCTGTCCTCGATTGGCACAGTCGGCTCCGAGCTAAGGGTCGGAACGGACACTGGTGCGGCCTCCAGGGCACTATTCAGCAGCAGAGCTAGATCATGCCCATCGTGACAGTGCGGCGCGCTTGGTTGTGGCTCGAAGCCATCGAAGATCAAGTCTCCGCGGACGTCGGCCGTGTAGTTCAAACTTCTAAATCTGACCTGATGGCCAGGGGCGTAGCTTTTGATCTGCTCCAGATGGCCAAGCGAATTGGCCAGCAGTGCAAAGCCACCGAATACGAAGATCTGTCCGGGGAGAAAGTCTCACCCTGGACCGCATCGTTGTTGATGATCGGAGGAGCCATCGGGCCTAAAGGTGACGACATAGAGGAACTCTCAATGAAAGCATCAATGTCGGTGTCAAAATCGGCGGATCTCGGGTAGGGGGTCCCGAACTGTGCGTCTAGGCAGATGGTAACAGGAGACAAGGGACACGATGTTTTACCTGTGTTCGGCCCTCTCGATGGAGGTAAAACCCTACTCCCGCTTGATTAATATTGATGATATGGGTAGTACAAGAGTAGATCTACCACGAGATCGAGAGGCTAAACCCTAGAAGCTAGCCTATGGTATGATTGTTGTTCGCCCTTCGGATTAAAACCCTCCGGTTTATATAGGCACCGGAGAGGGTTAGGTTACATGTAGTCGGTTACAATGGGAGGAGATCTACATATCCAGTATCGCCAAGCTTGCCTTCCACGCCAAGGAAAGTCCCATCCGGACACGGGACGAAGTCTTCAATCTTGTATCTTCATAGTCCAGGAGTCCGGTCAAAGGTTATAGTCCGGCCATCCGGACACCCCCTAATCCAGGACTCCCTCAGGTATCATTGACATCAAGTTTATTGGCCTTTACATTGCTCCGTGAGGTTCTTGTGGATATATCAGTGTGTGCAATTATATCTAACATGCATGGAAGACAATTAGTAGTTAGATTTATGTAATGAGTGCCTATAGGAGACGACATAAATAGTAGGACTGGGGTTAACTAGCAGCAACAGGTCTCAAAAACTAAAGGGAGAACATGATGAAAGCTACGTAATATGTATCGCTTGTACTTGAGATTAACTAGATGGCACACAAAAGTATTAAAGAACAACATAGGTAATACTAGAAGTGGTATAATACTATAATCACCAGCCTGTGGGATAGCATTGGCTGATGGATGATAACTATGGAACAACGTTACCTAAAGAACTGGTATCTTAGCTGAACTATGGAACAACGTTAACTCCTGAACAAGACCCGTAAGAAATCAGCATGAATATACAGTGAAATGTGATAATCTATTTTCCATGCTTAGATGAATAACAAAGCCATAAATGTTGCACACAAGTAAGATGAGGGTACAACCTATCTGGCCGCCATCCATAGGAGTGAGGATCATGTGCTGACTTGTCAATGGCCCTGCAGTTTTTGTGGATGTCCATGTCGGGCACGCGCATTTGATGCAGGGAACTGTTGAGTGGGGACTATAGCTCCCTTCTGGTGTATGCTTCCCTTGTTGGAGCAGCTGCGGTGAGTCGGAAGACGGTGTGGCTGAAGATGCAGATAATGCATAATGTTAAGGATGACACATCTCTTTGATCTGAATAAATACACTAAGAGATCAACAGCAAGGTACGAGAGGGTCACACGTCTGTTGACTGAGACTAAACTGGGGTCACACGATTTTATTTTATTTTGGTACTGTCCGATCTACGCCGGATGGCTTGATGGCTATCTTGTGCCTCCCGGCTAACACTGTTAGGAATCTTCCCCAAAGAACCAACGACCAACGGTAGAGCAGCTTGCCTCCGCCGTCCATGGCCCCGGCCAAAACCCCGCTCCCCACCCCACCGCACTACCGTGGTTGCGCCGCCCCTGGGCCAATCCACAAAGACTCCCCGTCATCCAGATCCGCCGGCGGCAGTACCTTGAACCCACGCAACTCTAAGATAGCCATCTAAGTGTTGCTTCCGCGGTGAACTTGCGGCCCCACACCCTTACGTTAGACACCAGCCAACCGGCAGCCTAGGAGCTCCGCCGCCTAGAGGGGTGCTGCTTCCCATTGGGAATCGATTGGCCCAGAATAAAAATTCAGACAACTGACGCCTAAATAAAGTGATTTGAGATGAGGGTGCGACCTATCTGGCGGCATGGTGAAGTCGGCAGGTCCAGCTGCCGAGTCGGTGAGGCCGGTGCGGTTGTGGTGGCCACTGGCGGCAGGGAAACAGCGATGTCGCGACGGTCGACGGCTACGGGGAAGCAGCGCCGGGACTCTGGACGGATCCAAAGTTGGAGCCGCTCCGGCGCCGTGAACAACGGCGGGGGTGAATCGGCTCCTGTAGGGTTCATGCGGCTGTCATCGAGGCAGCTCCAGCAGCACGGAGTAAGAGGCACACGGCCGAGTGCATGACGGCAAATGGACAACGTCTCCGGCATTAGGGAGGAGGGCGGCTGTGAAATTTGTGCAGTGGGGGCGCCATGGAGGAGGGGCTGTGGTTTCGCGGCTAGGGAGAAGGGAGCTTCCAGGGAGAAGGTGATTTGGCGCCCACGAGATATGAATGGGGGGGAATTGGGAGGAGGGAACCATGTTTTACTTGACACATTTGTCTGAAATGTGAGGGGAGTTATGAGCCTACCCCTGCCTTTAGGCTTCTCGGCTTGGGTCTGTGTATTGAGAGTCGGGGATAGTAGAGTAACTTTGCTTCTCCCCAAATAGTGGGCGGGGGCGATTTCGGGCGAGGAGGGCGTGTTTTGAAATATAGTGGGCGCAAGCGATTTTGGGCGAGGAGAGCGTGTTTTGAAATAGTGGGCACAAGCTATTTCGGGCGAGGAGAGCGTGTTTTGCCGACCATGGTTTATGAATTATTCGGCACATGTCATTTCGGCCGAGGAGAAGGCGCGCTTGGATGAAGTTACGAACCTACCCTCGATGCACAACGGGCCAATTAATGCGTCTCCCACATAGGACGGTAATTTTGCGTCTCCCATTTATTTGCTTGGGCGAATTCAACCGAGCAGAGGATGTTTAACAGTTCGTTCAAAATTTGGGAGAAAGAGCATCCACGTCTACCTTACCAAGTCGATTCTAATCAAATTTAGAAATATTAGCTTGCCACTTCTTTTTTAGATGGAGAGATGATGCTCGGGAGTAATGTGTTTTTACATGCTCGTTGCTAGCGATTTACTATATGATAAATAGTTGACCCACTAAAAAACGGGAATCAAACCCAAAATGAAATATCTTGATTCAATGAAATAGCTCGTTCACCAGGTCAAAAATAGTGAACTAAATCCAAAATTGAACACCTAAATCGAATAGCATGTTGTATAGTATTATAGTACTCCATGAACATGTTGAAAGTCAAATTAATGAACTTGTTTGATATACGCATATATCTGTTCATGTGTGGATTGCTGACAACATGTTCTCCAATTTAAATATTTGAATGCAAGTTTATATCGAAACATGGTTTATATCAGTCTTTGATGCATAAAACGCGACCTCCCCCTCTCCCGGACTCCTGCTCTCTCTCTCTCTATCTATCTCTCTCTCGCCGACAATCTTCAATTTTGTCGCACGCATCCAACACACAAACCTTGTTGGTCCTCTCTCTTTCTCTCCATCTCTCTCTCTCTCTCTCTCTCTCTCTCTCTCTCTGTGTGTGTGTGTGGGGGGGGTCTTTCCAGTTCGCATGCATATATACTCCATCTATAGGTCGCTCTCGCACACTATGTATGATTCTCTAGTCCAAGCTAGATATCTTGGGTGCACTCATCTTACACACACAAATTCCTTGGCTCGTTGCCCGTAACTCTCTCATGCACCACTATGTCGTCTCGGAGCTCTTCCCCTCTCTCTCAAACTCTCCATATACCTGGTCACACATACACATGCATATCTCACTGCACTGATAGGCCCATCTAAAATTATATCTCTCCCCTCGCTCTCTCTCCATATCACACGCACACACACACAATCTCATGCCTAGCTAGCCAAGTATGATGGTCTCTCACTCAATTGTAGGCACACGCAGTCCCCCTATATGTATATGACTAGCTAATCTTAGTCTCCATCACAAACATGTGCATGGTCTATCTCGATTTTTCTCGGGCATCTTTCTATCGCAAGACGCACCTCCCTCGATCTCCCACCCATATAGTCCCCTCACGATCTCGAGGGGTCTCTATCACAAACACACCTCTCGCCTCCCCATGCGCCCATGTGTCCCTCTCGACCTTTGTTCCTTGTTGGCCGACCTCTATTGGACATGTGCTATAGGGTGTCTCTCTCCGCTGCAAACAATCACACACTAGCTATCTTCATGTATCTCCTCGCCTCGCTTTTCTATCTGGAGATGCATGCGTGATATGTTCGCTAAGAAACGAAAAACACACACTCTCTAATTTATCGCTTGTTGTCACTTTCCTTTCACACACACTCTTTTTGCACACTTACTCATTCTCCTTCACACGCACTTGATCCCTCTCGACTTAGGCACTCTCCTCGATCCATAGCATATTGATTTATTGAAAAGTCAAACATCACAAAGTTTGACCATGTACGTGGAGAAAAACAATTACATCTGGAACGACAAACATATACCATTAGATTCACCATGAGATGTAGTTTCGTATGATGTATCTTTGGTATTGAAGATATAAATAACATTTGTGTAAACCTGGTCAAAGTTTCCAAAGTTTAACTTCTAAAAAAATTACATACACTGCATTATCAAGCGGATGGAATATTTCTCCCCCCTCCCCTCAGCTATCTGATGCACCACTCAGCCTTATCGGGGCTCCTCAATCTCTCTCAAACTTTATATCTCCCTAGTTCACACATACACATGTCTCGCTCGCGCTATACATATAGACCCATCCAACACTCTCCGCCCTTGTTCTCTCTCTATGTGACATGCACCCCTAATAAGTACCATAATCCTCACTCCATCATAGGCGCAAGCACTCCCCCCCCCCTAAGCATGATTATCTCTCACTAGCCATCAGGAACACACGATTGTCTCCTTCCATCCATACGCCTATCTCGATATCTCTCGGGTATCTTCTATCACACACACACCTTGTCACTCGATCTCCCACCCATGTAGTCCCATCATGATCTCCAGGGGATCTCTCTATGACAAACATACACTCTCTCCTCCCCATGTCTGCATTTTCTCCGTACGTCTCTCTCGACCTCTCTCCCTTGTTTGTCAGACCCCTCTTGGCCACGTGCTACGGTTCGTGCTCTCTTGGTTGCAAACAACCACACACTATCTCCTCACCTAGCTTCCATTGTCGAAGATGCATGTGTGATATGTTGCATAAGACACACCCGTTTTTTCTCGACTTTTATCGAGTGTTGTCCATGTCTCTTTCACACACGCACACACACTTTTTTCACTCACTCTTTCTATTTCACTCTCTCTCTCTCTCTCTCTCTCTCTCTCTAGTTAGGGACTCTCTCACATCCATAAGCATATGGATGTTTTGAAAAGTCAAACCTCAGAAAAGTTTGACCAGGTATATGTGGAGAAAAACATTTACATCTAGAAAGATCATTAGATTCATCAAAACATGTACTTACTCTTCATACTATCATTTATCTTTGGTGCTGTAGATATAAGTAATTTCTTTATAAACTTGGTCAAAGCTTCAAAAGTTTGACTTAAAAAAGATGTTGGAACTACATTATCGAACGGAGGGAGTAGCTCTTTCTCTCTCTCTCTGCTATCTCTCACGGGCCTCCCCTCTCACATGAACACTATACCGACGGATTATATGCTCACTATGCCAGCGTATAGCTCTGTATATTGTTTAGTTGACCGGTCAACCAGTCCACATGTTGCCTTGTCAGCTCGTGTTCTGTATCTTCGTGTGCTGGCCCATGTGGTAGTGGGTGAAAATAAGTAAACTAGAGGCCCATTTGACACGCGGTGAAGTAAACAAAGTTGAAACCACTCGGGGTAGCACCCCGCACGCTAGTAAATTGAGGGCGCATTGAGGACACACTTCTTCAGCGTGGACGATGCACTCGCGCACAATTCACCACTACGCGGCGGCATGCACAGAAGGACGCACTCACGCACACCTAGCACACAACACACCAGCACACGTGTACACCGGCGTCGTCGCCGGTCGAGATGGACGGCGAGCCAGCCAACAAGCGGAGGCGGCTCGAGCCAAAACCGCATCCGGCGAGCCTGGACTTCATCAGCAGCCTCCGCGATGACATGCTGCTCGTCATCATCGGCCTCCTTCCCACCAAATCTACCGTGCGGACCACCCTGCTCTCTCGGCGGTGGGGCCCTCTCTGGCGCCGCGTCCCCCTCAACCTCACCATCGACAGCTGCCTATGCGACGGGGATTGCAAACGCATGGCCGTAGTCTCCAAGATCCTTTCATCGCACCCTGGGTCAGCCAGACGCCTTGACATCCGCATGTTCAGTACCAACTGCAAGGTCTAACCCAAGTTCGATGAGTGGTTCTTATCCCCCGCCCTAGATCAGCTCGAGGAGCTCAGCTTTGAAGCTGGTCGATGTCGCTTCGCTGCCGTCTGTCCGCCCGCCAACGCCAACGCCAAGGCCAGGCCCAGCTTCAACTCCTGCTATCTTCCCCAGACAATGCCGCTTCTTCTCCCTCAACTCAAGCAGCTCGACCTCTTCGACGTTGTCATCTCAAGAAGGCTATGGAGCACCTGCTCCAGCTGTATCAAGCGCCGAGTACCTTCGCCTTGAGCAGATCCACGGGTTCATTAGCCTCCACATCGCCTCGACGAATCTCCGATGGATTTATGTGTCTTGCTGGCCCCGCAACAAGACATCAATTAGGAAGAGATCACTCCAGCTATTCCACGTTATGGTCACTGAGAATGCGCCTTTCCTTGAGAGATTGCTTGTATCGGATCTAGAAGGTCCAAAAAAATCAGGGTCATTGACGCGCCAAAATTAACAGCGTTGGTGCACTCGTCTGCCAAATTCTTCGAACTCTTTATTGGATCCATAATCGTTCAGGTACAACACTCATCTTCTTCTCCGTCTTCTTGAAATTCACATTTTTAAATTTCTTCTTGATGTATTTACGACCATCTTCCAGAAAATGATTCCCACAAGCTTGACCTAGTCTATGCGCATAGTGAAGATCTTGGCAAAAAATCTATCGGCCCCAATCTGGATCAAGTTGTTGGATTCCTTACATGCTTTCCGTGCATGGAGAAGCTACTCATCGAGGTGAAACTTCTTTCCTATTAATAAACGGTAATCACAACGTAGCTCGAATATTTTGTAATTTTCCCAAATTACGATGACAAGTGTAGTGTTCAAAACTACATCTACGCATTGCATCGAAAGAAATGTTTTTAGTATTTTTTTTCTCATGTTATCACCTGCATCGTTTTTTTGTTGTACTACTATAGTAGCCTAGGCTAGTCATAGTGGAAAGTAACTTAGACTACTCCAGTAACTCTATGGTTACCGTAAGAGCAAGTACTACCTCCGTCCTGGTTTACTCTTCCTATTTTGTAGTATCAAAAATTGACCATAGATTTAACTGACAAAATGTTAATGCATGTCACTAAGAACTATATCGTTGGATTTGTATTTAAACATAATTTCAAATGGTGTAATTTTTAGTGACCTGCATTGGCATTTTCTTACATAAATATATGGTTAAAATTTTCTACTAAATAAGAGGTAGTACAAGAGTGTGCTATAACGGCCCTCCACTATGTAGGCCAAAACACGTGCCAAATTCACTTGTGATGCATTTGGAATCAATGCCCCTCCATTGCTCACCTGGTGCCCCAATCTAGATCACCTACTTTGCTCCGGTGCCAAATTAACTCATGCAATGAAAAAACACTTGCGTGGGAGAGAGAGAGGACCGAGGCAATAAAAAACACTTGTTTGGAAGAGTGAGAGGCTGGTGTAGTTGGTTTGATTGATTTTTTTCATACATGTGGGTCTGTGTGCACAGCGGTGCCAACTCTCTCACATCGCGAGAGCGGTGCCAAAATCTTTTGATTTGACATCGATGCGTATTATGTGGCATACTTTTGTGAAATATGGCATCAGCCACATAGTGGAAGGCAACAAATGCCCAAGCTCTTCATATACTCCTAGGTAAATGAGAGGAAAGAGAAAGAGAGAGAGAGAGAGAGAGAGAGAGAGAGAGAGAGAGAGAGAAAATATCACTAGCCAGCCAACCCTATCGTATGAGCGAATGATATTGGTACCTCTTGATGACACGACAATCTTATACATCCAGCTGCTCTGATATGTTCTCTTCTTTTGCAGATAAAAGAATACCCAAAAGTAAAAAATGTGCTGCACTATAACAATCTCATCGAATGCCTTGATCTCCATCTTACAGAAATTGATTTGATGGACTATCGAGGAAGCACCTCTGAGATTAAATTGGCCAGGTTCTTTGTTCTAGAGGAAAGTGTGCTCAAGGTAAAGAGGTTTGGTGTTCTCTGGCGCAACAATGAATGGCGTGCTGATCACCGCAAGCGTCTAAGCCTAAATGACAAAGTCTCCGCAGAAGCTGAATTTGTTTTTGAAACATCAAGTGGCCAGAGACTCGTAAACTTATTTGCCCATTAGTGACTTTTCAGGGCGGTGGATTTTAGTTTGTACGATAATGTTGCATCCACCTAAAGTAACGAAAGTTCTTACGTAAACTTCCTAGTAATTCCCTCTTCGTAGGTGCAGCATTACTCCTAACATTTGTAATATCACCAAACTTGTAATATTGCCGTGTCCTATTCCTGCTTTTCAAAATCCTACGAATCAAACAGGTCCTGAGTTGGTGATGATGTTGTGCCTGCCATCTTTCACCAATAGCCGTCAGATCTAGATATTATGCATACAAACCAAACTTCTCTAGTTTTGCAAAAAGATGCCCGCACTTGTTCCCTATTTACAAACAACTCCTTGTCTCTCACAATCAGCCTTATCTCCTCCCCACCACATCTACAAGGCCATGGAAAAATCTGGCGTGATGGCCGCTGCCGGCGCCGTCCACCCCCCAATCATGGTGTTCCGTGCAATGCACGGGCATCTACGCATGGGAAATTATGTCGAACACGGCTAGGTATACAGCCATGATAATAGTGACTGCAGACGGTGAGGCTGACTATGGTATGCCAAACACGGCGCCTATACTCAGGTGTCATCTCTGGCGTAGGGTCTTGTCACTTCACTGTGAGGAGCAGCACGTAATAATTTGACCAACGGGTAGTATAGTGCTACTACATTGGTAGTACTACTACTACTTGTACTAGCACCATCGTCTGGATTTAGTAGTACTACCACGTCCATCTGGATTTAGTATTTGACTAGCAATATCTAGTAGTGCATGTCACAAAAAATGTACCACTCCCTCTGTAAATAAATACATGGTTTATTGTTTTATTAATGTCTTTTCGGTACTTAAGGCTGGTCATAGTGGGGAGTAACATATACTAGTATCATGCATATGATACTAGTGTTAGTATCATGCATATGATACTAGTGTATGATACTACATCCATAGTGCATAGTATCATAAAGTAGTATCATAGATGGTCTCATTTATTGCCAGATGGTCCACGACGCCGGCCTGCTGCCCGCCACCGAGGAACCTCTCCAGGTAGTGCTTGAGGCCGCCAGGGCGAGGGGCCGCTTGGACAACAGCTTCGTCTCCTTGTTCGACGAAGTCCTCGTGGGCTTCCTCGACAAGTTCACCATCGTCAAGAAGCTCGCGGACGACCTTGACGTACGCCTCCAGCCCACGCGCCCAGGCTCTGCAATGCCTGCCACGCTCAATGGCCTCTATGGTGACAACCTCTTTGACACACTGGTGGCCCTGCGACTACCCGCCGTCGCGCCGGAGAATGTCCACCTCGAGATCGCGCTCGCCGCGTAATGCCTGGTGCAGCAAGACACCATCGACATAATCATCCACGTTTACGCGCAAATCGTCCACAAGGACTGTACATGCAAGAGGAGGACGATAGGACGCTGGCCTTCTTGGACCCGCAGGGCAACCTTGGACGGCATTGTTCAGAAGCACGTTGAGCTTGCCGCCAACGCCGCTGCTCCTCACACGTCGGTTAGTGACCCGGTGCACTAGGGCGTGAGGATGTCGTTGATGGATCCGTATGTATCCTTATCTTTCCGTCAAATCCATGTAGTAGTATATGGTACTACTAGTAATTATCTTACCTTTCGCATCAACTTCATAATTTTCCTACGCATCTATGCATGAACCGCGCCGTAACCAAACTTCTCATTACTCTACGGAAAATCGTTATTTCTATCTATCGGTCGCGCCATGGAGCGTAACCAAATTTTACAAGTTACAAGTTCAAAAGGAAAAGCCTGCCGCCTTCGCCGCACCCCCACACGGTTGGTCCGCACGCCGCTCAAGGGGGAATGCGTTGTGTTGCATTTTCACTTACAAGTGGGACTGCAGCTTGAGCAAACCGACTATCGGCAAACCCCACCCGCCCACATCTGCCGGTGGCTGAGAAAACAGGAGGGAGAAGAGATGGTTGTAGCATGGACTCCAAGAAAATTGGTGTCGTATGGGACTCGTGTGGGTGGCGTGTGCCGTACTGCTAGACATGAATGCTAGTTATGGCCCATGCCACCCCACTATATCGAGGTGCTGGTTACGTAGAACAAACTTCCTGGATTTTGTGCTCAGCCCTCCTCTATCTCTCTTCTCAGCCAGCCAGCAGACACGCGGAGCCCATCGTCTGTTTGCTCATATGCGGTCCCACATGTCAGTGAAAACGCAAGAGGACCCATTGAACCTACACATCTTTCACCTCGACATGCTGAAAAACAAATCCAATAAAGATCTTCGGTGGCCGCTTTTGGAGTTACTTAAGAGTAGTAAGATTCTATTTACAGTTTAACCCAAGATGCACATCACGTGGCTTCAACTACCACTCTATTTTCTTGCATGACACGACCTGGATGCTGGACGTCCCACGTGTCAGCAAAAGGAGGAAGAACTCGACCAAATCTTCGGTTGTGCTCTTGGATTAGACCAGTTGTGCTAACTTAAAATTTTATTGTGTAGAATGGATGCAAGTTTTGGTATTGGGAAGAAGAGTACAACGATATATTGATAGAGCGCAATTTAGTAGATGTTCTAGCACTTTTAGCTAGCATAGAGGCTAGAGATGAGACTAGTGCACTTGTTAATAGAATAGAGGCTAGACACGTCTACTTCTTTACAGTCGAAGAAGAAAGAAGCACGCAGGATCGAGCCTCCGTAGATCAACCATGAATGTATCGAGAAGGCACTAATCCAACTTACAGGAGCAGTTATGGAAGTTTGATATCTTCTAAAATGTATTCTTGTGGTTCTTGTTTTTCTAGTCAAAATTTTTGTGATGTATTTCCATGTACCAAAAAATCAATTATGAAAAAAAGGATATGTGGTTGCAAAGAAAAATGTACGCGGCCGGGATGCGTCCGCGCGTTCGGCGCACGGCCACCGCATCCGAGAAATGGCCCGGACACGACCACATTGCCCTACCCAAACGGACAGAATCCAGGCAAAACGGATGTCCGTTTGGGGTCGTGCATTGGAGTTGGCCTTACAAGTGGGACCACAGTTGAGGAAACCGACTATCGGCAAACCCCCACGTTGCCCGCCGTGCGATGGCTGAGTTAGAGAAACGACGAGGTTGAAGAGATTGTTGTAGCACGGACTCCAACAAATATGGTA
Organism: Aegilops longissima; assembly: GCA_021605205.1. Classification (NCBI taxonomy): domain Eukaryota; kingdom Viridiplantae; phylum Streptophyta; class Magnoliopsida; order Poales; family Poaceae; genus Aegilops; species Aegilops longissima. The sequence continues at coordinate 464,967,386 of CM038680.1, forward strand.
TCTGATGGAAGTCGTGATGGTGGCGTGTGCCGTACTCCTGGACGTGAATGCTTGTTCTGGCCCATGCCACCCTACTACTCCTACTACTTATAGTAGTAGTATCGAGGATTCGAGGTGCTGGTTACGTACAGCGAACACATTAACATATGGCCCAGCTCACACTGTGGCCAAGTTTCATGGAGTCTGTGCTAGGTTAAAAAGTGTTGTTTGTGAGGATGGGTGGCTGGTCTCAAGTTTAAAACTTGTTGTATTACGTATGTAGACGTAGAGATAGTGCAGCATGTGAAGCTAGTACAAATAGTGTACTATTGTTGATTGGCCTCATCCGATAACCTGTTGCAATGCACGTACAATTATGTATTTGGAAAATATTTTTTTGCCTCGTCGCAGCACCCACTCAGAGAAGCGACTCGAAAGCCATTCATAAATTTAGTAAGTTTATCACAGGCATATCATTTTATTACATACAACAGGTCATCAACCCACAACGACAACGAGGATACATTATAAATACTAAAGTTTTCATCACACAACAAATAACGAGCAATGAAATGAACTTCAACTCAACCAGTCCTCGGTGTTGGAAACGCTTGCTTTGAACCACAAGCGATTCTCTGGGAAGAGCCAGCCACTGTCAATCTCGAGACCAACGCAGGACTGATCATCCAGGCTGAAGCGGCCTACTATATCACGACCAGGGTAGGGAACCACCGCAATGTCCGACGTATAGATACAGTTGCTTCTCATAAATGGTAGTAACGTTGTGTCAACAGCAGTTGGATCGCCTTTCACCATCATTGGATAGTTTTGTCCAAGGAAGAGCGAGTTTGCTCCAAGACTATCAATACTGTACCAAGGAGAAGGTGTTGGCGCTAGCACACTAGTATCCATCCCGAATACCATGCAACGGGTGTTGGAATAGGTCCGGAGAGTGCAACCATGGGAGACAACACCAGCTCCCTCAGTAGTAACATCAGTAGTGGGCTGTATACAGACAAGAAGGGGTGATCCATCGGAAGTTGCCAGGCGCCACTGAGTATATGGGCTCTCCTCGTCCTCATGCGCGTGATCATCACCATCTTCATCTCCCCCTTGGTTATAAAATTTTTCAAGTATAGGCGGTGGAATGTTCACAGGACCTTGGAAACACAAGAAGAAGGTTAAATAGTAGAGAAGGGAAACTTGCTAACTCGCATGCATCTGGATGAAACAATTATAATTACAGTGGAAGACAAACATACCGAAACTATGAGGATCCCATGCAAAAACAGTGCCACGAGTGGTGGCAGCAAACACAAGACCCTCGTATTCAATTGCACCACAGTACACATCCGTGTATAGAAAGTGATTTTTGAGCAATATCCATCCAGTCAAATCACGAAGGATGGCAACAGGCTTGTCGAAGATAGCAACAACTTGATAGTTCTTGTAATTCCAAGAGCGGTTGGGAACTCGAGAAATTGCTATCTTCCGTAGACGAAAGTCACCATGATCATATTTGAACGTACGTAGATCATCTATGTGCTCAACCTCAGGGCACTCGGAAAAATTTGGAAGTGGAATCTGCTGACGAGTGTACACATTCACAAGTTCCCACTCGCAATTGTACCCAATATAAACAACCCAATCTCCATTTGCGCCTGCCCAAGCCTTGCCCTCAAGCGATGGCATCTTAACATCATACGTATCATTATCAAGCGACATCAACTTCCACAAGGCGAGGCTTCCCTCGTCCCCGCGCCAGTCAGCAGGGTCACGACGAAGAAGATAGGGGAGATCAAACTGCTCCTGGACCCTTGGGTTCCTTGTAATGATGTTATTAGTTGAGTCGAGAATGTTCTTGAACAAACCTGCCATGCTAGCCGTGGTGATGACGTCGCACCGATCAATGAGTTCCCCCACCACGTCATCTTTCAGATTGGGGGAAGAATAACAGGGTCATTTCCGGCTTGTTCCCTCCATGGAGAAGACGATCGAACAATGGTAGAAGGAAGGGTGAAGGCAAATGGAGGAGGGAGGAAGAGCGTGCGACAACAGTTCCAAATCGAGAGGGAAAGGCGAAGAGTCGGTGGACGGTTGCCAGTTTGCCACGGTACACAAAGAGGCGCCCCGGCCTACACGTCCTTTCGGAAATTGTACAAAAGGACTCGCCGTCTTCTCACTGACATGTTGGAACGGGACCACATGTCAACGAAACATGGTGTGTAATTTCTCCTGCAAAATGCAATCTGGCTGCGTTGGCCCGAGGTGCCGCATTAGTTATCGACCATTATTTTTTTAACATACAATCTGAGTAGATAGCTCCTGTGGTCATCACACGTGAGCGGATATATAGGTGGGCTAGGTGGACAGGCGGTAAGTGCTAGAAGAGTTGATCTCGGAAAAAGAGTTGATCCAATGCTTGGTTTTGTTTGGATTTTCCAACTATGGCCATTGGATAGAGTCAATCAATGGCTTACATTCAAAGTTATTCTCATACTATAGAATGGTATAGGAACGTGGAGAGATTTGGTTGATTTTATATTGATGAACAATATAAAATATTATGAGTGCAGACGCTCCACCCCGAGGTTTGTTGCTCCTTCTCGGTTGTCGAGAATCTATGTTCTTCCACTCTTTCGTTTAAGACATGATCTTTGTTCATCCTTTTGCCGACACGCGGGACATATATATGCCTCCATTTTAAAAAATCATACTATATGCCTCCATGACACGCGGGACATCTAGCATCAAGGTGGCATGACATGCAAGAAAATGGAGATATGCAGTGCATATGTGAGTGTCGGTGTTCTGGGAATGGGGGTCCCCAGACTTGCCTGCCTGCGGCCTGCGGCGTGGCTCAAAGGAGGCCCAGGACAGCCCATCTCCATCAACACAAGCTCAAGACCCTCGCGAGGGGCCAAGCCTCGCGGGGCGGACGACCAAGAGCTTCCTCAGGCGCAGCCTCGTCAGGCTGGCTCACGAGGAGGCGGAGAGTTCTAGGCAGGGTACCTAGCGAGGTGCCCGTGACGCAAGCCATGACGACCAAGGGCGCCAGTCGGGCGCCAGCCCGCGCAGCGTCCTCCTTTCCTCTTTGGTGCAAAGGGAGCAAGCGCAGGCAAGAGCATCAAGCAAAGGCATCCGTTCCGGTGCAACAAGACCAAGACCAACCCCAACGGCTGGAATGCAGACATCGTAGAGCCCAAGCAGGCGTCATCACCAGAGCCTTTGGCAGGCGAGGACCAACTTTAGTCAGGATAAGTGTACCCGCTGTTCCCCTTCGAAATGGCCAATTGTTGGCGCCCTTCCCGCTTAATATTTGGGAAGAGGCCCAGGGCCTTTGCCTATATAAGTAAAGCTAGCCGCCACGGAGGGGGGATGCAGCATTCGGAACCCAGAGAGAGAGATAGAGACCCAATCTCAAGCTAGAGCGACGGACACCACCTAGCAGTTCATCACACCCGCCAAGAATGAGACTCGCGAGGCTGTTCTTCCCTGTCTTGTTCTTCATCAGCCCAGAGGCAATCCACCACACCACAAACTAGAGTAGGGTATTACACCACAACGGTGGCCTTAACTAGTATAAATCTTGCATCTCTTGTGTTGTTCTTGCTAGTAGTTTAGGTCCCTGCGATTCGGCGAGGTACGAGACGGTGGAGGGTTGATCTCCGCGCGCACCCCTGTAGTTCGAACCTTAAGGGTCTGCTGAACCCGAATCGACATTTGGCGCGCCCGTAGGGGTGCGCCGAATATGCCTTTCGTCGCCTCGTTTTTCCCCGACCACCGCAACCATGTTCGACGCTTGTCGCCTGCTCGCCGAAGCGCCGAGCCGCTTCGCCTCCCATGTCGCCTGACGGCCCCGCCGGCGGGCGCCTCGCTGCTCCCGCCACCTGCTGTCAACGCCGCCACCGGCCGGGCCGGAACGAGCAGCAAGCGCCGCCCCAAAGACTCTGTCCATGAGGCGGGATTTGCCGCACCGCCACGCTTTCGCCACCCCCGATGGTTCTTCGTCGCGCGCTTCGAAGCGCCATGGAGGCCCGAGATGCACCTATCGCGCTAACGAGCTCCTGCGCTACCGCTTCCGCCGACGACGTTTACGAAGAATGGCTCGACCGCTGCCGCTGAAGCTCGTCTCGCTGCGGGAGGCGACTCGCGCCGTCTGCCTCGGCCAAGACCGCACCTGCCTGCTGGGCGATGAAGCTCTGGGCGCCACCGCCTCTTCCTAAAGACGGCGCCTGTTTCATATGCGCGGCTCGGCCGAACCCGCTCCGCCAGCGCCGCGCAAGAGCAGAGCTGCCAAGAAGTTCTCGCCCAAGAAGAAGCCGCCCGAGCGCCCCGCTCCAAAGACGCTAAGACCCTCCGCTGCCCCTCACACGGGCGCAGGAGGCCAGCAAGACCAAGCTCTCTCGCCGTCCGAGGCCCCTCATGTCACGGCGAAGCTGCCGCGCTTTCACCACCGAAGGCGCAGCGTCAGTAGCCCGCAAAGTTCAAGCCGACCTGCCTCCACGCCACGACGACACGGCTGACCTCGGAGTTCCTCCAGCTCTGAGCTGGGCTTCGAGGCTGCCAACGGGATGAAAAGGTCATGACGAACTGGTTTCCCATGGCGCCAAGGACGGAGCCCGCACTGCTCTCGACCGCCCTGTGCACGATCTCTTCTCGGGCCGAGATGCGCACCCGCTTCATCGCCAACTTCCGTGGTACTCGCGACCGCCACCCGCCGTGAGCGATATGCGCCGGATCAAGCAGCAGCTAGGGGAAACCCTGCAAAAGTGCATCCAGCGCTTCAACAACGCACGCCTCAAGATCCCTGTGGTAACGGAGGAGGCCATCATCTTCGCTTTCTCCGACGGCGCGCGCGACGCCAAGATGAAGGAGGAGCTGGCGATGCATGAAGATCCGTGCACCTCCCCGAGCTGTTCAACATGGCGACTGGCGCGCCAGGCTGAGGAGGGCGCCTCCCTCCTCGAGCTGCCCGCCGGATCCTCAAGAGAAGAAGTCCAAGGCCAAGGACGTGAAGCGCAAGGGGGCTGCCGTGCTCGCGGCCGAACCAGACACCAAGCGAGGCAGAGATCAGCCCGAGTCCTCCAAGGGCAGCCGGTACTGCGTGTACCACGACCTCCACACCCACAACACCAATGAATGTCAAGAGCTCCGGCCGTGCGCGAAGGAAGGGTCGGCAGACGCCCCGAGCGCAGCGACCGGGGCTACGGCCGAGGAGGAGGAAGGAATGCAGGACGCTGGGAAGACCGCGGCCCGCGCCAAGGGTGGCGCGACCAACCTCGCGAGGACCGCTGGCAAGACCCACTCGCGAGGGGGGCTGGAGGATCAGCCTCGTGAGGATAGCCCGCAGGGAACGCAGACCTCCTCTCCGCCGCCGCCACCAAGGAGAGTCAAGACCGCCATCAGACGAGGGGCTGGGGCTTCCAGAAGCGCGGCGATCGTCAGATCCCGGGCGGAGCTCAAGCCCCAGCCTCTCACCGCATCTTCAAGCAGTTAGCCCGCGAAGTGAAAGCAGTCCTCCCCAAGATCGAGTCCACGCGCCCTCTCAGGTGGTCGGCTTGCGCCATCACGTTCAGCTCAGTGGATCAGCTCAAGTGCGCAACCACAGCCGAAGTTCTTCCTATGCTTTGCTCCCCAATCATCAGCAACGTGCTGGTCACTAAGACCCTCATCGATGGCGGAGCAGGGCTCAACGTCCTGTCCGTGGAGACATTCAACAATCTTCAAGTGCCTTACAGTCAGCTTCAGCCAACCAAGCCCTTCTCCGGAGTCACCGACGGCTCCACGGTCCCGATCGCGCAGGTCCGCCTTCCTGTCACCTTCGGGGCCCGCGACAATTACCACACCGAGCTCATCGACTTCGACGTCGCCCACATTCACCTGCTGTACAACGCCATCCTCGGGTACCCAGCGTTGGCCAAGTTCATGGTCGTAACCCACCATGGCTACAACATCCTCAAGATGCCAGGAAGCGGCGGAGTCATCACGGTGCCTTGTGAAGAGAGAGATGCAGTGTGCTCCCTGGAGTGAGCTTTTCAGGCCGCATCTCTAGAAGACCCAGACTACAGCAGCAGGATGCCTCCCGAGGCAGCGCCCAAGAAGAAGAAGACATCGAACGGCCCGGCTCTTCAAGAGACAAGCCCCTCAGGGCCCGCACCGGGCCAGGGGGAGCCTCCTTCCATCACATAGGAAAGCGCGCCCGGCGTCCTCCTCAGTGCAGGGGCTCGGGCTCTCCCCGAGGGCCGCCACCTCGCCAAGGTCTCGAGGGAGGCGCTTGGGCACCACGTGGAGGCGTGTTTGAAGCACGCTTCCCGCAAGGTGAGCAAGACCAGGAGGACAGAACCTCAAGAGTTCATCAGCAAGGCCATCCAGAGCTACAGGAGTCAAGGGTCATGAGGGCAGCCACCGCCACTCACTGTGGCCCCCATCCAGCGAGGATGGTGGGCTGCACGCCTGATCGACTTACCAGGCTCAACCGAGCCGATCTCAAGAGCGCCTGCCCTCGCGAGTGGGACGCTATGCAGGGTCCGCCCCACAGCCACGTGACGCATGCCTTATGGCTCGCCAAACGCGGCTGCAGGCACCAGCTGCCTCATGAGGACCATCCTGAGGCTCAAGAGGTCGCACGCCGCAGCCCCGTGAAGATGGAGATGGCCCATGAGGAGCCACCGCGCCCGAGCCTTCCGAGGCCCCCGGCCTGGGGCTCGTCAGATCGGCTCCCGCAGCCCATCGAGTCTGCTACATCAACAACCCTTCATCCCCAACATCACCAGTGACATCTTTAAGTTTTATTTCCTACTGGGAGCGCCTTCAGGTCAGATATTCCCAGTGCCGCGTGGGTCCGCCCCTCGCATGTATCCTTTATTTCATGTCTTTAGCTTATCCTGCTGGGGCGCCGGGCTGCATCATCCCCAAGCCGCCGGGCCACCCCAGCTGCATGTATCCTTCATGCGCTTTCATTAGGATTATGCCTCGCTCCACCATGCTTGTTATTTGGTGCCTTCTCCGGGTGGCGAAATCTTGCACGCTAAAGGGGGTGCCCGAGCATCGCGACTGTGGCTCCTACCGCTCTCCAGCCCTCACCCTCCGGTCTTGTCCATGGCATCGCGACCGGCTTGCCAACGACGGTAGAGACCAGCCCGAGAGCCGGACCCAAGGACGAGAGTTTCACCATCCAACCCAGCTTGCTGCTAAAGGGGGTGCCCGAGCATCGCGACTCAGGGCTCCTACCGCTCTCCGCCCTCACCCTCCGGGTCTTGTCCATGGCATCACGACCGGCTTGCCAACGACGGTAGAGACCAGCCCGAGAGCCGGACCCGAGGACGAGAGTTGCTGCGTCTGACCCACTTTGCGCTAAAGGGGGGTGCCCGAGCATCGCGACTCAGGATCCTACCGCCTCCGACCTCACCTCCGGTCTTGTCCATGGCATCGCGACCTGGCTTGCCAACGACGGCCGAGACGAACCCGAGAGCCGGGACCCGAGGACGAGAGTTGTGTCATCTAACCTAGCTTGCGCTAAGTTAAAGGGGTGCCTCGAGCATCGCGACTCGTGGCTCCTACCGCCTCCGCCCTCACCTCCGGTCTTGTCCATGGCATCACGACCGGCTTGCCAACGACGGTAGAGACCAGCCCGAGAGCCGGACCAAGACGAGAGCACCGCATCCGCCAAATTTGCAGTGAACACACTCAAGATAAGGCCAGAGCCAGCGCAACCCGCTTTGAGGTAGGGCTCGTGAGTCCCGCTACTGCTCACGGGTGCCCAGACACACCTCGTCCAGCCCTACCGTGCCAGCCACGTGTCGTGGTGGGGCTGTATACGCCTGGGCTCCTCCCGAGGGGAGCCCCTCCCACGCTCCAAAGGAAGCACCATGTTCACATAACGACACCGCCGAGGAGCGGCTATGCCCAGACGCATGCGGAAGCGCTTATGCTCACACTGGTGATAAACAACCGAGGGTGGCCTCCGGTCGATCAACCTCGTGGAGCCCAGAGCTCAAGTGTCCGCCTCGCCGCAACGCCTTTCCTGGGAGCACCGCGCGAGGGGCTGGGCACGGGCTGCGCCTGGTCACGCCAGACGCACGCCACCCAGCCAGCCACTCGGCCTGGTTCGTCGACGCCACTCCCCGAGCGGAGCCAAGGTACGCATGCCGCTTGAGCGCCAAGGGGACTCTGAGCATCGCGACTCAGAGCCTAACTGGTCACGTAGCCCTCACCCCTTAGTTCCAAAGGCTAACGGCGGTTGAGGTATGCGCGAGGCCTGGCTCGCAGACGAGAACGGTGGGTCCGCCTGCCTCACCTCCCTACTTGTTGTTCAGGCGCTAAGGGGACTCTGAGCATCGCGACTCAGAGCCTAACTTGTTACGTAGCCCTCACTCCTTGGTCCCGCCCCTGGTTTCGGTCGGGCTAACGGTGGCTGAGGTATGCGCAATGGCTCTGCCGTGTAGAACATAAGCAAGTAGGAAGCACAAATTTCAAGGAATTCAAAAGCAAATATTACAGTCCACACTGCCATCGCAATACCAAATGCAGTTTAAACGCCCCGAGGCATGATACACGCAGGAATTAAAAGCAAGACAGAGTCGAACGGAGTCACTTGTCGGCGGTGGAGCAGCGCTGGAGTGGGCTCGCCTCAAGCAGCAGGGGCCGCAGCGCCGCTTCGCTTGGTGTCAAGGCCTGAACTTCCCCAACAGAGCCTCCGCGCGACCCTTCACAGCCTCGGCAGCGGCAGCTGCATGCTCGCCGCCACCGGTTCCAAAGAGGCTGTCCATGTCGACGCTGGGATCGCAAGATAGATGTGGGTGAGGATCCGCTCGAAGCCACAGAAGACAAGATACGTGCCTCGGCCTTAGCCGTGGGGCCAAGACCAAGGGAGACATCTTCAAGAGCACGAATCAGGAAGGGAAGCAGCTTGGCGGGGCCGTCCTCTGCGCCGGCCAGTGGACTCTCCAGGCCGCTATCATAAAGCTCCCTCAGCAAGGTGCGAGCCTTCACTTCCATATCCATGAAGGTCACGCGATCTTCGGCAAGAACCCGCGCCTTGGCGTCCAGCTCGACCTTCCTCGCCTCCAGTTCCTGCCCCAGCGCGTCAAGGTGGTCACGAAGCTTCTTCAACTTGGCCTCCCGGTCCTTGATGGCCACCGCGAGCCTTCATGCCTTCCTCCTGCTCTCGGCGGAGGCGGGCCTCCTCGGCGAGCTGGTTCTGCAGGCCCTTCACCGCCTCCAGCCGCCTCACAATGACCTTGGATGCTGGCTGCCTCCCCAGTGGCAGCATCGCGGCTACCTTCGCCATGAACAGCCCGCTTCTCCTCGTCACAAGCCGTCGGCTTGGACCAGCGCCGCCTGAATCGGCTTGCCGGCACGAATCCAGCCAGAGGCCAGCTCCAAGCGCCCGGCCACCAAGCGAGGGTCGGCGCCCAGAAGATCCTGCCGCAGCCGGTCCAATTCAGCGGCAGCACGATCCAGGACAGCGGGAGGAGTCGGAGAGACAGCAGTTGGCGGAGTAGGAGGAGATGGCGGCGGAGCAGCCACTACGCCTTGAGGCGGAACCAGCGGCGCCACGGCAACGGTGGAGGCAGCGTCCAGCAAGGCCACCTCGGGAGTCGCCTGGGTCAAGGGGGCTGAGCTTCGCCTGCTGGCTCAGCCAGCCTCGCAAGGACGCCTCGGGCAGAGAGACCTCAGGCGCCAGATCATCTCCTTTTCGGCAACGGCACCATCACGGATGGAGCCTCAGAGCCCCTTCAGCTTCTTTCGCGGGCGCCGCCTGCCAAGGAACATGGACATCGATCTCGCAAGAAGCAATGATCAAGACGGAAAGGTGCACTTACAGTGTCGCCGCTAGTGGATCGAGCAGCCTCCGCCATACTTGAAGCCCGAGAGCCGGCTGCAGGATCAGCTTCAAGGAACCAAGAGCGCGGCGCGTCAATGATCGCCTCGGGCCGGGCGGACCCAGCTGGCCAGCCCAGTCCGTCCTTCTTCGGGATCGGGGCAGCTTCGCCTCCCCGCCATCCTCATCTTCGCTGCCGCCACTCTCGGGAGGCGGAGAAAGCGGGCTCAAGCCCGCAGGAGGGAGCCTTGACTCTCCCCCGAGTCAACCCCTCTCTGGCTCCTTTTCTCCACCTCTTCGCCGAGTCGGAAGAGGACACGCCCACCAGGTCCTCCGAGCCTCCATGGGCGCGAGCCCGTCCCTCATTGAAGGCGGGCATGGACCCCACAACCTGCTCCCAATCTCGCGAAGGAACAAGGCGCTGGGCGCCTCAGTGTCGCCACATCGCCTCTAACCAAGGATCGAGGACTGCCGCCAGATCTCGCCGCCAGGCCACGGGCTCGTGTGGCCTCCACATCGAAGCGGTATCGCGGCGGAGCCAATTGGTGCCCAGAACTCCTCAAGAGCGACGCTGCCGGTCAGCCTCGCTGCTGCCAAGGCCGATCGACTTTAGATCTCAAGGCCCATCTTTTCCAAAGACTAGCTTGGCATGGGATCCCGAAGCTCCATTCGGGACCAGTCGTCGGAGCTCTCAGCGGGCTCTGTGGGCAGGATCAGCCGAGGGTGGATGCGCCCGGCATCCACCAGGACCCACTTGCTCCGGAAGCCCTCTATCCGCTTCCCAGGGTTCGAAATGGCGATGGCTCCGCCGTAAGCGATGAAGCTCGCGCACGCGGAGATGGAACCATGGGAGAGTCGGAGGAAGAAGTAGTGGCGCAGCAAGGCCACCGAGGGCTTCACCCCAACATGGGCCTCACAATAGTAGGCGAAGATTGCCAGAAGAAGGACGGAGTTGGGATGAAGGTGCAGAGCGTGAATGTTGTAATGGCGGAGGACGGAAAAGAAGAACTCAGAGAAGGGAGGCACCAGACCGGCAATGATGGCGCTCACGAAGAACGGGTAGAAGGTACTCCCCCTACCCTCAGGGGCGGAGGAGCCGCCTTGAACACCGCTGCTCCATCGACGCCACGCGCCCGCCAACCGGGCGATTGGGGCAAGGCTCGCCACGACACATTCGGGCGGGTCCAAGGCAGAGAGTACCAGTTCGGCCGGGTTTGACGAGGAGCCATGACCGTTAGGGCATGAAGGCGGAGGGATCTCAAGGTCTTGGAAGCAGGGAGGAGAGGTGCAAGAAAGGGATCTGAGCAGCAAGAATCGAGAAAGTAAAGGAGGCAAGGAAGATGCCGCTTATAATCAACCCGACGGTTGCAGAGGCACCCACGCCCAATCAACCGCCACGCGGCGCCCAAGGTCAGAGTTGTTAGGGCCCACGACGCCGCGACTTGCCCTTTCGCCTCTCTGCCGCCAAGTTCGGGCGCGCCATGGGCCCGGCTATTGTCGGCGCTTCGGGAACGGGGTCCCTGCACTTGCTCGCCGCGCCTGCGGCGTGGCTCAAAGGAGGCCCAGACAGCCCATCTCCATCAACACAAGCTCAAGACCTCGCGAGGGGCCAGATTGCTGGGCGGACGACCAAGAGCTTCTCAGCGCAGCCTCGCCAGCTGGCTCACGAGGAGGCGGAGAGTTCAAGGCAGGTACTCGCGAGGTGCCCGTGACGCAAGCCATGACGACCAAGGGCGCCATCGGCGCGCCAGCCACAGCAGCGCCCTCCTTTCCTCTTTGGTGCAAAGGGAGCAAGTGCAAAGAGCATCAAGCAAAGGCATCCGCTTTGTGCAACAAGACCAAGACCAGCCCCAACGGCTGGAATGCAGTCATCATGGAGCCCAAGCAAAGGCCATCACCAGAGTTTTGGCAAAGCGAGGACCAACTTTAGTCAGATAAGTGTACCCGTTGTTCCCTTCAAATGGCTAATTGTTGGCGCCTTCCCGCCAATATTTGGGAAGAGGCCCAGGGCCTTCGCCTATATAAGTAAAGCTAGCCGCCACGGAGGGGGGATCCAGCATTCGGAACCCAGAGAGAGAGATAGAGACCCGATCCTCAAGCTAGAGCGACGGGACACCACCTAGCAGTTCATCACACCCGCCAAGAACAGACCCTCGCGAGGCTGTTCTTCCCTGTACTGTTCTTCATCAGCCCCAGAGGCAATCCACCACACCACAAACTAGAGTAGGGTATTACACCACAACGGTGGCCCGAACTAGTATAAATCTTGTGTCTCTTGTGTTGTTCTTGCTAGTAGTTTAGGTCCCTGCGATTCGGCGAGGTACGAGACGGTGGAGGGTTGGATCTCCGTGCGCACCCCAGAGTTCGAACCTTAAGGGTCTGCCGGAACCCGAAATCCGACAGTGAGTTGTGCACTTCGATGGCACCTAGTACTACGCAATAGTTTTTCTCCTTGATGGCACGTGAATAGAGCATGTACTCAATGACAGAGCACGGGATGGTAGCCATGGACATGGTCGGCCCTTTTTGAAGAGAGTACTAATAAATAACTTTGATGTGTCCCGTCAACTCGCATAACGACGAGAAGCTTGCTTACTACGCCTTTATCCTCGCCAACGCTGGGCGGGGTGGCTCGCAGACGAGGAGAAACTTTTGCTTACAAGCGTGGACGGCAACAGTTCATTTGGTGTCGATTGCCGTAAGTACTACATCAGTAGTACCATCATTATTGTTCGACTTCCTAAGAGGAGAATAGCCAAGCGCAAGGTCACCTACTAACCTAGTACAAGATTACTATAGCCAAAGCTGGTCCACCTTTTTAGAGCATGATTAATTAATATAGGCGGCTCTTGCAAAAGCACATCATTTAGAGCAAGTACTTTGTAGGAATAAAGGAAGTGAAACAAAAGTTGGATTGGATGCTAGATTGCCAATTAAAACATGATTACATAGGAAAAAAATCCTATAGCATTCTATCCTATGAATCAAACGACCAATGTAGGAAAATTATGAGGGGGTCTCTCCAACAGTGTTCCTTGGCTCGCACCTAGCATCACGGTGGTCGAACTTGGAGTCATTCATCTGGTACATGTGGCATCTCAGATCTAGACAAAAGGTGACGCGGCCTCTCACTTTCCTCCGCCATTTCAAGCGGCACACTGGTGGAGGGCTAGCATACTCCAATATTAGGTTGGTCACCGGATGCTGGCTATACTACTACGGTACACACACTCCAAGAAGTGACTCGATAACCATTCATAAATTGAGTCTATGACAAGCATTTGCAAATGTACCATTCATTACATACAACAAGTCATCAACACACAACGACAACAAGGATACATGTTGGATTATAGATTATTTCCAAGAAAACATTCTAGCAAATTGAAAGTGCAACTATCCCTAGGTGGTTTTGGTAATTCATAACAACATATAGCTCATTGAGCTAATGCTATTCCAAGACAAATATTTCAGGAAAGCTCAATGAATGGCATGGCATGGATGATGAAAGTGGATCCCTCAAAATATCAAGGACAAAGGATTGGCTCAAGTTCAAAAGCTCAAGACTCTACATTTTTCATTTTAGTGATCCAAGATCACACTGAGTCTATAGGAAAAGCCAATACTATCAAGGAGGGATGAGGTGTTGCTTAATGAGCCTCTTGCTTCATGTGCTTAGTGATATGCTCCAAAACCCTCCACTACTTTCTCACATCCACATATGACCTAAACCTAAAGTCAAACTCGGCCCCACCGATTCTTTCTATCCGCACCACCGAGTTCAAATGTCATAGCCACCGCCACAAACCCTAGGCAAATCGGTCTCACTGATAGGGATCTCGGTCTCACCGAGATGGGATTGTAATCTCTGCTTCCTTCGTAATGTTTCGGTCTAACTGGTGAGCGATCGGTCCCATCGAGATTACAATGTAAACTCTCTGCTTCCTTTCATAACTTTTTGTCCCACCGAAGAGCTTAATCGGTCCCACCAAGTTTACTCCGACCAACTCTCCGTTAGCTAATTATCAAATTCAGTCTCACCGAGTTTGTGTAATTGGTCTCACCGAGATTACGTTATGCCCTAACCCTAACCATATCGGTCCTACCGAGTTGCATGTCGGTCCCAATCAAAACCCTAACGGTCACTAGGTTTACTAAATCGGTCCGACCGAGTTTGATGATTCGGTCCCACCGAGTTTGGTAAATTGTGTAACGGTTAGATTTTGTGTGGAGGCTATATATACCCTCCACCTCCTCTTCATTCGTGGAGAGAGCCATCAGAACAAACCTACACTTCCAACTTACCAGTTCTGAGAGAGAACCACCTACTCATGTGTTGAGGCCAAGATATTCCATTCCAACCACAAGAATCTTGATCTCTAGCCTTCCCAAGTTGCTTTCCACTCAAATCTTCTTTCCACCAAATCCAAATCCTGAGAGAGAGTTGAGTGTTGGGGAGACTATCATTTGAATCACAAGAGCAAGGAGTTCATCATCAACACACCATTTGTTACTTCTTGGAGAGTGGTGTCTCCTAGATTGGCTAGGTGTCACTTGGGAGCCTCCGACAAGATTGTGGAGTTGAACCAAGGAGTTTGTAAGGGCAAGGAGATTGCCTACTTCGTGAAGATCTATCGCTAGTGAGGCAAGTCCTTCATGGGCGACGGCCATGGTGGGATAGACAAGGTTGCTTCTTCGTGGACCCTTCGTGGGTGGAGCCTCCGTGGACTCACAAGCAACTGCTACCCTTCATGGGTTGAAGTCTCCATCAACGTGGATGTACGATAGCACCACCTATCGGAACCACGACAAAAACATCTGTGTCTCCAATTGCGTTTAAATCCTCCAAACCTTTCCCTTTACATTCTTGCAAGTTGCATGCTTTATTTTCCGCTGCCTATATACTCTTTGCATGCTTGCTTGAATTGCATGAAGATTGCTTGACTTGCTTAAAGATAGCTAAAATCTGTCAAAGTCTAAAATTGGGAAAAGGTTAAGTTTTTAATTGGTCAAGTAGTCTAATCACCCCCCTCTAGACATACTTCAAGGTCCTACAAGTGGTATCAGAGCTTTGGTCTCCATTTGCTTTGATTTCCATAGCTTTTGTTGGTCATAGCCTTGGTTTCACAACCTAGAGAGTATGGCGCCTAGCGAGGGAAATTATCACCGAGAGGTCCTTACTTTGATGGCACTAATTTTGCTAGTTGGAAGCATAAGATGAAAATGCATATTCTCGGACATAACCCCGCCGCTTGGGCTATTGTGTGTATTGGCTTGCAAGGTGAATTCTTTGATGGGAGAGAACCGAACCGTGAAGCTAGTCGGAAGAGTTGAAGATGTTGCAATACAACGCTCAAGCTTGTGATATCCTCTTCAATGGCTTGTGCCCGAAGAATTCAACAAAATCAGCCGCCTTGAGAATGCAAAGGAAATTTGGGATACTTTGATTGATATGCATGAAGGTACCGACTCCGTCAAGGAATCCAAGTTGGATGTGCTCCAAAGTCAGCTTGACAAGTTCAAAATGAAGGATGGTGAAGGTGTCGCTGAAATGTACTCTAGGCTTGCTCTTATCACAAATGAGATTGTCGGCTTAGGAAGTGAAGAGATGACCGGCGATTCATCATCAAGAAGATCCTAAGAGCATCGGATGGAATATATGATACCGTGTGCATATTGATCCAAATGATGTCAAATTACAAAGATCTCAAGCCAACGGAAGTCATTGGAAGAATTGTTGCTCATGAGATGTCACTCAAGGATAAGGAGGAACTTCACAACAAGTCAATTGGTGCTTACAAAGCCTCATGTGAAGCCCCACATCATCAAGTGAGAAACAAACCTCAATGAAGAATTGAGCTTAATGGTGAAGAACTTCAAAAATTCTACAAGAGTAGAAGCAAAGAAAGAAGCTCTAAGTCAAGGTCCTACAATGACAAAAGATCTTCTAGTCGAGAGCGCAATTGCTACAATTGTGGGAGACCCGGACACTATTCCAATGAGTGTACGGCACCCTACAAAAGAAGAGAAGATTCTCCCAAGAGAAGAAGTAGAAGAGAAGAATCACCACCAAGAGAGAGAAGGAGTAGAGATGATCGTTATGAACGAAGACCCTCACGGAGAAGCAAGGATTCGGAAAGGAAGGACAAGTCATCAAAGAGCTACACAAAATGAAGACATCAAGCTCATGTTGGTGAATGGGTATCCGCCCGACTCGACAATCACTCCGAGAGAAGCTATCACTCCGACTCGAATACACTCAAGATGAAGGTGTTGCCGGTTTAGCACTTGTGTCAACCAACTCCTACGACATATTTGAATCACCAAATGAAGGAATTGGAAGATGCTTCATGGCCAAAGGTCCTAAGGTAACACATCCCGAGTATGTTGATTTTAATAATGATGAAGATGACTTGCTAGGTGATGATGATTTACTTATTGACAACTCTAGTGATGAATACTATGATGAAACGTCAATTAATCATGCTAATCAAGATGAAATGAATGACAATGATAAGGAGAAAATTGAGCGTCTAACTAAAGAACTAAACACTCTTAAGTTAGCTCATGAAACTCTCTTCAAAGATCATGTAGAACTTTTAAGGGCTCATGAGAAGTTACGCTTTGAAAAGCTCAATCTTGAGCAAGAGCATGAGTTCCTAAAAGCGATCAATGATGATCTTCGTAAGAAATATTCTTCTTACATTGCCAAGCGTTTACTCTTATCTACCTACATGCCTCAAGTCAAGTCTAGTAACAAGAACAAGAAAGATTCTTCTTCTAGTAGTAACAATAACAATGCTAAACCCAATATTGTTGCTTCTAGTAGTTCTCTTGATTCCACTAATGATTCTCTTAGCCAAGTTATACTTGAGCAAGAAAACAACTTATTGAAGGGAATTATAGAGAAAGGTGTATACAAGAGACTTGCCGGGAGTAAGCAATTTGAGGAAATTGTACGCAAGCAAGGAAGACACCGGAAGAATCAAGGTGTTGGTTTTGAACGAAAGTTCAATGCCAATGGAGTTGAGTGGGAAGAAGATCAATACCCCAAGACGAAGTTTGTTCCTCGACAAGTGAAGTATGATCCTACTTCCTTCAAGGGGACACAAGCACAAGATGATCTTCCACCACAAGACCACAAGAACAAAGGCAAGGACAAGCTTCAAGAATAGATTGATGCATTTGAAGAAGCACCTAAGGCCTTGGTCAAGTGGGTTCCCAAGACTACGTCAAGTTCTACTTCATCAAGCACAACTACTACACCAAGGATTCCCATCAAGATGATGTGGGTCCCGAAGAAGAAGAACTAGAGAGTTCTTGAGGGTGACTCCGCCAACATTTCTCACTCATATCATTATGGCAAGGACAAGTGCAATCATCTTCCATATCTTGCACTAGTTCAAGGAGTCACAAACCCTCATGTTGGTAAGGCAAGGGACAAGGTAACCTAATGTTTTCATGGACACCATTTTGTGTGTGCATCACTCTATTTCTATGGATATTCTTGTTTGTTCCTTGTGGGACTAACCCGTGTAGGTATTGAAAGTGCAACTCACTCCAAAGGATTGCTCCAAAAGATCTACATCAACATTGAGCATCCACATCTTCAACACCTACATGAAGTCATCATCGACAAAACCCAAGGTTAGTTTATCCCTCAAAGGGGGGATCTCACATCTAGGGGGAGCTAAACTCTAAGAATTGAGTCAAAGCAACTCTAATGATGTGAACACATAAATGCTTTATGTAAAAGTGGTAACCCCACTTGAGCTTAAACGATGAGTATGACCTATGATCAAATGTTCTCATTTGACTCCTAAGTCAATATACTCATATATAGATGACCTAGTCATCGCCAATTGTTTGATAGATGCTAGAATTGGTTATGCATGCTTTTGCACATATTTCATTTGTCATTTTATTGTGTGAGCATGTTGGTTGCATATTTTACTCATTCGAGGACATCCACTTGTTGTTTTTGATTGATTGGTTTCTTTCTATTTGGCCAAGTGGATGGACAAGAATGCCTAAGAACCTTCTCTAGCTATCTATGCTTTTCTCGTCTCAAACTCTATTCATGCTACATCACAAAATTTGATCAAGTCAGATTCGAACCACTCTATGTGAGGAGCACTTGAGTCCCCGATTCATCATAGACTTAAACTTCCAAAACTTCTTTGTGATTTTCGGTCCGACCGATTCCTCCATTTCGGTCATACCGAGATCACTAAGTCGATCTAGGTTTTCAATCTCGGTGCAACCGATTTGAACTTTTCGGTCACACCGAGTTGTCAGAATCTGTTATCAGTTATGCATCTCGGTGCCACCGAGTTGTTCCACTCGGTCACACCGATGTTGTCGGGCTATATATTCACACGGGAAATTTTGGAAAATTTCTCCAAACTCCTCGCCTCACAAGATAGCTCGCTCTGCCTACTAGGTTCACGGATCGTCGACTTCGCCGCCACCACCTCCCGCCGATGGTCTCCGCCGCCTCAACAGAATTCATCTCCGCCGTTGCCGCCGTAGCGAGTTCACCGCCGAACTAGGGTATGAACTCGATCACTGTGCTATCCTCGTCCGATTCTTAGCACATTGTGTTCGTAATGCATCTTGCCATGATTGAAACACTTCTATCCAGTCAAAACAATCCTTAGAATAGGTATGATTCAAAAATTTAGGGTTAGGTTTCCGCCGAAACCATCTCGGACCCACCGAGTTGAAAAACTCCGTCCCATCGATTTGGCTAACGCCATTGCACTAGTAAGTCTCGGTCTGACCAAGAATTACAAATCGGTGTGACCGATTTTAAACTTTGTGAAACCCTAGCAGTCACGGTGCCACCGAACGGTGACTCGGTCTGACCGAGTTCACTAGTTTAGGTTCCAAAATTGTTTCGGTATCACCGAGTTTAAAAATCGGTAGATCCGAAGTGTTTTCTGTGGAAAACTAAAACTAAGTGTTTTGAATCAGTTTTTTGCCAAAATCTCTGCATTTTGTGATGCTCATCCACTCTACGTCATCTATAACTATTCACAGGGTCAGCAGATCAGTGAGCAGCATGTCGCACCAAAGTGACAGCCTGTAATGCATCGTCAAGAGCAGATTCACATGAGTGAGGGCACTAGTCCCTCTAGCAGCTCAGATGAGGGGAGCAGTAGCACTCCCAAAGAATTTGCCCAAGGCTGCCACAAGGACAAGGAAGAAGAAGACCTCAGAGTCTGAGGGTGAGGATTATGTGGCAGCTGAGGATGAGGCCAGTTCAAAGAAGAAAGTGCTCAAGAAGGAGTACAGCTCAACAGCAGTTAAGCCTGGAATGAAGATCAAAAGGCCTGCAGGTAGACAACCAATGTCCAAAGCCAGAGTCTCTACTCAAGCTCCTTTGGAATCCCAACCCAAAGAACCTGCTGCTGCTGAAGGAAAGAAAAGAAAGGAAAGGGTCAAGAAGACCATGGCCAGAGTGATTGGAAAACCTTCTATGATGGAGGAAGAGGAAGAAGAAGAGGTTGCTGAGCCAGCACCCAAGGCACAAAAGCTGATGGGTGATGCCATAAAATCAGGGGCTGCAACTTCAAAGCCCAAAGCTGCCCCCAAGCCCAAGAGTGCACCAAAGAGGAATACCAGGAGTATACCAGTAGCTGAGAAGAACAAGGCCCCAATGCCTGAGGTTGATGCTGAGGAAGATGAAGAAGGGCAGGTCCTAAGGAAGCTCAAGCCCAAGATTCCAGACCACAATGATGATCATCCTGTGGCTGAGAACATGAAGATCAGGAGAGATCATGGGTTGAGGCTATGGAAAGAGTCAAATCCATATGCCACCAGGAGAAGGACTGTTGTAGATTACATGTTTCACACCAAGGAGCAGCAGGACTTCTATGAGACCGTCTTATTGGATAAGAAGCCCACAGTTTGTGATATTAGGTGGGTCGACTGGACCTACATTCAGGAGAATGCAGAACACTTTCCTGGAGTATATGACAGCTTCAGTGCTTGTGGAGTTACAGATTTTTTTGGGCAGAAGCTCACAAATTGGAATGACGAGCTCATTATGCAATTCTACTCCACATCACATTTCTATCCAGATGGTAGGATAGTTTGGATGTCAGAAGGAACGAGATACCAGTCAACCATAGAGGAATGGGCAAGTCTGATCAATGCCCCAAAGGGAAATGAAGATGACTTGGACATTTATGCCAAGAAGAAGATGGGTCACAACTCAATGTCACAGATGTACAAGGAGATCCCTGATGATGCACTTGAGTCTTTCAAGTTTGGATCAGTTCATTTTCTTCTGTCTGGGCTGCCTACGATCAATCGGATCCTAAGGCACACTCTGCCCAAATCAGGTGACCACAACATGATCAGAGGGCATGCAATCAATTTGCTTCACATTTTGATGTGCCTCGAAATTCAAAGTCATGAGCCTCATAGTTGAAACTATCAAGAGGACAGCAGCAGACTGTAAGAGGAGCTGTGGATATGCCCCACAGATTCGTGGAGTTGATTAACTCAAAGATGGGCACAGGAAGTATATGTTGGATAAGGAACACATGGTTCTCTATCCTCGACTTTGAGGACAATCAAGTTGTCATGACTGAGAATGAACCAACATCAAGCAAGCGCAAGAGAAGAAGGAGAAAGCAAGGAAAGAGAAGGCTGCCAAGATGCCAACTCAAGCAGAGGCATTTGAGTACTTTCAAGAACAAGCAGAGCAGCTTGGTTACTTGATAGCATCAACTCATGGATTGAGAAGGGTTGGCCACCCTAACTCAAAACCAGGAGAGCCTGGAAAGAATCATGGAACAAAAATTCTATGATCTTGATGTCAAAGTAACTGAGATTTAGTCAGCTGTGGAGCAGCTACAGGATGACATGCAGGAGAGAAAGGGCGGGACAACAACTGATGCATTTGCCAGAGTCCCACGAGCTCAGAGATCAGCTGCGGAGCCAGTTCAAGTCACCAGAGTCACTTCATCAGCTCCAGCTACAGCTCCAGCGCCACCAGCTCCAGCACCAACTCCTTCAGCTCCTTCTACATCGATCAAGCCTTCGTTCTTGGAGTTCTCCTGACACCACCACCGTAAGACCAAGCCCGAGAGACTATATAGTCCTATGCATTTTCTAGGAACTTTTGGTAACTTGTTGCCAAAGGGGAGAAAATGTAGATCATAGGCTTCGAGAGAGAGAGATTTGCTGCTTTTGTTCTCTCTTGTCTTCTTGGTTGAACTTTGTTTGCTTTTGATTGCTTGAGATACTATGCAATTACCTGTGAGACATTGATGATCATGTGTTTGATCATAAGCTACACTTATGCTTGTTATGTTATTATCTTACTTATCCTTATATGATCATTCACTTTGCTTGGTGATGAGTGCATGTATTCAATCTCTGTTATTTTGAGCGCTCCACCAAGATGTATGTGACATGGAAGAGTAACCCATGAGCCTAATTTCTTGTGCATTTGCAGTCCAAATCAAATCTTAATATGCACAAATTTTGGGGGAGCTCTTGCTTATCACATACTTCTCAAAGCGACGATGTTTTTCAAATTTTATTATCATTTGTCGAAGCTTTGATCTATATGTTGTCATCAATTACCAAAAAGGGGGAGATTGAAAGTGCAACTATCCCTAGGTGGTTTTGGTAATTCATAACAACATATAGCTCATTGAGCTAATGCTATTCCAAGAAAAATATTTCAGGAAAGCTCAATGAATGGCATGGCATGGATGATGAAAGTGGATCCCTCAAAATATCAAGGACAAAGGATTGGCTCAAGCTCAAAAGCTCAAGACTCTACATTTTACATTTTAGTGATCCAAGATCAAATTGAGTCTATAGGAAAAGCCAATACTATCAAGGAGGGATGAGGTGTTGCTTAATGAGCCTCTTGCTTCATGTGCTTAGTGATATGCTCCAAAACCCTCCACACTTTCTCACATCCACATATGACCTAAACCTAAAGTCAAACTCGCCCTACCGATTCTTTCTATCCGCGCCACCGAAGTTCAAATGTCATAGCCACGCCACAAACCCTAGGCAAATCGGTCTCACCGATAGGGATCTCGGTCTCACCGAGATGGGATTGTAATCTCTCTGTTCCCTTCGTAACGCTTTGGTCTAATGAAGTGAGCGATCGGTCCCACCGAGATTACAATATAAACTCTCTGCTTCCCTTTCATAACTTTTCGTCCCACCGAAAGAGCGAATCGTCCCACCGAGTTTACTCGACCAACTCTCGGTTAGCTAATTACCAAATTCGGTCTCACCGAGTTTGTGTAATCGGTCTCACCGAGGTTACGTTATGCCCTAACCCTAACCATATCGGTCCTACCGAGTTGCATGTCAGTCCCACCGAAAACCCTAACGGTCACTAGGTTTACTGAATCGGTCTGACCGAGTTTGGTAAATTGTGTGTAATGGTTAGATTTTGTGTGGAGGCTATATATACCCCTCCACCTCCTCTTCATTCGTGGAGAGAGCCATCAGAACAAGCCTACACTTCCAACTTACCAGTTCTGAGAGAGAACCACCTACTCATGTGTTGAGGCCAAGATATTCCATTCCAACCACAAGAATCTTGATCTCTAGCCTTCCCCAAGTTGCTTTCCACTCAAATCTTCTTTCCACCAAATCCAAATCCTGTGAGAGAGAGTTGAGTGTTGGGGAGACTATCATTTGAAGCACAAGAGCAAGGAGTTCATCATCAACACACCATTTGTTACTTCTTGGAGAGTGGTGTCTCCTAGATTGGCTAGGTGTCACTTGGGAGCCTCCGACAAGATTGTGGAGTTGAACCAAGGAGTTTGTAAGGGCAAGGAGATCGCCTACTTCGTGAAGATCTACCGCTAGTGAGGCAAGTCCTTCGTGGGCGACGGCCATGGTGGGATAGACAAGGTTGCTTCTTTGTGGACCCTTCGTGGGTGGAGCCCTCCGTGGACTCACGCAGCCGTTACCCTTCGTGGGTTGAAGTCTCCATCAACGTGGATGTACGATAGCACCACCTATCGGAACCACGACAAAAACATACGTGTCTCAAATTGCGTTTAAATCCTCCAAACCTTTCCCTTTACATTCTTGCAAGTTGCATGCTTTATTTTCCGCTGCCTATATACTCTTTGCATGCTTGCTTGAATTGCGTGAAGATTGCTTGACTTGCTTAAAGATAGCTAAAATCTGCCAAAGTCTAAAATTGGGAAAAGGTTAAGTTTTTAATTGGTCAAGTAGTCTAATCACCCCCCTCTAGACATACTTCAAGGTCCTACACAAATATTAAAGTTTGCTTCAACTCAACCAATTCTCGGCGTTGGAAACGCTTGCTTTGAACCATAGGTGCTCTGGGAAGGGCCAGCTGTTGTCAATATTGAAAGCAACGCAGGACTGGTCATCTAGGCTGAAGCGGCATATATCAGGACCTGGGTAGGGAACCACTGAAATGTCCGAGGTATAGATACAATTTCTTCTCATAAATGGTAGTAACGTTGTGTCAAAAGTAGCTGGATCGCCTTTCACCATCATTGGATAGTTTGGTCCAAGAAAGAGTGAGTTTTCTCCAAGACTATCAATACTGAACCAGGGAGAAGGTGTTGGCGCTAGCACACTAGTATCCATCCTGAATACCATGCAACGGGTGTTGGAATAGGTCCAGAGAGAGCGACCATGGGAGACAACACCGCTTCCTCAAGAGTAACAATCTAAGTGCAATCAGATATGACAAGAAGAGGTGATCCATCAGAATTAGTTGCAGGCGCCACTGAGTATATTAGTTCTGCTCCTCCTCATGCTCGTGATCATCACCATCGTCATCTCCCCCTTGCTTATAAATTTTTTCAAGTATAGGTGGTGGAATGTTCACATGACCTTGGAAACACAAGAAGAAAGTTAATTAGTAAAGGGAAACTTGCTAACTCGCATGCATGTGGATGAAACAATTATAATTATGGTGGAAGACAAATGTACCAAAACTACGAGGATCCCATGCAAAAACAGTGCCACGAGTGGTGGCAGCAAACACAAGATCCTCGTATTCAATTGCATCACAGTACTCATCCGTGTGCAGAAACTGATTTTTGAGCAATATCCATGGATGACGAACCGTGGAATGAGTAAGGATGACAACAAGCTTGTCAAATATAGCAACAACTTCATAGTTCTTGTAATTCCAAGAGCGGTTGGGAACTCGACAAATTGCTAACTTCAGTAGACGACAGTCACCATGATCATATTAGAACGTACGTAGATCATCTATGTGCTCAACCTCGGGGCACTCTGAGACTTTTGGAAGTGGAATCCGCTGATGAGTGTACACATTCACAAGTTCCCACTCGCAATTGTACCCAATATAAACAACCCAATCTCCATTTGCGCCAGCCCAGGCCTTACCTCTTGCTGATGTCATCTTGACATCACACGATCATTATCAAGCGGCATCAACTTGCACAAGGCGAGGCCTCCATCGTCCACGCCCATGCGAACAGGCTTATAGCAAAGAAGATAAGGGAGATCAAACCATTCCTGGACCCTTGGGTTCCTTGTAATGATGTTATTAGTTGAGTCGAGAACGGGCTTGAACGAACCTGCCATGCTAGCCGAGGTGATGACGTCGCACCGCTCAATGAGTTCCTCCACCACGTCATCTTTCAGATCAGGGCAAGAATAATGGGGTCGTTTCCGGCTTGTTCCCTCCATGGATAATATGATCGAACAATGGCAGAAGGAAAGGTGAAGGAAAATGGAGGAGGGAGGAAGAGCGTGCGACAGCAGTTCCAAATCAAGAGGGAAAGGCGAAGAGTCGATGGACGGTTGCCAGTTTGCCATGGTACACGAAGAGGCGCCCCGACCTACACGTCCTTTGGAAATTGTACAAAAGGAATCGATGTCGTCTCACTGACATGTTGGAACGGGACCACATGTCAACGAAACATGGTGTGTAATTTCTCGTGCAAAATGTGATCTGGCCGCGTTGGCCCGAAGTGCTGCATTATTTCTCGATTTATTTTTTTAATGGCGTGTCGTTCAGTTTTGAAGCATGACTAACTGGTACTGTTTGCAGAGAAAATATAAACTACTCTACCACTACTCCACCTCTAGTACTAGTAGTATAAAAAAGATATATAGGCTGGAGCTTCAGAGCTTTCTTGCTAAGGGCTGCCCACTTGCTTCTCACACTATCACCCTCTCTCCAGATCTAAAAATGACGGCCTCTCTCTCCCTCCTCACCGGTGGTCACTGTCGGCGTTCTGGGAACGGGGGTCCCCAGACTTGCTCTGCTCTGCTCTCATGGCGTGGCTCAAGGAGGCCCAGATGGCCCATCTTCATCAACGCAGCTCAAGACCTCGCGAGGGGCCAAGATTGCATGGGCGGACGACAAGGAGCTTCTCGTGCACGGCCTCGCCAGTTGGGCTCATGAGGAGGCGGAGAGTTCAAGGCAGGGTACCTCGTGAGGTGCCCATGACGCAAGCCATGATTTACCAAGGGCGCCAGGGCGAGGCGCCAGCCAGCAGTTGTCCTCCTTTCCTCTTTGGTGCAAAGGGAGCAAGCGCAGCGAGAGCATCAAGCAAAGGCATCTGCTTTGGTGCAACAAGACCAAGACCAGCCCAATGGCTGGAAGGAGTCATCGTGG
This sequence comes from Aegilops longissima, assembly GCA_021605205.1. NCBI lineage: Eukaryota > Viridiplantae > Streptophyta > Magnoliopsida > Poales > Poaceae > Aegilops > Aegilops longissima. The sequence goes on from CM038680.1 coordinate 464,992,816, forward strand.
AGCCCAAGCAAAGGCCATCACCAGAGCCTTTGGCAAGCGAGGACCAACTTTAGTCAGATAAGTGTACCCGCTGTTCCCCTTCAAAATGGCCAATTGTTGGCGCCCTTCCCGCTCAATATTTGGGAAGAGGCCCAGGGCCTTCGCCTATAAATAGGAGTAGCCACCCCCAGGGCAGAAGAACCAAGGACCAAGGAGGAAGGACCAAGGACAAAGGACCAAGGACAAAGGACCAAGGGGGAAGGACCAAGGACAAAGGACCAAGGACAAAGGACCAAGGAGGAAGGACCGACCGAGATCCAAATCCTCATCAAGAAACCAGTAGCTAGAGCGACTGAACACCACCTAGCAGTTCATCGCACCCGCCAAGAACAGACCCTCGCGAGGCTGTTCTTCCTTGTATTGTTTCTCATCAGCCCAAGTGGCAATCCACCACACCACACACTGGAGTAGGGTATTCACAATGGTGGCCCAAACCAGTATAAATCTCGTGTCTCTTGTGCTGTTCCGTTTAGTAGTTTAGGTCCCAGCGATTCAGCGAGGTGCGAGACGGTGGAGGGTTGATCTCCGCGCACACCCCAAAGTGTTCGAACCTCAAGGGTCCGCTGAACCCGAACCGACATTTGGCGCGCTGTAGGTGCGCTGAATCTGCCTTTCGTCTTCGTTCTTCCCCGACCACCGCAACCATGTTCGACGCCTGCTGGCCTGCGCGAAGCGCCGAGCCGCCTTGCCTCCCATGCCGCCAGACAGCTCCCGCCGGCGGGCGCCTCGCTGCTCCCATCACCGCCATCAACGCCGCCACCGCCCGGCGGGAACGAGCAGCAAGCATCGCCCCAAAGACTCGCCCATGAGGCGGACGGCCGCACCGCCACGCCGCCACCCCGCTGGTTTTCGCCACGCGCGCGCCCAGCGCCATGGAGGCCCGAGCTGCACTCATCGTGGCAACGAGCTCTGCGCTACCGCCCGCCGACGACGTTTACGAAGAATGGCTCGACCGGTCGCCGAAGCTCGTCTGCGCTGCAGAGGCGCCCAAGACCGTCTGCCTTGCTACACCGCACCGCCTGGCGGGCGATGAAGCTCCCGGGCGCCAGCCGCCTCCTCAAGAAGGCGCCTGCCCCAAGGCGCGCGCCCTGGCGGAACCCGCCCGCCAGCGCCGGCAAGCGGCAAGAGCAGAGCTGTCAATAAGTTCTCGCCCACGAGAAGCTGCCCGAGCGCCCCGCCCAAAGACGTCAGACCTGCGCTGCTTCTCACCAAGGGTCCGTGGAGGCCCGCAAGACCAAGCTCTTCGCCGTCCGAGGCCCCATGCCACGGGCGGGCTGCCGCGCTTCACCTCCGAAGGCGCAGCGCGCGGCCCGCCAAGTTCAAGCCAGACCTGCCTCCTCGCCACGACGGCAGACAGCCTGACCTTACGGAGTTCCTGCAGTTTCACGAGCTGGGCATCGAGGCTGCCAACGGGATGAAAAGGTCATGGCAAACTGGTTTCCCATGGCGCCAAGGACGGAGCCCGCACTGCTCTCGAATCCGCCCCGTGCACGATCTCTTCCTCGGGCCGAGATGCGCACTCGCTTCATCGCCAACTTCTAGGGTACTCGCGACCGCCACCCGCCATGAGCGACATGCGCCAATCACAGCAGCCAGGGAAACCCCGCAAAAGTACATCCAGCGCTTCAACAACGCACGCCTCAAGATCCCTGTGGTAACGGAGGAGGCCATCATCTCGCTTTCTCCGACGGCGCGCGACGTCAAGATGAAGGAGGAGCTGGCGATGCATGAAGATCTGTGCACCTCCTTGAGCTGTTCAACTTGGCGACCAAGGGCGCCAGGCTGAGGAGGGCGCCTCCTCCTCGAGCTGCCCGCCATGATCCCAAGAAAAGAAGTCCAAGGCCAAGGACGTGAAGCGCAGGGGCTGCCGACTTGCGCCGAACCGCATACCAAGCGAGGCGTAGATCAGCTCGAGTCCTCCAAGGGCGCGGTATCGTGTACCACGACCTCCACACCCACAACACCAATGAATGCCAAGAGCTCCGGGCCGTACGCGAAGGGAAGGTCGGCAGACGCCCCGAGCGCAGCGACCGGGGCTACGGCCGAGGAGGAGGAAGGAATGCAGGACACTGGGAAGACCGTGGCCCGCGCCAAGGGTGGCGCGACCAACCTCGCGAGGACCGTTGGCAAGACCCACCTCGCGAGGGAGGCTGGAGGGATCAGCCTCGCGAGGATCGCCCGCAGGGGAACGCAGGCCTCCCTCCGCTGCCGCCGCCGCCAAGGAGAAATGAGGACCATCATCAGGACGAGGGGGCTAGGGGCTTCCAGGAACCGCATCTGATCGCCTGCATCCTGGGTGGAGCTCAAGCCCCAGCCTCTCAGCACATCTTCAAGCAGTTCGCCCGCGAAGTGAATGCAGTCCTCCCAAGCTCGAGGCCACGCGCCTCTCGTGGTCGGCGTGCGCCATCACGTTCAGCTCAGCGGATCAGCTCAAGTGCGCGGCCACAGCCGGAGTTCACCCGATGCTTTGTTCCCCAATCATCAGCAACGTGCTGGTCACCAAGACCCTCATCGACGGCGGGGCAGGACTCAACGTCCTCTCCGTGGAAACATTCAACAATCTTCAAATGCCTTACAGTCAGCTTCAGCCAACCAAGCCTTTCTCCGGAGTCACCGACGGCTCCACGGCCCCGATCGGGCAGGTCCGCCTTCCTGTCACCTTTGGGGCTCACGACAACTACCGCACCGAGCTCATCGACTTCAACGTCGCAACATTCGCCTGCCGTACAACGCCATCCTCGGGTATCCGGCGCTGGCCAAATTCATGGCCGTAACCCACCACGGCTACAACGTCCTCAAGATGCCAGAAGCGGCGGAGTCATCACGGTGCCCCGTGAAGAGAGAGACGCAGCAGTGCTCCCCGGAGCGAGCCTATCAGCCGCATCGCTAGAAGACCTGCACCACAAGAGCAGGAGGCCTCCCGAGGCCGCACCCAAGAAGAAGAAGACATCGACCGCCCGGCTCCTCAAGAGGCAGGTTCTCGTGGCCCGTGACCGGCCGGGGAGCCTTCCATCGCATAGAAAGGCCGCCTGGCGCCTCCTCAGCCGGGCTCGGGCTCTCCCCTCGAGGGCCGCCGACCTCGCCAAGGTCACGAGGGAGGCGCTTGGGCACCACATCTTCAAGCACGCTTCCGCAAGCAGGAGCAAGGCAAGGAGGGCCGAACCTCGGGAGTTCGCCAAGAAGGCCGCTCAGAGCTACAGGAGTCAAGGGTCATGAGGGGCAGCCGCCGCCACTCACTGTGGCCCCCATCCAGCGAGGATGGTGGGCTGCGCGCCTGCATCGACATACCAGGCTCAACCGAGCCGCTGCCTCAAGAGCTCCTCCGCCCTCGCGACTAGGACGCTATGAGGGCCCGCCCCACAGCTATGTGTGCATGCCTCACAGCTGCCAACGCGGTTGCTGCGCACCAAAGATCTCATGAGGGCCATCCCGAGGCTCGAGAGGTCGTGCACGCCTGCAGCCTCTCGGCGGAGATGGAGATGGCCCCGAGGAGCTGCCGCCCCGGATCCTCCCGAGGTCCCGGGCCTGGGGCTCGTGAGGATCGCCACCGCAGCCCACCGAGTCTGCTACACCAACACCCCTTCGTCCCCAACATCACCAGTGACATCTTTAAGTTTTATTTCCGGTGGGAGCGCCTTCAGGTCAGATTATTCCCAGCCGCGTGGTCCGCCCCCTGCGGCATGTATCCCTTTTATTTCATGGCATTAGCCTATCTCTGTTGGGGGCGCCTCGGCTGCATCATCCCCAAGCCGCCGGGCCTGTCCCAGCTGCATGTATCCTTTTTACGCTTTCCTTAGGATTATGCTCTCGCCCACCATGCTTTTTATTTGGTGCCTTTTCCGGTGACGGAATCTTGCACGCTAAAGGGGGTGCCCGAGCATCGCGACTCAGGGCTCCTACCGCCCTCCGCCCTCACCTCTGGTCTTGTCCATGGCATCGCGACCGGCTTGTCACCGACGGCCGAGACCAGCCCGAGAGCCGCACCCGAGGACGAGAGTTTCATTATCTAACCCAGCTTGCGCGCTAAAGGGGGGTGCCCGAGCATCGCGACTCGTGGCTCCTACCGCTCTCCAGCCCTCACCCTCTGGTCTTGTCCATGGCAGCATCGCGACCGGCTTGCCAACGACGGCTGAGACCAGCCCGAGAGCCGGACTCGAGGACGAGAGTTGCTGCATCTAACCCAGCTTGCGCTAAATGGGGGTGCCCGAGCATCGCGACTCAGTGGCTCCTACCGCCCTCCGCCCTCACCCTCTGGTCTTGTCCATGGCATCGCGACTTGGCTTGCCGGTGGACGGTAGAGACCAGCCCGAGAGCCGGACCAGAGGACGAGAGTTGTCAGATCTAACCCAGCTTGCTGCTAAAGCGGGGGTGCCCGAGCATCGGACTCGTGGCTCCTACCGCCCTCACCTCTCTGGTCTTGTCCATGGCATCGCGACCGGCTTGCCAACGACGGCCGAGACCAGCCCAAGAGCCGGGACCCGAGGACGAGAGTTTCATCATCTAACCCAGCTTATGCGTTAAAGGGGGTGCCTGAGCATCGCGACTCAGGCTCCTACCGCCTCCGCCCTCACCTCTGCCTTGTCCATGGCATCGCGACTGGCTTGCCAACGACGGCCGAGACCAGCCCGAGAGCCGGACCAAGACATAGAGCACCGCGCCCGCCAAATTTGCAGGAACACACTCAAGATAAGACCCGAGCCAGCGCAACCCGCTTTGAGGTAGGGCCCGTGAGTCCCGCTACTGGCTCACGGGTGCCCAGACACACCTCGTCCAGCCCTACCGCACAGCCACGTGTCGAGTGGGGCAGCACGCCTGGCTCCTCCCGAGGGGAGCCCTCCCACGCACTCATGGAAGCACCATGATCCGCTACTGGTCGACGACACCGCCGAGGAGCGGCTATGCCCAGACGCATGCGGAAGCGCTATGTTCCACTGGTGATAAACAACCGAGGGTGGCCTCAGGTCGATCAACCTCGTGGAGCCCAGAGCTCAATGTCCGGACTCATCGCAAGGCCTCCTCAGAGCGCCAGCGAGGGGGCTGGACACGGGGGCTGCGCCTGGGTCACGCCCAGACGCACGCCACCTAGCCAGGCCCCCCGGGCCAGGTTCGTCGCACGTCACTCCCCGAGTGGAGCCAAGGTACGAATGCCATTTGAGCGTCAAGGGGGACTCCTGAGCATCATGACTCAGGAGCCTAACTGGTCACGTAGCCCCTCACCCCTTAGTTCCGAAAGGCTAACGGCGGTTGAGGTATGCGCGGGGCCGGGCTCTGCAGACGTAGAATGGTAGATCCGCCTGCCTCACCTCCCTACTTGTTGTTCAGGCGCCAAGGGGACTCCTGAGCATCGCGACTCAGAGCCTAACTTGTCACGTAGCCCCTCACTCCTTGGTCCTGCCCTGGTTTCCGGTCGGGCTAACGGCGGCCGAGAGAGCAAGGGCAATGGCTCTCGCCGGCGAGAACATAAGCAAGTAGGAAGCGCAAATTTCAAGGAATTCAAAAGCAAATATTACAGTCCACACTGTTATCGCAATACCAAATGCAAGTTTAAACGCCCCCGAGGCATGATACATGTGCAGGAATTAAAAGCAGGACAGAGCCACAACGGAGTCACTTGTCGGCGGTGGAGCAGCGCTGAGTGGGTTCGCCTCGGGAGCAGCAGGGCGGCAGCGCCGCTCGCTTGGTGTCAAGGCCTGAACTTCCCAACAGAGCCTCCGCGACCCTTCACAGCCTCGGCAGCGGCAGCTGCATGCTCGCCGCTTGTCGGCTCCAAAGAAGCTGTCCAGTCGACGCTGGGATCGTGAAGGTATATGTGGGTGAGGACCCGCGTCGCTGCCGCAGAAGACAAGACACGCGCCTCGCCTCGCCGTGGGGCCAAGGCCAAGGGAGACATCTTCAAGCGCGCGAACCAGAAGGGAAGCAGCTTACGGGACCATCTCGGCGCCGCCAGCGGACTCTCCAGCCACTGTCAGAAAGCTGCCTTCAAAGAAAGAGCGAGCATTCACCTCCATATCCATCAAGGCCACGTGATCTTCTGCAAGAACCCGCGCCTTATCGTCCAGCTCGACCTTCCTCGCCTCCAGCTCCTGCTCTAGCGCGCCTAGGCGGTCGCGGCGCTTCTTGAGCCTGGCCTCCTGTCCTTGACGGCCGCCTGCTGGCCTTCATGCTTTCCTCCTGCTCCCGGCGGAGGCGGGCCTCGCCGGCAAGCTGGTTCTGCAGCCCTTCACCACTCTCCAAAGGTCTCACAATGACCTTGATGCTAGCTGCCTCCCCAGGCAGCATCGCGGCAATCTTCGCCACGGACAGCCTGCTTCTCCTTGTCGCAAGCCGTCGAGACCTGAACCAGCGCTGCTCGAATCGAAGCGTCAGAGCGAATCCAGCCAGAGGCCAGCTCCAAGCGCCCGGCCACCAAGCGAGGGTCAGCGCCCAGAAGATCTTGCCGCAGCCGGTCCAATTCAGCAGCAGCACGATCCAGGACAGTAGGAGGAGTCGGAGAGACAGCAGTTGGTGGAGTAGGAGGAGAGGATGGCGGTGTAACCACAGTATCATGAGGCAGGACCTGCTGCGCCCCAACAGCTATGGCAGCGGCATCAGGCAAGGACACCTCGGGAGTCGCTTGGGCCATGGGGGCTGAGCTCGCCCCAGCCAGCTCCGCCAGGCCTCGCGAGGATGACCGGGCAGGAGAGGCCCGTGTCTTGCCATCGCCTTCCTTTGCGGGTAGAGGCGCTGCCCCAGATGAAGCCTCAGGAGCTCCCTTCACTTTTCGCCAGAGGCGCCACCAGCCAAGAGATACATATATCAAGCCTCAGCGACAAAGCAAGGAATAAAACAAGAATCAAGCACTTATCGTCATCGTCATGAAGCTCGAGCAACCTCCGCCATACTTGAAGCCCGAGAGCCGGCTGCGGGATCAGCTTCAAGGCCCGGAGCAGGAGGCGCGTCTCATGATCGCCTGGCCGGGCGGACCTGCTGGGACCAGCCCAGTCCGTCCTTCTTGGGATCGGGGCAGGCTCGCCTCCTCCTGCTCATCCTCATCCTCATCATCGCTACTCAGGGAGGCGGAGAGGCGGGACTGCGCCAAGGGGAGGAGCCTTGACTCGCCCCAATCAACCCCTCTCCCGGCTCTCTTTCCTCCACCTCTTCATTGAGTCGGCAGAGGACACGCCCACCAGTGTCCTCCGGAGCCTCCATGGGCACGGGCCCGCCCCATTGAAGATGTGCATGGGCCCCACTACCGCTCCCAATCTCGCTGAAGGAACAAGGGCGCTGGGCGCCCCGCCTCGCCACATCGCCCCAAACCAAGGATCGGAGGACCGCCAGATCCTCGCCCGCCAGACCACGGGCTCGATTGAGGCCTCCACATCGAAGCGGGTATCGACGGGCGGAGCCAGCTTGATGCTCCAGAACTCCTCAAGAGCGATGCACGGGTCAGCTTCGCCGCCCGCTGGCCGCCTTTCAGATCAAGGCCCATCTTCTCCAAAGACCAGCTTCAGCGGGGATCCAAGCTCCACTGGATCGGGCCGTGAGCTCAAGGGTGCCCGTGGGCAGGATCAGCCGAGGGTGGATGCGCCCAAAGATCCACAAAGACCCACTTGCTCTCAAGCCCTCAATCCGCTTCCTGTGGTTTGAATGGCGATGGCTCCGCCAGATCATGCATTTAAGCTCACAAGACGCAGAGGCGGAACCACGGAGGTTCGGAGGGAGAAATAATGGCGCAGCAAGGCCACTGAGGGCTTCACCCCAACATGGGCCTCACAATAGTACGCCAAGATTGCCAAGAAGGACGGTTGGGATGGAGGTGCAGAGCTTGAATGTTGTAGTGACGGAGGACGGAGAAGAAGAACTCGAAAAGGGAGGCACCACCAGCAATGATGGCGCCACGAAGAACGGTAGAAGGTACTCCCCGACCTCGTGGGCGGAGGAGCCGCCTTGAACGCCTGCTGCTGACGCCTGCCTCTCGCCATCCGGCGCACTGTAGGCGAGGCTCGCCTCTTACATTTGGCGGGTCCAAGGCAGGAGAGTACCAAGCTCCGGTCGGGGCTTGGCGAGGCGCCATGACTGGCTAGGGCACGTAAGCGGAGTGGATCTGAAGATCTTGGGAGCAGAGAGGAGAGGTGCAAGAAAGGGGATCTGAGCAGCAACTGGAGAAAGTAAAGGAGGCAAGGAAGATGCTGCTCTGTTATCAACTCGCGCGGAAGCAGTGCCGCCCACATCCAATCAGCCGCCACGCGCGCCAAGGCCATGAGCTGTTAGGGGCCCGCAATGCTTCAGACTTGCCCTTTCGCCTCTGCCGCCAAGTTCGGGCGCCCATGGGCCCGGGGCTACTGTCGGCGTTCCGGGAACGGGGTCCCAGACTTGCTCGCTCATGCCTGCGGCGTGGCTCAAGGAGGCCCAAGACGCCCATCTTCATCAACGCAGCTCAAGACCTCGCGAGGGGCCAAGCCTTGCGGGCGGACGACAAGGAGCTTCTCGTGCACGGCCTCGCTAAGCTGGCTCATGAGGAGGCGGAGAGTTCAAGGCAGGGTACTCGTGAGGTGCCCATGACGCAAGCCATGACGACCAAGGGCGCCGGGCGGGCGCCAACCCACAGCAGGTCCTCCTTTCCTCTTTGGTGCAAAGGGAGCAAGCGCAGCGAGAGCATCAAGCAAAGGCATCCGCTTGGTGCAACAAGACCAAGACCAGCCCAACGGCTGGAAGGGAGTCATCGTGGAGCCCAAGCAGGCATCATCACCAGAGCCTTTGGCAAGCGAGGACCAACTTTAGTCGATAAGTGTACCCGCTGTTCCCTTCAAATGGCCAATTGTTGGCGCCTTCCCGCCAATATTTGGGAAGAGGCCCAGGGCCTTCGCCTATAAATAGGAGTAGCCACCCCCAGGGCAGAAGAACCAAGGACCAAGGAGGAAGGACCAAGGACAAAGGACCAAGGGGGAAGGACCAAGGACAAAGGACCAAGGATAAAGGACCAAGGAGGAAGGACCGACCGAGATCCAAATCCTCATCAAGAAACCAGTAGCTAGAGCGACTGAACACCACCTAGCAGTTCATCGCACCCGCCAAGAACAGACCCTCGCGAAGTTGTTCTTCCTTGTATTGTTTCTCATCAGCCCAAGAGGCAATCCACCACACCACACACTGGAGTAGGGTATTACACCACAATGGTGGCCCGAACCAGTATAAATCTCGTGTCTCTTGTGCTGTTCCGCTTAGTAGTTTAGGTCCCAGCGATTCGGGCGAGGTGCGAGACGGTGGAGGGTTGGATCTCCGCGGCACCCCAAAGGTTCGAACCTCAAGGGTCTGCTGAACCCAAAATCCGGCGATCCACAGATCTGCCGGGATGAAAAGGACGGCAGCGTTGACGACTCGTCGTCGGCGAAGCGAGATCACACACCACGACAAGGCCGCCCTCTCGCACCTAGCGCCACAGGGATGGCCTCCGCCCCCAAGCTCGCTGCCATAGTGCGTATGGAGGACGCGGCACCACGAGCGAAGCCACTTCCCGCCGACCCTCGGTATGCTACCTCTTTTCGAACCATACCCTTGTTCTATTGCCCCATCTGCCACGCCGCTGCATGTGGATCTTTTTCCACTCCACCATCTTCCCAATTTCTGTCCTCTGCTTCTGCTGGTCACGCAGATTTAAAACCTTAATTTGCACTATTAAAGGAAACCCTACTTCATGCGATCTAATCCATGTCTAGGTTGAATAAGGAAAGGAAGGGAGACTGTACTATCCAAGAGAGTAGGCATCGAACCCGCATCTAGGTTGAAAAGGGGAAAATCAGTAGCTAAGGAACGAATCTCGTGTCTCTTGGTGAAGAAGGGTAGAAAGGCATGACAACGCAATAGAGAATGACCAGGTTGATCGGTTTGTTGTCCTCACATAGGAAAAAGGTGGCTAAAGAGAACAAAAATGGGACGTAAACCACATATGCTGCCTGGATATTTGTTGCTCTGGGCAACCATACCTCCTCACCACTCTATGCGCCTGGTGGAGGTACATCGATCTTGCGCCAGACCGTCCTAATGGGCCTAGCATGTCCCTTAAACCAAACACATCCTTATTGTCACTTTTTTGCTGTTAGTATAATGCCAGTAGTCAAGTCAAGCAATGATACTGCTAAAGTGATGCCACATTTAAATAATGCCGCACTCAGTCTAATGCCATCGATAATTTTTTTTGAAGAAAAGGCAGGGTCACTGCTTTTCATTGCGTATAGAAGAAATAAACAGTTACAAAAAAAGATTAGAGAAGGAGGATTGGGGTTAGAGATACATCAGAACTACATCACCTGTTCGAGGGGCGCTACAAGAGCCATTGCACGCCACGCCCAGCGCCAACCCATTCCTTTGCTTCAATTCAATCTTCGTAAACAGTTGTGTGGGGTGACAAGAAATATTTCTGAATGTTCTATCATTTCTTTCTTTCCAGAGGTTCCACCAAACCAGGGCCAAAATTGATCTCCAAGATTTTGCTCTTTCCTTTCCCATGGAAGCATTTGTTCGCTGCCACCAGCTAACTAGGGAATCGTCATGAACTGCCGCCATAGCCGGGCTCATGTTCAACTTGCAGAGTGTCAGGTGCCAAACTTCCTTCGCAAATGAGCAAGAAGTAAGTAGGTGGGCATCAGTTTCAGGCTCTTGTAGACATAGCAGACACAGCGGATTATGGGGCCACCCTCACTTAGCAAGGTTATCCGCCGTTAGACATCGATCTTGAGCAGCCAGCCATACAAAGAACTGACATTTGGGAGGGGCATCCGAGCTCCAGGACAACTTCACATAAGGTGGCCTAATGTTGGCAATAAAAGTGGCAGCGTACGCCGAGCTGGAGGAAAACTGACCATCGTTTGTCCTTCTCCAGGTTAGTGAATAATCTTGAGCCTGAGTGAGTTGGATCGGCTGCAACTCATTCCAAAGGTTCCTGAATTGCGCGATGGCCTCTTGAGTTAACCACCGATAAATTTAAGCAATGCCATTTAATGTCACTGGATTATTTCAGGGTTAGCTGTTGATTGTGGATGTATTAAGATTTTTCAGCTAAGGCATTCTAATGTTGTTGCACAGCCAGTATACACCGATGAAACTTGTTACTGCCTTCAGATTTTTGCACTGTTAATGCTTATAGATTACATACCTCACTTTCAAGAGATAAGTTAATTTTTTTTACAGTGTCACCAAAATGCCAAGATTGGGCACCTCCTCCTCCGGCTGTTCTCTTGATTCATTCGATCAATTTTTTATGTTTGATCGGTTATCAAGATTGGAATAGCAATTTTTAAGGTCCCCCCGTGTTCGAAATGATATTTACCTTGGAGGTACATGGTTTGCAATTTTTTATACTATCATTCATTAATAATGCTAGTTACCTTCAGACTTTTGTATTTGGTTTAATGCTCATGCACAACTAGTATACCAATGCTGAAACATGTTACCTTTACATTTTGTATTGTTAATTTTATAGAAATCTTCCAAAGCTGAGTTTATTGAAATATGTTCAGTAAAACCATTGTACTGTACCCTGTAATAAAATAACTACTCTACTGTTGCACTAGCCACTGGATTAGTGTATATTTATAGTATTCGAAATTTCGAATGGTGTTGCATTAGCGTATGGACATAAATAAAGTGTGGCAAGCTTTCCTAGATATGTGCTCAAGAAAACTACTACCTGTTTTTCTAAATACTAGACGTTTGGGTACTTTAAACTGAACTGCAAAAATGTCTTATATTAAGGAACAGAGGGTGTAGAGTTCACTCAAATTATCCCGTTAAAGCTAGTCACACCTTTGTTAAAATTAATGTTTATTATGTTATCGGAGGAGGTCTGTAAGTTTGTCTCTAATGCCTATCGACTACATTCCTGACATCATGATTTAATGTTAAGTCATTTCCTTTTGTACAGTGTCACTGAATTGTCAAGGCGGTGATGGCATTTTATTTTAGTTGAACTACACAAAATATGCTTAAAAGAAGAGGAAAGGTCAGGAATCGATCATTCTTTCAGAAAGAACTATATATGCCTTTCTGACATCAGCCGATGTTGCCTTATTTATTCCTTCAAACAGGTGGTTAGAAACAATCTTGCTACCTTTTCCCATTAAGAAATTGGAATGCTTATATTTGTGAGTCTATGTTTCAACTAGTGCCACTGTTATAGTAATCACACTTTCAATATCTATGCAAGCAGGGATGCTCGATTTTAGTGGAACTGCACAAAAAGTCCAACTGGTTCAACATTAGGAGCATGTTTTCTTCCAAACCTTTATATCCAATTGGTGGCACTATGAGCTGTTCTTTAAGAAGGTACATGGTTTGCTACTATCTTGCTACTCCTTTTGTACTGTCATTAATAGTAATACTAGTGGTTTGCATGTGAATTTATTGGCAGGGTGGAGCTACATTGGAGGTGCAGGACAGTATTCAATGATTGGATGCTCAATTTCGTTGTATCGATTTCACCTCTTCCATCATCATGAACATGGATATCCTTGGTCCGATGAAGAATAGGCGCTATATTTCTGCTCCGAACAAGCAAATCAATTCAAGATGAAATTGTCCAGGCAAAACATGATCAGATCAAATTGTCCAAAGGCAAAACATGACAGATGCTAAGCGGAAGAGACATGTTTAAACCGAAAATACAAGGTGGGGGTATATGTTTACTAGCTGCTTGATATTTTTGCAGACAGAGATGTCTGCCCGTTGCTATTTGGTAAACACACAAAGTGACCGCAGTTTTGGTTGAACTGCACAAGAGAATAGTATAGTCACTGCATGCAATGCCATTTGAAAATAGACACGGAAAAATTGGATTGTCACTTCATGGACTGCAGAAAAGTAGTACTGTACTATTTATTGGCCAACACTGGGTGCTTCATTGCTTTGGTCTGATTATACAATGGGCATCATTTTGCCAAAGTTAAAGTTTGTATTCTGAAAATAGTCTCGCCGTGTGATCGAGAGAAGAACAAATCATATTGCAGTGGATGTTCCTCCATCATGTGTGGTTCATTCTCATGGTTCCAAATTGTTGGTGAAACCACTTACGCTTGCAAAGAGGAATTGTAGACTTCACAAACAAATTTGTCTTTCACCAGATCAATGTTGGCCAAGAGAAGCATCCATGTTAGTAGGAAGAACATATGTTTTTTCTAGATCTTTGCTTTTGAGCTACGATTTGTATATGATCTGTGAATCATTGAGATGCATTAACATGTTGATCTTATGTATGGGAATCGCATTAGTTGGTTTTAGTTGTGGCTGATCTTTGCTTTTGGAGCTACATATTTGTATATGATCCGTGAATCATTGAGATGCATTAACAGTTCCTTATATATGTTCGCCGCCGCTTACAAAGTTACCGATCGATCACTAGCTAGCCTATCAGCGTTTAATGCCCATTGGAAGAGTACTATACATGGAGAGGTCGACACCGGGTCCACGTCAGCAGACAAGGAAGTGCCTCCTTATTACGCACAAAATAATTATTCCTCCACCTGACAGCGGGGACCCACCGGACGGGCCACCGTATTTTGCGAAAAAAATGTTTCCCCCTAACTGCTGGGATCCACTAGCTACATCTTCGCACGCCAGGAAGTGCGTCCGGGCAAAAAAAACGATTCGCCCGCCTGACTGGTGGGACCCACCAGCTACATCTTCGCACGCAAGGAAGTGCTTGACAGTTGGGACCCACCTGGTCGAAGCGTACATAGCGTTGTCATTCTGGTCACGAACGTGTATGTACATACTGGTCCATGTAGAGGCGCGCACGTGTCGTAGTAGAGGCGCGCACGTAGCATGTACACGCACGCATGCCGCCGTGGTGCAAGAAAGTAACACGCCACATATGTACATACGGGCGGGGTCTCGAATGCCTACTCGCACATACGTACAACCAGGGCTCGTGTACATGGCTGGGTCAGAACAGAGAAACTGCGTCGTCGTCGTGTTCATGGGGAGGCAACGGAATGCGTCGTGTTCATCGGGAGGCAACGGAACGCGTGGGAGCCAATCGGCTTGGACGGAATAGCCGATGGAAACAAGGCCTGGCGTACCGCAGAACGGAGGAAACGGCCTTGTGTTCGACTGGTCATGTTCGAAATGGGATCCTGTTCATCGGGAGGGGTCTGGAGTACCGCAAAACAGAGGAAACGGACCTCCTGCGGTTGAAGTAGGGGTCCTGTTGATCGGGAGGGGTGTGGTGTACCGCAAAACGGAGGAAAAAAACTTGGGTTGGAGCGCTACGGTCGAAACGGGGGTCCCATTCATCGGGAGGGGTGTGGCGTACCACAAAACGGGACTCCACGGGATACTGTTCATCTCCATCGTCGACCCTCCACCTCCACGGCTCTTTGCTCATCCACCGTCGACCTCCTCCAGCCTCCACATGCGATCGCTCATCCACGGGCTCCTGACATCTAGCCTCCACCGCCGCTTCTCCACCGACTCATCGCTCAACCAACCTCTCCACGGGCTCTGCTCAACCAGCCATCCACGGCCTCTGCTCATCCAGCCCTCCACCATCTACTGCTCATCCAGCCTCCACAGGTGGTCCTGTTCATCCCGCCTCCACGGGGTCCTGTTCATCCAACCCCAACCGGCTCGATCAATCGGGGTCTTGTTCATCCATAGGCAACGCCACGGGGTCCTGTTCATCCACCCCCACCAGGAACTGTTCATCCAACCCCCCAAGCAATGCTCATTGTTCATCCAGAGGCAGCATCGATCGGCTTCAGTTAGCAGCGATAGCGGCGAATCGCCGATCGGGTTCGATTAACAGCCATCAATCAATCGCCGGGTTTAGTAACATGTAGCCTACAAGCAGCAATCGCCGGGCTCGCTTAGAGCTCAACGCCGCACTCCACGCCATGCGTGTATGAGAGAAACACGCATCGCTCGGCCATGACCACCCACCGTAGCCGGGAACATCCCGATATTTTCCTGGCCCTCGCTTCTACCATGGTTTTTTCTGTCATGGACGGCCCAAAGAATGACATGCAGCTGCGTCTCCGGCCCGCCCAGGACGAAAAGCCCATTTCTGTCATGATTTTTTGTCATAGAAGTAGGACCCCACCACATCTATGATGATACCGGGTTTTGTCACAGTTATCGTCATAGAAGTGTCATAAGTATGACAGGAAAAATATTCGTTCAGCCCAAAATGTCACGGATGTGTCTTTTTTTGTAGTGATAACTTCATGATTTTCAACACATAGAGAGGAAACTTGATATTATTGCAATTCCTACAAGCATATATTCCTCCTTCATAATAATTTTCAGTAGCATCATGAATGAACTCAACAATATAACCATCAGATAAAGCATTCTTTTCATGATCTACAAGCATAGAATTTTTATTACTCTCCACATAAGCAAATTTCTTTTCATGAATAGAAGTGGGAGCAAACTCAACAAAATAACTATCATGTGAGGCATAATTCAATGGAAATTAAAATCAAGATGACAAGTTTCATGGTTACCATTATTCTTAAGAGCATACAAGTCACCACAATAATCATCATAAATAGCAACTTTATTCTCATAATCAATTGGAACCTCTTCCGAAATAGTGGATTCATCACTAAATAAAGTCACGACCTCTCCAAATCCACTTTCATAATTATCACAGTAAGATTCAACATCCTCAAAAATAGTGGGATCATTACTTCCTAAAGTTGACACTCTTCCAAACCCACTTTCATCAATATAATCATCATAAATAGGAGGCACGCTATCATCATAATAAATTTGCTCATCAAAACTTGATGGACAAAACATATCATCTTCATCAAACATAGCATCTCCAAGCTTGTGGCTTTGCATATCATTAGCATCATGGGTATTCAAAGAATTCATACTAACAACATTGCAATCATGCTCATCATTCACATATTTTATGCCAAGCATTCTATGTAATTCTTCTTCTAGTAATTGAGCACAATTTTCCTTCCCATCATTTTCACGAAAGACATTAAAAAGATGAAGCATATGAGGCAACCTTAATTCCATTGTTTTGTAGTTTTCTTTTATAAACTAAACTAGTGATAAAACAAGAAACTAAAAGATTCGATTGCAAGATCTAAAGATATACCTTCAAGCACTCACCTCCCCGGCAACGGCGCCAGAAACTGCTTGATGTCTACTATGCAACCTTCTTCTTGTAGACGTTGTTGGGCCTCCAAGTGCAGAGGTTTGTAGGACAGTAGCAAATTTCCCTCAAGTGGATGCCCTAAGGTTTATCAATTCGTGGGAGGCGTAGGATGAAGATGGTCACTCTCAAGCAACCCTGCAACCAAATAACAAAGAGTCTCTTGTGTCCCCAACACACCTAATACAATGGTAGGTTGTATAGGTCACTAGTTCGGCGAAGAGATGGTGATACAAGTGCAATATGGATGGTAGATATGGGTACTTGTAATCTGAAAATATAAAAACAGCAAGGTAGCAAGTGGTAAAAGTGAGCATAAACAGTATTTCAATGCTAGGAAACAAGGCCTAGGGTTCATACTTTCACTAGTGCAAGTTCTCTCAACAATAATAACATAATTGGATCATATAACAATCCCTCAACATGCAACAAAGAGTCACTCCAAAGTCACTAATAGCAGAGAACAAACGAAGAGATTATTGTAGGGTACGGAACCACCTCAAAGTTATTCTTTCTGATCAATCTATTCAAGAGTCCGTAGTAAAATAACACGAAGCTATTCTTTCCGTTCGATCTATCATAGAGTTCATACTAGAATAACACCTTAAGACACAAATCAACCAAAACCCTAATGACACCTAGGTACTCCAATGTCACCTCAAGTATCTGTGGGTATGATTATATGATATGCATCACACAATCTTAGATTCATCTATTCAATCAACACAAAGAACTTCAAAGAGTGCCCCAAAGTTGCTACCGGAGAGTCAAGCCGAAAACGTGTGCCAACCCCTATGCATAAGTTCACAAGGTCACTGAACCCGCAAGTTGATCACCAAAACATACATCAAGTAGATCACATGAATATCCCATTGTCACCACAGATAAGCACATGCAAGACATACATCAAGTGTTCTCAAATCCTTAGATACTCAATCCGATAAGATAACTTCAAAGGGAAAACTCAATCCATTACAAGAGAGTAGAGGGGGAGAGGCATCATAAGATCCAAATATAATAGCAAAGCTCGCGATACATCAAGATCGTGCCAAATCAAGAACACGAGAGAGAGAGAGAGAGAGAGAGAGAGAGAGAGAGAGAGAGATCAAACACATAGCTACTGGTACATACCCTCAGCCCGAGGGTGAACTACTCCTCCTCGCCTTGGAGAGCGCCGGATGATGAAGATGGCCACGGTGAGGTATCCCCCCTCCGTGGTGCCTAACAGGTCCCAATTGGTTTTTGGTGGCTACAGAGGCTTGCGGCGACGGAACTCTCGATCTAGGTTATGTTCTGGAAGTTTGGGTATATATAAGAGGTTTTGGCGTCGGGAACAAGTCAGGGGGGTCTCCGAGGCGGCCACGAGGTAGGGGGCGCGCCCGGGTGGGCGCGCCCCACCTCGTGGGTGCCTCGATTCTCCGTGCATCTTCGATGCTCCGTGGGCTTCTTCGGTCCAAAATAATTCCATCAAATTTCAGGTCAATTGACTCCGTTTGGTTTTCCTTTTCTCGCAAAACTCAAAAACAAGGAAAAAACGTAAACCGCACTTTGGGCTCTAGGTTAATAGGTTAGTCCCAAAATCATATAAAATAGCATATAAATGCATATAAAATATCCTAGATGGATAATATAATAGCATGGAACAATCAAAAATTATAGATACGTTGGAGACGTATCGAAGAGGCTGACAGCTCGGTCCACGGCCGCACATAAGGAAATGCCTCCTTATTACATGCAAAATAATGATTCTCCACCTGATATCTGGGACCCACCGAAAGGGCCTCTATATTTTGCGAAAAAAATGTTCTCCCCGCTGACAGGTCGGACCCACCAGCTATATCTTCGCACGCAAGGAAGTACCTCCTTATTACGCACAAAAAAATGAAATACTCCCCTTGCTAGCTGGGACCCAGCATAGTGGGAGGCTGACTTGGGCCTACTAAGTTGACGGGGACGGAGGGCTTTGTCAACTTAGTCAATATGAACGATTCTAGCTCCAAAGGACTGTGACAATGTCCATCCAACAACGTAGTGCTTCTTCAACCTCTGGTCTTCTCGCTCCACCGCCCAAAGCAAATACGGTCGTGTCGCTTTGCCTACCTCCGTGGCGGTTGTCTTGCCGCGGAGGCCTCACTGCCCCCTACTACTCCCACCGCTAGCCAGGCCATCCCTCCACTCACCCACACCCCCTGTTATTCTGCGGTGACGGGAGCCTCACACCAAAGCCGAACCAGTGAACCCTTGTACTCCTCCCCGCGTGCGCATCCACTGCCGCGTCTTCCCCGGCTTCGTGTCGCCCCCTTCCTAGGCCTCGCCGTCATCCACCGCCCTAGTGCTCTCGGCGCGGCGTGGTCAACGTGGTCAAGGAATGACTTGTATCGGAAGAGTACAGTACGTGGAGAGGCTGACAGCTGGGTCCATGGCCGCAGCAAGGAAGTGCCTTCTTATTACGCGGAAAATAATGATTCCTCCACCTGACATCGGGGACCCACCAGACGGGCCACCATATTTCATGAAAAAACGTTTCCCCCTTGACTGCTGGGAGCCACCAGCTACATCTTCGCACGCAAGGAAGTGCGTCCATATTATGGGCAAAAAAGATCATTCGCCCCCTGACTGCTGGGACCCACCAGCTACATCTTCGCACGCAAGGAAGTGCGTCCATATTACGGGGAAAAAACGATTCGCCCCCTGACTGCTGGGACCCACCAGCTACATCTTCGCATGCAAGGAAGTGCCTGACAATGGGGACCCACCCGATCGAAGCATATGTAGCATTGTCATTCTGGTCGTGAACGTGTACGTACATACTGGTCGATCGGTTTGTCTGCAGGCTGCAGCGATGAACCATGGCCGTGCAAGGAAGGGCATGTGTCGTAGTAGAGGCGCACACGTGTGGTAGTAGAGGCGCGCATGTAGCATGTACACGTACGTACAGCGGCCAAGGTGCAAGAAAGTAAATACGACCACGTATGTATATATGGGTGGGGTCTTGAACGCCTACTTGCGCATACGTACGGCTAGGGCTCGTGTACATGGCTGTGGCGGGGTCGGAACGAAGAAACTGTGTCCTCGCCGTGTTCATGGGGAGGCAACGGAATGCGTCGTGTTCATCGGGAGGCAACGGAACGCGTGCTGTTCATCGGGAGCCAACTGGCTTGGATGGAACAGGCGATGGAAACAAGGCTTGGCGTACCGCAGAACGAAGGAAACGGCCTTGTGTTCAACCGGCCGAGGTGGAAACGGGATCATGTTCATCGGGAGGGGTCTAGCATACCGCAAAACGTTGGAAACGGACCTCCTACGGTCGAAACGGGGTCCTGTTGATTGGCAGGGGTGTGGTGTATCGCAAAATAGAGGAAACGGACTTGTGTTGGAGTGCTATGGTCGAAACGGGTGTCCTTTTCATCGGGAGGGGTGTGGCATACCGCAAAACGGAACTCCACGGGATACTGTTCATCTCCACCATCGACCTCCTCCAGCCTCCACCTGCAACTGTTCATCCACGGGCTCCTGTTCATCCAGCCTCCACGGCGCGCTCCTCCACCGGCTACTGTTCAACCAGCTCTCTCCATGGGGGTCCTGTTCAGCCACCCTCCACAGGCTACTGCTCATCCAGCCCTCCACCGGCTACTGTTCAACCAGCCCTCCACCAACTATTGTTCAACCAGCCCTCCACCGGCTACTGTTCAACCAGCCCTCCACGAGGTCCTGTTCATCCACCGGCTCGATCGATCGGGGTACTGTTCATCCAGCGGCAACGGCCTCTACTACCATGGGGTCCTGTTCATCCAACCCCCACCGGAAACTGTTCATCCAAACCCCACAACAACGCTCACTGTTCATCAAGGGAAGGAGGCAGCAGTGTTCGATCGGCTTCAGTTAGCAGAAGTAGCTGAAAGTGCTAGTTATCAACTAGAGGGGGGGTGAATAGGAGATTTTTATGAAAGTCCTCAAAACATGGAAGTTTCGAAGACAAACAATAGAAATGAATCTATTAACATGCAGCGGAAGGTAGACTACACTATGCAAGCCATAGTCAAGTATTCAATGAAGTGAAAGCACGACGACTAATAGCAGCTAGGTAGTAATGATCAGGATGGAAGATAGTATGAAGCCAAACAACAATAGAAGTCACACAGTGAAGTCAAACAGGTAACACAGGCAGGCAATGACTTCACGAAGACAAACTGTGAATAAAGAGAGGGAAAAGATAGAGCCAGTCGCTTGGTGAGGACAATGATTTGTTGGTCCAGTTCCAGTTGCTGTGACAACTGTACGTCTGGTTAGGGAGGCTGAGATTTAACTCAGAAGACCGCGTCTTCACCTTATTCCCCTTGAGCTAAGGACACCCAGTCCTCGCCCAATCACTCTGGTAAGTCTTCAAGGTAGACTTCCAAACCTTCATAGACTTCGTTCACCGGCGATCCATAATGACTCTTGGATGCTCAGAACGCGACGCCTAACCGGCTGGAGGATTCACAGTCCTCAAGTGTAACAAGTCTTCAGGTCACGCGGACAAAAATACTTCAGTGATGCCTAACACTCTTTGGCTCTGGTGTTTGGGCTTTGTCCTCACAAGGATTTCTCTCTCTCAAAAGCTTCAGAGGTGGGTTGCTCTCAAACGACAAAAGTCGTGCACTAACTCTGAGCAGCCACCAATTTATGGTGTAGGGGGTGGGCTATTTATAGCCACTAGGCAACCCGACCTGATTTGCCCGAAATGACCCTGGGTCACTCAGGAACTGACACGTGTTCCAACAGTCAGATTTCAAACACACGCGGAAGCTTGACTTGGGCTACAAGTAAAGCTGACTCATCCAACTCTGGATAAGATTTGCTCTCATTGTCTTCGCTCAAAGACATGGGATTTGTTTGAGCATCACTTCAGTCACTCTGACTTTGTTCACTGGGACCCCACTTAACAGTACGGTGGTTCCTATGACTCAACAAAGAAGAAAAGGAAAAAACGAAACAACTAAGTCTTCGCGCTCCATAGTCTTCACACAATGTCTTCTCTTGTCACGGTCTTCAATGTGAATATCTTCACAAACCACCATTGTCTTCAATGTCTTCATACATTTTTAGGGGTCATCTCCGGTAGGTAAACCGAATCAATGAGGGACTACTACCTGTGTTATCCTGCAATTCTCACAAACACATTAGCCCCTCAACCAGGTTTGTCGTCAATACTCCAAAACCAACTAGGGGTGGCACTAGATGCACTTACAATCTCCCCCTTTTTGGTGATTGATGACAAACTGGTTGAAGTTTTCAACAGGGATAAAAGTATGTGAAATTGTAAAGGATTAAGGTATTGTATTCCTAAGTAGCAACAGGCTCCCCCTGAAGATGTGCATATAGGTAATTTGCTTTTGGAATGCAAATGCACACGGCAGGTTGTACTTGTGGAGATCCTCTTCAACTTATGAAGACAATTCATCATGCATGATTTGATATAACGAATATAATGAAATGCATAATGAAAAATGGACGTCTACAATATGACTTCGTGCGGGATTTATCATCGCACATGCGGAATTTATCATCGCAAACAAGTAGCAGACGAAAATCAAGTTTAAGTGTTACAACTCAAAGAACCAAATGTATCAAAAGCGAGAGTTGTAAACACTAGGCAAAATTGTTGGGTAACATAGTAATTTCAAAAAAAAATCCTACGCACACGCAAGATCATGCTGATGCATATCAACGAGAGGGGAGAGTGTTGTCCACGTACCCTCGTAGACCGAAAGCGGAAGCGTTATAACAACGCGGTTGATGTAGTCGTACGTCTTCACGGCCCGACCGATCAAGCACCGAAACTATGGCACCTCCGAGTTCTAGCACACGTTCAGCTCGATGACGTTCCCCGGACTCCGATCCAGCAAAGTGTCGGGGAAGAGTTTCGTCAGCACGACGGCGTGGTGACGATCTTGATGTTCTACCGTCGCAGGGCTTCGCCTAAGCACCGCTACAATAATATCGAGGACTATGGTGGAGGGAGGCACCGCACACGGCTAAGAGATCTTAAGGATCAATTGTTGTGTCTATGGGGTGCCCCCTGCCCCCGTATATAAAGGAGCAAGGGGAGGAGGCGGCCGGCCAGGGAGAGGCGCGCCAAGGGGGTGTCGGTGTCAAACCGGCGGATCTCGGGTAGGGGGTCCCGAACTGTGCGTCGAAGCGGATGGTAACAGGAGACAAGGGACACGATGTTTTTACCCAGGTTCGGGCCCTCTCGATGGAGGTAATACCCTACTCCTGCTTGATTAATATTGATGATATGGGTAGTACAAGAGTAGATCTACCACGAGATCAAGGAGGCTAAACCCTAGAAGCTAGCCTATGGCATGATTGTTGTTCGTCCTACGAACTAAAACCCTCCGGTTTATATAGACACCGGATAGGTTAGGGTTACACAGAGTCGGTTATAATGGTAGGAGATCTACATATTCGCCAAGCTTGCCTTCCACGCCAAGGAAAGTCCCCTCCGGACACGGGACAAAGTCTTCAATCTTGTATCTTCATAGTCTTGGAGTCCGGCCGTGACGATAGTCCGGCTATCCGGACATCCCCTAGTCCGGGACTCCCTCAGTAGCCCCTGAACCAGGCTTCAATGACGACGAGGCCGGCGCGCATATTGTCTTCGGCATTGCAAGGCGGGTTCCTCCTCCGAATTCTTTATAGAAGGTTTTGAACACAAGGATAGTGTCCGGCTCTGCAAAACAAGTTCCACATACCACCATAGAGAGAATAACTTTTGCACAGATCTGCTGACGTACTCCGCGGCGTGACATCACACCACGGCCAGGCCCTTATATGAATCGTTTTTTACCATTTCCACCTTAGCGCGTTTAGCGAGGTGATTTCCTTGGCATGTCTTATCAAAGCATAGATCGTGCCCCCTTATTCCGGGATTCTCATCAATACGGACGTGGGTAACCCAACCGCGCCCGTTGGCACGCCTCCTCTATCAAAGGCGAGTCCTAATCGGCCACGGGGTGGGCTCTTGGTATTCAACCTCTTTATAATGAGACCAAGGCCCTCTTCTTTTTACACCCTCCATCGAGTTCGCCTTGCACTTCGAGTTCCAACACCCAAAGCTTCAGATTCAGGCGCTTCGGACTTTCGACGATGTCCGGCTCCGACCAGCACGGCTGATGGATGTCTTCCTCCGTTACAGAAGAAGACGTGCAAAAGCTGCGAGACGCCGGGTATCTAACTGGCGAGATCTCGCATAGGCTGCCTGCTCCAGGGCAGGTCATTCCCACTCCTGAGCCCGGCGAGAACGTGGTGTTCGTGTCTCACTTCCTTCGGGGTTTAGGCTTCCCGACGGATCCCTTTGTGCGAGGGCTCATGTTTTATTATGCGCTTGATTTCCATGACTTGAATCCGGAGTCCATCCTCCACATCTCGTCATTCATTGTACTATGTGAGGCCTTCCTCCATATTACCCCCCACTTTGGATTGTGGCTCAAGACCTTCAAGGTGGAGCCAAAGGAGATCGGGGGCAACAAGCAGAATGCGGAGGGGCGGTCATAAGCAAATGTGCTGATGCTCCGTGGCCCGAGGGCTCTTTTCAAGGGAGCTTGGTTTGTGGCAGCGGGAGTGGTTTTATATCACCGCTCCTGGGGCACCGAATGGGCAGCGCTCCCGCCTTCCGCCAGTCAACCACAGCGGTGGCGTCATGGGTCAACAAGGGGCTCGATTGGGGGCCGTCAAGGGCGTTCCTTTGCTGCGGGGCCGTGTCGAACCTCCAAGAAAGAGAAATCAATCTAGTTGCAGTGGCGCAAGTTATGTTGATCCGGCGCCTTCAGCCCTGCAAACATCGCCCCCTTCGCCTGTGGGAATTTAATCTGGAGGGACCACGAGCTCTCCAAAATTTTATGGGCACGACGCTCGTGGAGATGTATAAATTGTTCTTCGGATCACAAGAGAAGTGTCCGGACTTGACTGAGGACGCAGGACTAAGCTGCAATCGCGCAGATACTCAAGTAAGTAGTCCGGTAACCGGACAAGCTGTTCATTTATTTATCACATGTGTATGCTCTTTAAAGGAGCCGTTTCTTGAACAGGAGTGGATAGCCAAGGCAAAGCTAATAAGGTGTCCGGCTCCCCTCCCAGAGAACACGCTGGACCCCATGCTGGCTAAGATGTTGCAGGCCGCGCCTTTTAAAGAAGGCGAGGGGAGCGGGGAGGCAAATGCCTCCACGAAGGAGGTCTTTGAGGAGGGAGGGATCAAGAATCCACCCTCCAAGGAGAGAAGAGGACCGCTTTGGAAGATCTGGAGGTCAAGGCCTCGAAGAGGGGGAAGAAATCTTCGTCAGAGAGTCCGGCGCTGGGGAGTAGCCCAGCCACACTATTTCCCCAAGGGGATCAGCCATCCAGCGAGTCGTAAGTAAAAAGTAGGAGTCTTGTAAATAAGGAACATCCCTTTATTTATTTCTGAATATAACCGAAATTGTACCTTGTAGTTCGGATCTCAGCCCTTCTCAGCAGAGCTCGTCTTCTGGGGATCTTCTTCCGGAGATGATGGAGAGCGAAACGCCTCCACCTGTCGCACCCTCATGTGAAGCAGATGACCCGGAGGTGTCGTCGCGGAGGGTTCCCCCAAGTCCGGCGGGGCCGGAAGGTCCGGCGCCAAGTGGTGTGCGGTCGGAGGAGCTGAAGGATCTGCTGGGGCGAGCGGCTATTTCGGAAGATCACCGTGCTCTAATGGGTATGGTGATTGAAAGAATTGCATCCGCGGAGAGTGGATTGCATGAAGCCGTCAGAAGCTTACTGACGGGGTTTGAGGTATGCAAAAATGATGTACCTTCAGCGCTTATGCATATAAAATCGCTCTGTATAGATAGTAGCCTCGAGACTCGGTATGTTGTCAAAATTGACAACGTGCGAGGATCAAATCTCGATTATAACATGTCGCCGCTCCTAAACAGGTGGCGGGCGTTCGGAGGCCAGCCGGACTAATGAATATGCCGAACTAAGCGGCAACTTGACGAGGCGGATCACGAACATCGCGCTGGTCAATAAGCGGTTTGACGAGTCACAAGGTATCACGAATTCTATCACGGACACCTTGTAAGGGAGCTTGATGCCCATGTCTTACTATTTGTATGCTTAATGCAGATGGTGCCGCTGCCGTGGAGGAGCTGCGGGCGGAAATCGCCCGAGCGAAAGAGCAAACCAGGTCGATGTCGGCGCCGCTTTAAGGGCGTCAAGAGCTAAAAGCGAACGGGCTGCTCACTGCGAAGCAGGGAGGAAATGGCGATATGGCGAAAAGTTGAAGAATATTACCGACCACTTGAGGTTCTTGAAAAAGAGCGTCAAGTGGAGCAAGAGGGCTGAAAAAGGCCACCGTCGAATCAAGGATGCCGTTCGCTTTGAGAGCTGCCAAGGAGGAGCTGAGTCAAGCCGGGGCTATTGTGGCTGGAAAACCGTTTTTGCTGCGGAGGAAATATACGGATCCAAGGTATGCTCAGTTTGACAAGTTGTGTAGTTCGGAGGATGCTTATCTGGACTTGGCGGCGAGCGCTGCAGACGCAGTTGAGCACTTCCGGGGCCAGAAGGGGCACAGAAGGGAAGAGCTATATTGGTCGCAATTCCATAGTCCGGATCGTCTTCTTCCGTTAACCAATCGGTTGGCCGAACGGGCTGAGCTGAACCGACTATCCGGACTTGCCACGAAGCATGTCATGACTCATTTGTGGCCGGGCGGACCCCAGCCGAAGAGTTATTTTGGATTAGTGCAGCAGTTCCTTGGTGCGGTACCACGTATCGACGCAATGAGGCGGTCGGCGTGTATTGAGGGAGCGCGGATGGCTCTGGCCCGTGTCAAGACATATTGGGCAGAGATGAAGGCCATCGATGTTGCGTCCCAAGATTCGGACAGAAGCCGAGTACCTGCCGAGCACTACTTTGTAGAAGTCCTGCAGGGCGCTCGTTTAATAGAGGTGCAGTGCTCGAAGGATGTTATGTTTGAATGACATGTATGATTTGTGAAAACAATGTTTCAATATAATATAAGAGCTTTTTATACTTGTGCATTCAAGTAGTAGACTACTCCCTGTTCGGCCGTTTATGTATATGTGTAAATAACCTGAAAGATGGCAGTCCTTGGCTTCAGCCCCCACGCACATAGTGCGGGGGTGTTTGCAAAGAAAGCGCTTTTTCACACTTAATCCAACGTCTTGGTCCTGTTAAGGAGGTGATAGCATAGCAAACCAGGCAACCGGACTATAATGCTTTATCACTTTCACTTAGCCATAGGAGTTCGAGGTGGGGCTACTATATAGCCCACAGGGCACCGCACTCTCCCGAATTCGAGTGCGTATGTGCTGACCGAAACCGGTCCTTCGTCAATGCGGAGGAATCCTAAACATTCCATGAGTCATCGAGTGGTTGACCAGTCTCTCGCTATATCATGACATCAGTTTTCGCTTTCTCTCTTGAGGTGCTCGCCCGGCGAACCGGGCCACAATAGCGATAGTTCTCCGGTGCGCGTTAGCCGTGAAAAGCGGAACATAAGGCAGCAAAACACGGAGCCGGGCAACCCAACATTTGACCAAAGACATGATTCGAGCTGATGCATATAAGGCCTAACTCGAGGCGCGAACACTCCCTAAGGTATTCGGTCTTTATAAAATGGGCAGAATAATGCCCTAAGCCCCAGTGTCAAGGTATGCGTGCAAAAATTCTGGTGCGGACAATGCCAAAACACCAGCCTCCTCCTCGGTTATAGTAAGAAACCGGGGTTGTATATCAACAAGAGACAGTAAAAAGGTTTACGCAGGTCTTAATCTGAAAAGAATCCTTGCAGCGGGTCCCTCTTGCGTCTGCGCTGTGTCTCCGTTGTGCAGCCGTATCACGGGCGGGTGTAGCATGTTGTTCATCTGTAAAGAGAGGAACTTAGCTTTAAAAGAAAAAATGATCGTGCGAAAGATGTACTTTATAGTAAATAAGCAGTGCGATTCAAGAAGTTAATAAAATTGAGCTTTAGTGTCTCGTGTGATACATGCGTGCAGCCCTTGTATGGGGTGTGCGCTATCGGCGCCGGACTCGTCTAACCGTGTCCGGGGTTCAATACCTATTCAGGTTCTTTGGTTAGCGGAGCTCGATTGGTGTGGGGCTGTCAAGGCAGCCTCGCATTCTTCCGTGCTCGAGTGACACTTAATACTCCCTCTTAATGAGATGATGCCGCGTGGACCGGGCATTTTAAGTGTAAAAGATGCATAGTGCGGCATTGCGTTAACGCGGGCGAAAGCTTCGCGTCCCAATAGTGCTTGATGGCTACTTTTAAATGGGGCGATATGGA
The DNA here is from genome assembly GCA_021605205.1 of Aegilops longissima. Lineage (NCBI taxonomy): Eukaryota > Viridiplantae > Streptophyta > Magnoliopsida > Poales > Poaceae > Aegilops > Aegilops longissima. The sequence goes on from CM038680.1 coordinate 465,020,310, forward strand.
AGATTAACCTTTCGCGACGGAAGTTTTCGGATGAGCCGAACACAACTTCAAGCAGTATGTAGCCCGAACAATGGACATATGGACCTGGCACTACCCCTTTAAAGGAGGTGTTGCTAGGGCGAATTTGTGTTGGGTCTATCCCCATCCGGCGGATTGTGTCCTGATATATCAGGTTTATGTCACTGCCGCCATCCATGAGGACTTGTGTAAATTGGAATCTGTCGATTATAGGATCCAATATCAAGGCAGTCCATCCTGAATTCCGAATATTTTCGGAATAGTCCTGATGGTCGAAGGTGATTGGTTTTGACAACCAGTGTGCGGCGTGCCTTTTAGTGGGCGCCGCTCTTTTTTTTCCCTGATCACGTGAAGTGTGTTTACTGTTTTAACCTCTTGTGGGAAATTCTTTTGTTTTCCGGGGCTCTGCTTGTGGTGCTCGTCATCATCTTCGCTTGGTGTGTCGAGCCCCTTGTGTTCGACGTTGAGTCTGCCGGACTGTTTGAAGACCCAATAATTTCTGTGGGTATGGTTTGCAGGCCTCCCAGGAGTACTATGGATTTGACATACCTTGTCCAAGATTTTGTTGAAGTTGGATAGCTCATCGCTATCATCTTTAAGGGGCAGTTTTTTGCTGTTCTGCCATGAGCTTTTGAATCCGGCGTTGACTGTCGTGCTCTTTGGACTGTTCCTTTTAATCCGGCGTTGGTCCTTGTTACGCCGTGGTTTCCCATTTCCATCCCTGATTTCGGATGTACTTGGGTTGCTGGTGCTGCATCTTGCCAACCAGCTATCCTCTCCCGCACAAAAGCGGGTCATGATGCTTGTTAATGCGGCCATTGTTCTTGGCTTTTCTTGGCCGAGGTTTCTGGCGAGCCATTCGTCTCGGACGTTGTGTTTGAAAGCTGCTAAGGCTTCGGCGTCCGGATAGTCGACTATTTGGTTCTTTTTAGTAAGGAACCTGTTCCAGAATTTCCGGGCTGACTCTCCGGGCTGTTGAGTTATGTGACTTAGGTCGTCTGCGTCCGGAGGGCAGAAATAAGTCCCCTGAAAATTTGCCCAAAATGCATCCTCGAGATCTCCCGGCTTCCAATAGTATTTTCGGGGAGGCTTTTAAGCCAATGCCGAGCTGGCCCTTTGAGTTTAAGGGGTAAGTATTTTATGGCGTGGAGATCATCTCCTCTAGCCATGTGTATGTGGAGGATGTAATCCTCAATCCGAGACTCAGGTGCATTGTTCCGTCGTATGCCTCTATGTTTATGGGTTTGAATCCCGCTGGAAATTCATGGTCCAGCACCTCATCGGTGAAACACAGGGGGTGTGCGGTGCCCCTATATTTGGGTGTGCCGTGATCTTCGGAATTTTGGCGTGTTGCATTGCTTTGGCGAGCCTGCTTTCTTGACCTAACTGGGCCATCCTTTTGATGTGAATCCTTACACGGATCACGTATTGGCTTGTGTGCGGCGCCATTCGCCGCTCTCTTTTTGCCGTGGGGTCGTCCATCCGACCTGGAGGCCTTCTTACTTTTAATTGTGGGGCTCTAAGGCCTCCTCGTCGAATTCGGGCAGTAGCTTTCTTTTGGGTAGCTCTTAGTTCGGCGACTGTCGCCGTACTTATCTGCGGTGCTGAATACTCTGCTCCATCTGATCCTGAGTGTGTCTTCCGCTGTTTTGAGCTTCCGCTTCTGCTTTTTCAGGCTGCTTGTGATGGCGGCAGCCTTTTTCGGAGGTCATTTGCTCCAATAGTTTGTCCGGCGTGAGATCGTCCAGACTGTTGTCTTCGCCGGGGACAGATTGTTTGTCGATGTTGTCTTGTTCGGACGATTGCTCAATAGCTTGCTCGCCGACCGCCGGTTCGCCCCGCTCTATGGCTGGGTCTTTGTTGAGGCGGGACTTGGTTCGGCGTTTACGTTGCCGTTTTGACTGCTTTTCGAGGGATTTATCCTTCGTAGCGTCCCGTTGTTCCTCGTCTTCATTTCCTTTAGGTGTATCCACCATGTACACATCATGGGATGAGGTGGTTGTCCAGCATCCTACAGGTGCTGGCTCATTGTTGTCTCCTACATCGTCGTCCATACCGTCGATGTCTTCGGAGTCAAAATCGAGCACGTCGTGTAAGCTTTCGACCGTGGCTACGAAGTGGGTGGTGGGTGGGCGTTGAGTTTCTTCGTCGTCCGCATCCCAACCTTCCTGACCGTAGTCCGGCCAGGGCTCTCCGGATAAAGAGAGAGACTTTAGTGAATTCAGGATGTCACCAAAAGGCGAGTGTTGAAAGATGTCCGCGGTCGTGAACTCCATGACAGGCGCCCAATCGGATTCGATTGGCAGGGGCGCGGAGAGCTCGGAGTCCGGAGAGGAGTCCGGCACCCTGGAGTCGAGGTCTTCGCAAAGGACAGGGATGGAGTTCGGCTCAATCGCCAGAGATTGTGGCCCCGAGGCGGCGTCAACCACTCGTCCTCGATCGAGTCCGCTCGAATTAAGGATCGGGCAGATCTCTTGGTGCGGCCTCCGGACCTTTGCTCGGCTGCAGAGTTAGATCATGCCCATCAAAACAATGTGGCGCGCTTGGCTGCAGCTCGAATACGTCGAAGATCAAGTCCCCGCGGATATCGGCCGTATAGTTCAAACTTCCAAATCTGACACGAGGGCGGGGCGTAGCTTCGATCTGCTCGGATGGCCAGCGAATTGGCCGCAGTGCAAAGCCGCCAACACGAAGATCTGTCCGGGAGAAAAGTTTCACCAGGACCGCGTCGTTGTTGATGATCGAAGGAGCCATCGGGCCCTATCGGTGGCGACACGGAGGAACTCTCAATGAGAGCACCAATGTCGGTGTCAAAACCGCGGATCTCGGTAGGGGTCCCGAACTGTGCGTCTAGGCGGATGGTAACAGGAGACAAGGGACACGATGTTTTTACCCAGGTTCGAGCCCTCTCGATGGAGGTAATACCCTACTCCTGCTTGATTAATATTGATGATATGGGTAGTACAAGAATAGATCTACCACGAGACCAAGGAGGCTAAACCCTAGAAGCTAGCCTATGGTATGATTGTTGTTCGTCCTACGGACTAAAACCCTCTGGTTTATATAGACACCAGATAGGTTAGGGTTACACAGAATCGGTTATAATGGTAAGAGATCTACATATCCGTATCGCCAAGCTTGCCTTCCACGCCAAGGAAAGTCCCCTCCGGACACAGGACGAAGTCTTCAATCTTGTATCTTCATAGTCTTGGAGTCCGGCCGTGACGATAGTCCGGCTATCCGGACACCCCCTAGTCCAGGACTCCCTCAGGGGGAGTCCTACTCTCACCGGGAGTAGGACTCCTCCTTTCCTAGTAGGAGTAGCAGAGAAGGAAGGGGAGGGGAGAAGGGAAGGAAGGAGGGGGCGCAGCCCCTCCTCCTAGTCCAATTCGGACTAGGCCTTGGGGGGCGTGCGGCCTGCCCTAGGCAGCCCCTCTCTCTTTCGCGTATGGCCCAATAAGGCCCATATACTCCCCGGCCAATTCCCGTAACTCTCCGGTACTCCGAAAAATACCCGAATCACTCGGAACCTTTCCGAAGTCCAAATATAGTCGTCCAATATATCGATCTTTACGTCTCGACCATTTCGAGACTCCTCGTCATGTCCCCGATCTCATCCGGGACTCCGAACTCCTTCGGTACATCAAAACTCATAAACAAATAATAAAACTGTCATCGAAACCTTAAGCGTGCGGACCCTACGGGTTCGAGAACTATGTAGACATGACTGAAACACGTTTCCGGTCAATAACCAATAGCGGAACCTGGATGCTCATATTGGCTCCTACATATTCTACGAAGATCTTTATCGGTCAAACCGCATAACAACATACGTTGTTCCCTTTGTCACCGGTATGTTACTTGACCGAGATTCGATCATCGGTATCCAATACCTAGTTCAATCTCGTTAACGGCAAGTCTCTTTACTCGTTACGTAATGCATCATTCCGTAACTAACTCATTAGCTATATTGCTTGCAAGGCTTATAGTGATGTGCATTACCGAGAGGGCCCGGAGATACCTCTCCGACAATCGGAGTGACAAATCCTAATCTCGAAATATGCCAACTCAACATGTACCTTTGGAGACACATGTAGAGCTCCTTTATAATCACCCAGTTATGTTGTGACGTTTGGTAGCACACAAAGTGTTCCTCCGTTAAATGGGAGTTGCATAATCTCATAGTTGTAGGAACATGTATAAGTCATGAAGAAATCAATAGCAACATATTAATCGATCAAGTGCTAAGCTAACGGAATGGGTCATGTCAATCACATCATTCTACTAATGATGTGATCCCGTTAATCAAATGACAACTCATTTCTATGGTTAGGAAACATATCCATCTTTGATTAATGAGCTAGTCTAGTAGAGGCATACTAGAGACAATATGTTTGTCTATGTATTCACACATGTATCATGTTTCCGGTTAATACAATTCTAGCATGAATAATAAACATTTATCATGATATAAGGAAATAAATAATAACTTTATTATTGCCTCTAGGGCATATTTCCTTCAGTCTCCCACTTGCACTAGAGTCAATAATCTAGTTCACATCACCATGTGATTTAACACTAATGTTCACATCTGCATGTGATTAACACCCATAGTTCACATCGTCATGTGACCAACACCCAAAAAGGTTTACTAGAGTCAATATCTAGTTCACATTGCTATGTGATTAACACCCAAAGAGTACTAAGGTGTGATCATGTTTTGCTCGTGAGAGAAGCTTAGTCAGCGGTCTCATCACATTCGAGCCATATGTATTTTGCAAATGTTCTATGTCTACAATGCTCTGCACGGAGCTACTCTAGCTAATTGCTCCCACTTTCAATATGTATCCAGATTGAGACTTAGAGTCGTCTGGATTGGTGTGAAAGCTTGCACCGATGTAACTCTTTACGATGGGCTCTTTTATCACCTCCATAATCGAGAAACATTTCCTTAGTCCTTACTAAGGATATTCTTGACCAATGTCCAGTAATCTACTCCTATATCACTATTGTACTCCCTTGCCAAATTCAGAGCAAGGTATACAATAGGTCTGGTACATAGCATAGCATAGTTTATAGAACCTATGACTGAGGCATAGTGTCGGGGATATACCCCGTGGCGTAAACCGGCCGGAAGTATAACCCGGCCGGACTGGACGACTCATTGGTAACCCGCCCGGAGCTTGGCGGTTCACGGACTACCCGCCCGGTCTTGATGGTTCATTAGTAACCCGGCGGGCGGGTCAGATGGATGACGAGGCCCATGGCCCAGAAGGCCGGTTCACGTTTAATGGTGGGCCGGTTTATGAGGAAAGCACAAGGAATATTCCCTTACAAAGGAAGCAAGACTAGGACTCCACTTGTAATAGAGTAATCCTAATCCAACTAGGACTAGTCATATAAACCGCCCCTTCAACATATATAAGGAGGGGCGGGGCTCCCCGAAGAGGGACAAGATACAAGCAAGAAGAAACAATCTTAGGGCTAGACACAAAGAGGAGAGCCGGTTTACGGCGACTCCCTCGTGATGATAATGAGACCTAGCCTCAAACAGCATGTAGGGTTTTTACCGGATGATGTTTCCGGGGCCCAAGCTGTCTAAACCCTTGTCTTGCGTGTTGATCCGCCCTGCGTCTCTCGATTCCGCTCAACCCCTCTCAAGCTACCACATAGATGCGTTGGCCTCGCGACTAAGTCCTCACACTAGGACATCTGCCGTGACAAAACCACGACAGTTGGCGCCCACCGTGGGGCCCGCGCACGATGGTTTGTGTTCTTGGAGGGATTTCTTCAGGGATCAAGAAGCTTGCGATGTGCCAGATAAAAAAAACCAATGCAGATGTTCACATCATCGGCGAACAGTCAAAACGTTGTGTTGAAGATTTAAGATTTAGAGGAAATTTGGGTTGCGTCAGTGCCATAACTCGCCGAGATCGAGAGGAGATTTTTTCCGCCAAAGCCAAACTACTACGATGGTCAACCTAAGCTATTTTAGCAGTTTCCTCTGCAGGATCAGCGACCGGGTCAAATTACTATACATCGAGCATCTGTCCAATCCGCCGTATTTGTGTTTGCTGCTATCCGTATACGTTTCAAGTCCCGAGGGCATCAACTGCTGCAGTTTTTACCGCTCGGTGCCACCCAAGAAAAGGAACGATCATCATTGCTATTTTTCCGCACGAGGACCGTAATGATCGAAGCCATCAAGTAGTGCATCCATTACTACTACGCCACGTGAAGGTCACCCAATGGGTTACTATATGTGAATCGGGAAAGTAATCAAGAAAAAAGGGGGACCACGAGCCCACTACCCAGAGGACACGGATCGAGGACGGTTAAAGCGACCACAACTCGGACTCGGCATCGCCACGCAGCGTGCCAGCGGTTTTGCCAAGCCGCGGATTCACTCACGCCGCCACCGCGGTGGGTCGTCTCCTCTCAAGTCGCTGCACCTCTGTTGGAGGCTCGCAGCCGTTGTTCGCTTCACTGGGCTCCGCCAACAGCCGCGGCGGCCTCGCCCGACCTCAAGCCGCCGCCTCGAATCTCACCGGCGCGCACACGCTGTTTCCACCGCACCTCGAACCAAGCGGCATCGCCGCCGCTTCGAGCCGCTGCGTGGCCTCCTTGTGAACCGTCAGGTGCGCGCTCGTCTCCCGAGACGCCACTACCTTGCCGCGTCCGATTTAAAGCCGCCGCACCTTTCGCTTTCTCCGTCTGGACCGCCTTCATCGATAAAGCCGTCGTCAAGTCGCCGCCGCCACCGCTGACGCTTGACGGTCCACCTCCATCACGCCACGGCTCGCCCGCCTCTGCTGGGCCGAGTCACTACTACGGCCTTCGCTGCGTGCCGCAGCCGTGCTTCAACCGCCGCGGACCTGCTTCCGGTTGCGGACCTGCTTCTCTCATAACCGTGCTTCAAACCGCCACTGGGCCTCAAAGTTTCATGTCGCTGCCGCTTTGAGTCGCTGCACTGCATCCTTCGCCATGGCCTTGCTTCACTGCGGTCGGCTCCCGCCTGCGCCGACTCATGCCGCTGCCATGGTGTCCTGTCGCCCTGACGCTTTTTACGGTGTTGTTGTTCCGCTGCACGGGCCGCTGAGTCACCTCGCTACCTTCGCAAGCTGTCGCGGTGCCGTAAACTACCTGCAGAGAGAGGCAGCGCCGCCAACTCTGGCCGAGCTAAGTCGCCGCGGGCCTCGGCCATAGCCGCGTCGCCTCATACCGCCCCAAGATGACACAGGGATCACTACGCCACAAACTGATATTGACGGAGACTCAAGGACCAAACACCACCGCTAAGATAAGATTATCGTGATCCGCCGCCGCCACCCCATATAAAAATAGTCAAGAGTCCAGCGGTACAACTTGGGCGCCGGACAAGACATCAAGTACAATATATGGGGATCTCTGAAAGGAAATGTATATGAGCCCACGGATGCATTAGTAGTACACAACTACTCTCGGTACAAAGGCTACACGCGTCACATCTCTTGAGGCTACCATCGTGTTCATGGACATAGGAAATACTACGGCAAATCTTGGCATCCGATTGACGGGACACATGGATCATCCGTCGCCTATGATAAATCGGTGATATTTGCCCAAAGACATGGATCATCTGTCGCCTATGATAAATCGGTGCTATTTGCCCAGTCTATTTTTTTAAATCTTTTGAGAACTATTCTGCTACGTATTTTCCGTATGCAGGATAATGACTCATTATAAAAGTGGTGCCATGTCAGTGCCTATAAAATATGCACCGCATCCGCGCCCATTTGCGCTTGAACGGGTGTGCGCAAGCCGCCGTCCGTGCAGCTTTGCTCTACATCGACTTGCCGGGATCGCGTTTGATCGCTGTTCAATGGATGTGCACAAAGCCGCTGCCTCTGCGGACCTGGTCTACATTGACTCGCCCGTCCGTGCCGGTTTACAACACCAGTGCCAATTTTTCCCGTCCGCACTGGCTTGCAATGCCGTGATATGTGGCCGGTTCATCTGTCCAAGCCACCTCTAATACTGTGGACGTCTCTACCGTCCATATATTGCGGCCTGGTCTACATCAACATACCAGGCCGCACCTGTCTGCATGAGCAAGTCACAGCTTGGGTAGCCCGGTTTTCTTTCAAAATGGAGGCAAATTATCATATACTATCAACCGCCGTCTACATCGGATGGCTCAATGGGCAGGCGCACAAGTCGCCGCCACTACAGTTTGGTTAACTTCAAATCGCCAGTTGGAAGGAACCATTGGCCGAGTTGCTGACACGGCTCATACGGGATGATTTATAACCCGCCGCAGTCATCACAACCTTCTGTGGATTCACATCGTGTTATCAACACCAATGATATACAAGTTATGCCGGTTTATATCACGGTCAAATATGGATAGTTTCAAGCCAACTCCTCGAGTCACCTTGAGACTCGGGGGCTACGATGACATGACTAAGAAAATCTTGCCAGTTTCAGCAAATTTAAGAACCCCAGGACGATGGAGGGAAAGATAACTCGGTCCCGGAGGCTACTGTTATTTGAAGGCCGTCACAAAATTTCCGGCTTAGTAAGTATATGACAGTTACAAAATCTCGGCTCAATGAAGAAGTTCCGGATCATCAGAAAGGATTCCGGTTTAAAATCCGGCTCAAGGGAAGTCAGTCTCACTGAAGCTCTCAAGTATCCGGTTTACAATCCGGTTCAAGGGAAATATATTCTACCACAAAGCTCTCAAGCGCTCAAATCTGGTTTAAAATGTTCGGTTCAAAAGGAATTAACTTCTACGCAAGTTCGAGTTGAAAGGCCATCGAAAATTTCCGGCTGAAAATGAAGATTCCGGTTTACAATCCGGTTCAAGGGAAATATGTCTCCCACAAAGCTTTGAAGCTCTCAATATCCGGTTCAAAATCCCGGTTCAAGAAGGATTTATCTCTTGCAAAAAGTTAAAGGGTGCCAAAGAGGACCTGCTGCCATGATGCGCGGGTCCAAACATGGGTATCATGCCTTATTGGCTTATCATATTATTGATCACTTGGGGGCTTGGTCGATCCGAACCATAGCCACGCCTCTTGATCGCCTAGTGCCACAACATCACTTGGGGGCTTGGTCGTGTCCGAACCAATGCAACACCTTTTGATAGGCGAAAGCCACCAGATCACTTGGGGACATGGTCAAGTCTGAACCAACACGCCTCTTGATCGGCCTAAGGCCATAGAGTCACTTGGGGCTTGGTCGAACCCGAACCATTGCCACGCCACTTGATCGGCATAATGCCACGGTTTCAGCTTGGGGACCGGCTGACTTGAACCATAGCTACACCTTAGTGGGAGCTTGGTCGTGTCCGACCATGGTAACACCATCCGATCGGCTCAAGAAAGCCTCTTTTGCAAACGGTTTTATCATTGCCTTTGCTTCCATATTTTTTCATAACTGTTATTTGATTTTTGTTGCGCTTTTAAACCGACATTGTTAATCCGCTTCAAACTGTCAATTACAAATTGGCGGAACACGGTCAAATCCTAATCCGAGACTATCTCGCCCGGTTTGATTTTATGTTGCCATCTTATTATGGAGTAAACCGTGTTCATTAACCCGGCTTGACTTTCAATTACAAATTGTCAAGACATGATCAAATCATAATCCGGAGACTATCCGCCCGGTCTGGTTTGACTACGAGTCGCCAATATATATATGGTTAAATCGGTGTTTATCACAACCCGGTACGGTTTTATCATAAACTGACACGGTATGAAAGGAGTTATCATTACTCAAGATTGGGGTTATCACCCTTACTACAAAAAGTTGGTAAACCAATGATGTGATTCAATGTCACAGGTATGATATATTTCATTGATTATTCTTAAGTGCAGCCTTGGTTATAAACCTGGGTTATATGTTGGGCATTATGACCCGTCCGATGGTAAACCGCCAGGACACTTTAAACTTGTTGTATGCAGAGACAGGTTGAATAAAGCATGATGATAAATTATCCGGTGTTTATTAAACCGGCCTGGCTTTGGACTATAAGTCGCCAGTACATATTTGAATTGCGCCATTGGAATCATGCGCTTATAAATCATTGGGTTATATTATTCAAATCTTCAAATAGCCAACATGGCTGGATTTCTATTATGGTTATCAATAACCAGTATTATGGTTAAGGTTTTCAAAGTCGCTTTAGCGCAATGGCTATCATATTGTCAATAGGATAATATTTATTCTACAATTGAAGGCATAGTCCCGAGTTGCTACAGGCTTACAACCCGGCACTTGGGGGCTACATTATTTAAGTTGAGATTATATCAAATATGCAAGTCTCATGTCGCTGCAAGCATGCACCATGACACTTGGGGGCTAATGCAAAGTAATTTTTTGCTCATATTATTGAAGACCCGACTCATCACATTATAATGAGTCGGCACTTGGGCGATACCAATTGCTCCTGTCAACAGTTGAAGGTACAAAGCTTTTTATTCATTATATTGAAGGATCCACTGCTCAGTTGGTAAAACACAAGGCTCTTAACCTTGTGGACGTGGATTCAAGTCCCATGATGGGGGTTACATCATATGATGTTATTTTCATTGAAGTATATTAAGTCCCAGCTCAATATTATCTTACTGAGCCGGCCCTTGGGGGCTACACATCATTGCTCAAATCTACATGATTATACCTACAAAGTCCCTGCTCATTATTGCATAATGACCCGGCACTTGGGGGCTACATAGTATGGAGTATTCAGTTTTTACTAGCTACTGGGATGAACAACATGGATTTCTTTGTTCTGCTCAAAGACTTGGGGGCTACAGGTATTATATTATTATCGAAGAAATATTGTCAAATTCTCTGATTGAGCAAACTAGGTTGACCCGGCATCACCAATCATTATGACCCAGTGTCTGCAACAATCATACCCCGGCGTCATCAATAATCATGAACCGGCGTTGGAAACAATCATGAACCGGCGTTGGAAACAATCATGACCAGGAACTATCAGTGTTTATAACCCGGTGATTTTGGAAATCAGAGATCGGCAAGTTCTATATTTTCAAACCGGCTGAATATCATATGATTATTTCAAGACCAACATTTCTTAAGCCGGTGCTTTGGAAGCCGACTCAAGTGGATTATTCTTCACAATATTTCTCTATGGGACACCAATGTCATCAATTTGAGTATGAAGATGGTCTATTGACCCGGATTTTTCTAGAAGGAGGAAATGACAAGGACTTAAGGATAATCAGGTGCCGGTTTACAAGAATTCTTAACCCGGGGCACAACCTGTCAAGTTTGCTCTTGTGTTTATTTTACAGGATCAGTTTAACATGGATAAAATCCAAATTAAACTGGGGGCTAATGTCGGGGATATACCCCGTGGCGTAAACCGGCCGGAAGTATAACCCGGCCGGACTGGACGACTCATTGGTAACCCGCCCGGAGCTTGGCGGTTCACGGACTACCCGCCCGGTCTTGATGGTTCATTAGTAACCCGGCGGGCGGGTCAGATGGATGACGAGGCCCATGGCCCAGAAGGCCGGTTCACGTTTAATGGTGGGCCGGTTTATGAGGAAAGCACAAGGAATATTCCCTTACAAAGGAAGCAAGACTAGGACTCCACTTGTAATAGAGTAATCCTAATCCAACTAGGACTAGTCATATAAACCGCCCTTCAACATATATAAGGAGGGCGGGGCTCAAGAAGGGACAAGCTACAAGCAAGAAGAAACAATCTTAGGGCTAGACACAAAGAGGAGAGCCGGTTTACGGCGACTCCTCGTGATGATAATGAGACCTAGCCTCAAACAAAGATGTAGGGTTTTACCGGATGATGTTTCCCAGGGCCCGAAGCTGTCTAAACCCTTGTCTTGCGTGTTGATCCGCCCTGCGTCTCTCGATTCCGCTCAACCCCTCTCAAGCTACCACATAGATGCGTTGGCCTCGCGACTAAGTCCTCACACTAGGACATCTGCCGTGACAAAACCACGACACATAGTGAATGACTTTCATTCTCTTCCTATTTTCTGCCGTGGTCGGGATTTGAGTCTTACTTAATTTCACACCTTTGTAGCACAGGCAAGAACTCTTTCTTTGGTTGTTCCATTTTGAACTACTTCAAAATCTTATCAAGGTATGTACTCATTGAAAATCTTATCAAGCGTCTTGATCTATCTCAATAGATCTCGATGCTCAATATGTAAGTAGCTTTAGTGAGGTCTTTCTTTTAAAGAACTCCTTTCAAACACTTCTTTATGCTTTCCAGAAAAATTCTACATCATTTCTGATCAACAATATGTCACTCACATATACTTATCAGAAAGGCTGTAGTGCTCCCACTCACTTTATTGTAAATACAGGCTTCACTGCAAGTCCGTATAAAACTATATGCTTTGATAAACTTACCAAAGCGTATATTCCAACTCTGAGATGCGTGCACCAGTCCATAGATGGATTGCTGGAGCTTGCACATTTTTTTAGCACCTTTAGGATTGACAAAACCTTCTGGTTGCATCATATACAACTCTTCTTTAAGAAAACCATTAAGGAATGCAGTTTTGACATCCATTTGCCAGATTTCATAAAATGTGGCAATTTCTAACATGATTCAGACAGACTTAAGCATCACTACAGTTGAGAAAATCTCATTGTAGTCAACACTTTGAACTTTGTCAAAAAACCTTTTTTCGACAAGTCTAGCTTTGTAGATAGTAACACTACTATCAGCATCTGTCTTCCTCTTGAAGATCCATTTATTTTCTATGGCTTGCCGATCATCGGCAAGTCAATCAAAGTCCACACTTTGTTCTTATACATGGATCCCATCTCAGATTTCATGGCCTCAAGCCATTTCGCGAATCTGGGCTCACCATCGCTTCTCCATAGTTCGTAGGTTCGTCATGGTCTAGTAACATAACTTCCGAATAGGATTACTGTACCACTGTGCGGATCTTACTCGTTGACCTCGAGGTTCAAGAACAACTTGATCTGAAGTTTCATGATCATCATCATTAACTTCCTCACTAATTGGTGTAGTACTTACAGGAATAAATTTCTGTGATGAACTACTTTCCAATAAGGGAGCAGGTACAATTACCTCATCAAGTTCTACTTTCCTCCCACTCACTTCTTTCAAGAGAAACTCCTTCTCTAGAAAGGATCCATTCTAAGCAACGAATATCTTTCCTTCGGATCTGTGATGGAAGGTGTACCCAACAGTTTCCTTTGGGTATTCTATGAAGACGCACTTCTCTGATTTGGGTTCGAGCTTATCAGGTTGAAACTTTTTCACATAAGCATTGCAACTCCAAACTTTAAGAAACGACAGCTTAGGTTTATTGCTAAACCATAGTTCATACGGTGTCGTCTCAACGGATTTTTGATGGTGCCCTATCTAAAGTGAATGCAGCTGTCTCTAATGCATAATCCCAAAACGATAGTGGTACATCGGTAAGATACATCATAGATCGCACCATATCCAATAAAGTGCGGTTATGACATTCAGACACACCGTTATGCTGTGGTGTTTTAGGTGGCATGAGTTTGTGAAACTATTCCACATTATTTTAACTGAAGGCCAAACTCGTAACTCAAATATTCATCTCCACGATCAGATCGCAGAAACTTTATTTTCTTGTTATGATGACTTTCCACTTCACTCTGAAATTCTTTGAACCTTTCAACTATTTCAGACTTATGTTTCATCAAGCAGATATACCCATATCTGCTCAAATCATCTGTGAAGGTGAGAAAATAACGATACCCACCATGAGCCTTAATACTCATTGGTCTGCATACATCAGTATGTATTATTTCCAACAAGTCAGTAGCTCGTTCGATTGTTCTGGAGAACGGAGTTTTAGTCATCTTGCCCAAAAGGCACGGTTCGCAAGCATCAAATGATTCATAACCAAGTGATTCCGAAAATCCATCTTTCATGGAGTTTCTTCATGCGCTTTACACCGATATGACCCAAACGGCACTGCCACAAATAAGTTGCACTATCATTATTAACTTTGCATCTTTTGGCATCAATATTATGAATATGTGTATCACTATGATCGAGATCCAACAAACTATTTTCATGGGTGTATGACCATTGAAGGTTTTATTTATGTAAACAGAACATGTCACATCCCTAGTTCTGGTATGACCTAGGCTAGCTAGTCATTTGTGCATCATGTTTAAATTCCATTTAATTTTGAAATGAGGATTTGTGAAACCCTCAGAAATTATTTCTGGAAATGACCCAGATAAAAAGTGCTCCAAAAAGGTCCAAGAAAATGTTCGTGTTGCTCTCTGAAAATATTGGTCAGAGGTAAAAAAATCAAATCAATAGTTTCAGTAGCTCACAAATATTTATTTTGGCCTTTTGGAATTAATCCATCATTTATTTGCGTTGGATAAATATTGTTATATATATATAATATTGTCCAAAATTATGCCATTTATTAAGGAGCTCTCGAATAATACCACTAGCCCCTACAGAAATTGGCATAAGTAAATAAATTGATTTAGTATTATTACTAAATCAGAACAAATGTTAGAAAAATAGAAAAATTAAACAAAAGGGGAAAAACCTTACCTGTGCAGCCGAAAGACTGTAGCCCAATGCCCAACGGTTGGTTCGACCGACCGGCACCGCCATCATCCCTTCCTCGCGCCAGAGGACAGGGCACGCGCACCGCCACACGCATGGGCGCCACGCCACCACCGCTGCGTGCCTCCCCTCGACGCCAGCCTCCTGGACGACGCCACGTGCCGCCCAGGCCTCTCTCACTCTCTCTCGCTCCTCCCCTCCCTGATCTCTCTCCCACTGCGTCCGAACGCCACCGCCGCCACCGCCATTTGTTGTCGCGCCCACACCACAGGCTCGCCTCCCCGACGCGCTCCACAGCTCCTCCGCGATCCCCTCTCCCTCCTCGTCGAGCCACGTACCTCCGGACGGTCTCCATCGTCTTCTTCATCGCCGGCCGCCGCAGATCTCCACCGCCCGCACGTTGCCGTCCTGCCGTCCACGAGCTCGCCGTCGACGCCATCGAGTCCGCCGTGAGCCCCTCGTGATCGATTTCTTCTCCTCGCCTCCCAAGGCTCAGAAGCCGACGCCCGCTCGAGCCGAGCTCCGCCGCCGCCGTGAGCCTCGCCCGGCGAAGCCTCCGCCGCCCTGCCTCCCACTGCTTCCCTAGATGCGGGCGAAGCGTGAGCTCTCCATCGGTGCCTCAACAGTAGAACCGCCGCCGAACAAAGATCTCCGCGAACATCCGCCAGCTGTTTGAGGTCGCCACGCCAAACTCCGGCGGGCTGATGTGGTCGCTAGTTAGGCGCTAATCACCATTTTGCTAACCACCCACGACATCGATCAGGGCCCGGCGCCCTCTAATCCTAATTAGACCAAATAAACCCCCATGTTAACTAACTGAGACACCGACGTGTGGCCCCACACGCCGATTTGACTGGTCAAGACCATTGACTTGCTTGACGCAGAGCATGACATCATGTCGACGCAATTATTTATTTTCTGGATTTAATTTAATCAGAAATTCCGAAAATTAGCAAAATTCAAAAATCATAGAAATTCAACCGTAGCTCGATTGAAATAATTTATATATGAAAATTATCAGAAAAATGCAATCTATCCATTTGTATCAGTTTCATGCATGACAAAACAACTTATACCTGCTGTATAGGTGAAAACATATAAATGGCATATATAAGAGCTTAATTTGGAGTTGCATTTTAACCCTTGGTTCAAATGGACTTCATTCAAATTGAATACTAGTTGCATTAGCTCAAACAGCATCACATCTACATGCCATGTTCATGCATCATATTGTTGCATATGCTTGTGTATTGATTGTTGGCACTGCTCCTTCTCGATAGGTGTTGCTCCGAGACCGCTCAGTACACATGCGTGAAGCGGTGCCCCCTGTTGATCTATCGTGCAAGCAAACCCCTTGTTCATTCCGATACAATCCTACTCTCTCGCTCCTGCTCTCGCTTATTGCATTAGGACAACAACGATTCATCTGCTACTTTGTGTTGCGGTAGTTGAACCCATTCCTCTGCATGACTGTCATTGCCACAAGAAATAGTTGAAACCCACTAGCATGTGTAGGAGTTGATTGAGCCATGTTGTGTTCCTACCATGCTATGCCTGCTATTGCTTAGAGTTGTGTCAGTCTGATTCATTGGGAATGAATTGGAGTGTTACGATATGTTACGATGCCGAGAGTGAAGTGTGTGAACACGATTTGGTAAAGGTAGCGTGAGAGGCCATGTAGGAGTACATGGTGGGTTGTCTCACCGAACCGCCCTAAGCACCTTGAGTTCTATGTATGTTGTCCAATGACTCGATACTACCACACATTGGGTTCCGTAACTCGGCCCTCTCGACTTATTAATCAACTTGATCTCTGTCCGTGAGTCGCAACTAGTTTCGATGTTTGTAGGTAGTGCTATTTTTCTACCAAGTGGCACCCGGCAGGTGGGCTTGGGATGACTAGGCACATGTGGCCTGCTGTGCACCGAGTGGCACCGGATGGTGGGCTCGGGAACCCTGCACACATCATTTGGGGCCGTGGCGACACCCCGCGGATCTCCTTGCGGATGGAACCCAAATAGGCGATAAACCTGGGCTAGAGTCTTGTGTGGTTAGTCGTCGTGGCCGACACCCTCGCCCGGCTTCCGCTTGAAGGTTGCCGAGGTACATGACGGTACATGGTGATAAGTGGTGAGAGTGTGTGAAGAAGTACACCCTGCAGGTTATCATGATCTATTCGAATAGCCGTGTCCTCGGTTATGGACTTCTTGGATGCTTACGTGGTACATAGACAACTTGAAGTGGATACTATAAAATGCTCAAGACAAGTGTGAGTGCTATGGATGGCCTTCTCGTATGGAGACGGGAATGAATCCATAGTAGTGTATTGTGTGGTGACCAGTGGACTCGTGTGCGCCATATCACCTCGAGGAAGTTCTTGTAGTCGTAGAACAGGATAGCCACTGAGTCAAAGCTGGCTTGCTGCAACTAAACCCCACATTACCTTCTTGATACTAATGCATGTATAATAGGATCTGACGTAAGTCTTGCTGAGTACCTTTGTACTCACGTTGCTTTGTTTATGTTTTTGCAGCGGAGATTTCGGTCTTACTTGTAGTTCCGCTTGGACTTCGACGAGTAGCTTGTTACCTCAGCTACGATCTTGTACCCTTGGGAGGGTCTTGTAGATAGTCGGGCTTCTCAGCCTTTTTCTTTTGTAGTTGTCTCGTACTCGGACATGTAATGCTTCCGCTTGTTGCTTGTATGTTTCAATGATGGGTCATGTGACCCTGCTTGTATTAAATGCTATATGGCTCTTCCGGCCTTTACCTATATGAGTTTGTGTTATGTTGTGATGCCATGTTGTACAAAGACATACTTGCATGTTATGCGACGTGTAACTTGTATTGCTATGTGTGGGATCCGACAACCTAGTTGTTTATCCTTGGTAGCCTCTCTTATGGGGAAATGTAGTCTAGTGCTTCCACCGAGCCATGGTAGTCTGCTACAGCCGGTTTTACTGAGTCCTGCTAGCCCAAAGACTACTGCTCCGAACACTTGATCGGCGGCATGTGATTCACTTCGTTTACGTTCTACATCCTTCGGGAAATGTCACGCTGTGACATCCGAGTCCTTCCTAGCCTGCTACAGCCCGGTTACTTTGAGTCCTGTTAGCCCGATGCTACAGCCCGGATTCACACGCTGGCGACCGACATGCTCGATGTTGATTCATGTATGCCTGTCCCCATAGGTTAGTGCCACTTTGGGTTCACGACTAGTCATGTCAGCCCGGTTCTTCATCATATGGATGCTAGCGACACTATCATATACGTGAGCCAAAAGGCTAAACGGTCCCGGCCATGGTAAGGCGACACCGTGTGGAATACCGTGCGTGAGGCCGCAAAGTGATATGATGTGTTACATGCTAGATCGGTGTGACTTAGGATCGGGTCCCGACAGCTTTGGTATCGAGCTCGATCGCTGTAGGATTTCCAAGCCAACCTGGTCAAGTTGAGTCTAGAAATGCTTTAGTTATGTAGGGAATTGATTGTGGAAGGAACGTAAGGCTCTTTTTACTCCTTATATCTCATGCCCTTCCGATCCGAGTCGTCCTATCTTTCCTACTGGGTTAAGGAACTAGGCTTTCTCTTACGCCTATCAGATCACGTGTTACTACTCCGTAGTCTCTTAGGATTGGTTGATCGAGTCATATCCCAGATTCGAGTACCTCCTGTAGCCTGTTTAGTAATATCTCGTAACCTTGAGTGATGATGTTGAGTATGTTACTACCCCATTTTAGCAGATGTCTCATTTTGAGCATTTTACCGTCGTTATGCTGCCGGAATTGCCCTGTGAGTTCGAGAGTTACTAATTTCTTTGTCCTACATTTTACAATCAGAGTTGATGTTGATTCCATCCTTGGTTTCGTTTCTCAGGATGTCATCAGTTAAGTGAAGTTCTGTTGCTCGTAGCCAGAACCACGGAGATGGTAGGGATGACGATCCTCCCGACCAGCCTTCATTGGCAGAGTTCATGTTAGAGATGGAGAGAAACAAGCGTGAGTCTAACCGCTTGTTGGCACGTATCGAGGAGAACACCGCACATCAGTCCAAAGGGTGTGTAACCATTCATGATTTCATTCGCTTGCACCCACCTACCTTTCATCACTCCATCGAGCCACTCGATGCAGATGACTGGCTCCGTAGTATCACACGCAAGCTCCGTTCTACGAACGTAGCTGAAAGTGACAAGGTCACCTATGCTGCATACCACCTGGAAGGTCCTGCTAGTCTCTGGTGGCGTAACTATGAGGCTATGCTTCCACCTGGCGATTCCTACCGAGAGATTTCACCGAGGCTTTTCGCGAGCATCACATTCCTGAAGCCCTCATCGATCGCAAGAGAGAAGAGTTCTGTAGTTTCATCCAGGGTAAGATGACTGTTGATGCTTACAGCAGAGAGTTTGAGAACCTTGCCCGCTATGCTTCAGAAGAGGTGTCCACGGATGCCAAGAAGCAGGCTAGGTTCCGGAAGGGTCTCAACCCCAAGTTGCGTCGTGATCTCCACCTACATCATTGTGATACATTCCAGGCTCTTGTGAACAAGGCCATTAATGCGGAGACAGCTCAACTCACTTACGAGGAGTCTCGTAAGCACAACCGTGATTTGGTTTCTTCCTCCGGTTCTAGTTCGCAGAAGTGCCGGATTTGGATTCCGAACTCCGCTCTTCCACCCGGTTATACACCGAGGCCATCTTGTGTGGCGCCTCACCCAGTTCAGCAGTATGCTCCACCCAAGCCTGTTGGTAGACTGCCTTCCAATGCGGGTCCACGCCCAACTTCGTGGACTTGCTTCACATGCGAGAGAGCCGTAGGCACTATGCACGGATCGCCTCGCACCGCTTATGCTCCACCCCAGCCTCAGAAGACTATTGGCTGTGTTAAGCCATCAAGCAAGACGATCAGTGTCAAGTCAGCTCCCACTGAACATGGACGTGTGCATCACGTCTCAGCTAAAGACGCTCATGATGATCCAGATGTCGTTCTTGGTACACTCCTTGTCAACTGTCATTCATCTTCGGTTCTATTCGATACTGGAGCATCTCACTCCTTCATTTCTCAAGGCTATGCTCGTTTGCACGACATGTCATTTTGTGATATGCCAACTCCGCTTGAAATCCAAACCCCAGGGTCTAGATGGCAAACCACTAGAATCAGCTATGGTAATGAAATCCTTGTTGATAGACTTGTATTCCTTGCCTCACTTATAGCCCTCAAGTCCACAGATATTAACATCATCTTGGGTATGGACTGGATGAAAGCTCATTATGCCAAGATTGATTGTTTCACTAGGTCTGTTCAGCTTACACACCCATCTGGCAAGATAGTCACCGTCTCCACTAGAGTTGCAAAGCGACAACTCTATTCTCTTAATGCCAGCCCTCTTCCAGACCTTGAAGATATCCCGGTAGTCCGTGACTTTCCGGATGTCTTTCCAGAGGAACTGTCAGGTGTTCCACCTGACGTAGATGTAGAGTTCGGCTATAGATCTTATCCTCAGAACCGCTCCAATCTCTAGGAGACCTTACAAGATGGCACCCTTAGAGCTAGCCGAGCTTAAGAAACAACTTGATGAGTCCTTGCAAAAGGGTTTCATCCGTCCTAGTTCTTCTCCTTGGGCTTGCCCGTCCTCTTCACAAGAACAAGGATGGTACGGACCGGATGGTTGTAGATTATCGTCCGTTAATTTGGTCACGATAAAGAACAAGTATCCGCTCCCCAGGATCAACGACCTGTATGATCAGCTCGCTGGATCCTCAGTCTTTTCCAAGATGGATTTGAGGTTAGGCTACCACCAAATCAAGATCAGAAACGCGGACATCCCCAAGACAGCCTTTGTCACTCGTTATGGCCAGTACGAGTACACCGTCATGTCCTTTGGTCTAACCAACGCCCCAGCCACATTCTCCCGCTTGATGAACTCGATCTTCATGGAGTACTTAGATAAATTTGTCGTGGTTTACCTCGATGATATTCTTATTTACTCGAAGAACGAGGAAGAGCATGTCGAACATCTTAGACTTGTGCTAGAAAAACTCAGAGAGCACCGCCTTTATGCCAGGTTCTCCAAGTGTGAATTTTGGTTGCCAGAAGTGACCTACCTAGGCCACGTAATCTCTGGTAAGGGCATTGCTGTCTATCCCGAGAGAGTTCAGGCCGTTCTTGATTGGACTCCACCTGAATCAGTTAAACAAGTTAGGAGTTTCCTTGGTCTAGCCAGCTATTGTCGCCGCTTTGTTGAAAACTTCTCCAAAGTGGCCAAACCCCTCACGGAACTTCTCAAGAAAGATAAAAAGTTTGAGTGGTCCCCACAGTGTGAGTACAGTTTTCAGGAACTAAAAAGATGCCTGACTTCTGCTCCCATACTTGTGCCACCAGATTTCACTAAATACTTTGTTATCTACTGCGACGCCTCACGACAGGGACTACGTTGCATTCTTATGCAGGATCGTCATGTGATTGCCTATGCATCTCGTCAGTTGCATCCACATGAGGAGAACTATCCTACACATGATCTAGAGCTTGCAGCCGTAGTCTATGCACTCAAGACCTGGTGACACTACCTTCTTGGTAAACGTTGCGAGATCTACACCGATCACCAGAGTCTCAAGTATATCTTCACCCAACCAGATTTGAACCTTAGGCAAAGACGTTGGTTGGAGTTGATCTCAAATTATGATCTAGGGATTACCTACACCCCAGGCAAAGCTAATGTCATGGCGGATGCGCTAAGCCGTAAATCCTATTGCAACAATCTCATGTTGCAAATAGGCCAACCACTTCTCCATGAGGAATTCTGCAAGCTTAACCTTCACATTGCTCCTCACGGATTCCTTTCTACCTTGGTGGCGAAACCTACTATTGTGGATCGATCATAGAAGTCCGTAGCATGATACGGGAATCTCCCAATTAAGAAAAATATCTCCAAGGGAGTAGCTGGTTGTTTCTCTATGGATGAACGAGGTGTTGTTTACTTTGGGAACCGCTTGGTGGTTCCCAAGAGTCAGCAGATGCAGCAACTGATTCTTAAGGAGGCGCATGAATCCCCTCTCACAATTCATCCCGGTAGTACTAAGATGTATCAGGACCTATGCCAGAGGTTCTGGTGGACTAGGATGAAGAGAGAAATCGCCGACTTCGTTGCTAATTGTGACGTTTGTCGTCGTGTTAAGGCAGAGCATCAAAGGCCTGTCGGCACCCTTCAGCCTTTAGCTATTCCTGGGTGGAAATGGGATAAACTTGGTATGGACTTCATCACCGGCTTTCCCAGGACCAAGAAAGGGAATAATGCTATCTTCGTAGTCATTGATCGTCTATCCAAGGTGGCTCACTTCCTACCTGTTCGAGAGAGTATCACTGCTAGTCAGCTCGCTGACTTATACATTTCTCGAATAGTGTCACTTCATGGTGTTCCACTAGAGATCAATTCAGACCGTGGCAGTCTTTTCACTTCTCATTTCTGGGAGAGTTTCCAAACTGCCATGGGGACCCATCTTTCCTTCAGTACCGCTTTCCACCCTCAGTCGAGTGGTCAGGTCGAAAGGGTCAACCAAATTCTCGAAGACATGCTTAGAGCTTGCGTTATCTCATTCGGTATGGATTGGGAGAAATGTCTTCCTTTCGCCGAGTTTGCTTATAACAATAGCTATCAATCCAGTCTCAAGAAAGCTCCTTTTGAGATTCTCTATGGACGAAGATGTCGAACACCTTTGAACTGGTCAGAAACCGGTGAAAGACAATTCTTTGGACCGGACCTGATCCAGGAGGCAGAAGAGCAAGTTCGCATCATTTGTGAGAATTTGAAAACAGCCCGATCTCGTCAAAAGAGCCAGTATGACCGTCGTCATAAGGAAGTGGCTTATGAAGTTGGCGACAAGGCTTACCTTCGGGTTACCCCTCTAAAGGGTACCCATCGTTTCGGTATCAAGGGCAAGTTGGCTCCTCGTTACATTGGTCCTTTTCGCATTCTCGCTAAACAAGGAGAGGTTGCCTACCAGTTGGAATTACCCCCACATCTTTCTCGAGTTCATGATGTCTTCCACGTATCTCAACTCAGGCGTTGCTTCTCGGATCCCATCCGTGGAGTGGACCATGAAACGCTTGATCTCCAAGATAACCTCACATACCGAGAGTACCGGTTCGCATTCTTGATCAAGCAGAGCGTGTTACCCGACGCCGTAACATCAAGTTTCTCAAGGTTCATGGTCTCATCATTCCGAGAGAGAAGCTACTTGGGAGCGAGAAGATCGCCTTCGACCGAGTACCCCGCTTTCTTTCCATCGACCCACGAATCTCGGGACGAGATTCTTTCAAGTGGGGCGAGTTGTCACATCCCTAGTTCGGTATGACCTAGGCTAGCTAGTCATTTGTGCATCATGTTTAAATTCCATTTAATTTTGAAATGAGGATTTGTGAAACCTCGTAAATTATTTCGAAATGACCCAAAAAAGTGCTCCAAAAGGTCCAAGAAAATGTTCGTGTTGCTCTCTGAAAATATTGGTCGAGGTAAAAAATCAAATCAATAGTTTCAGAGCTCACAAATATTTATTTTGGCCTTTTGGAATTAATCCATCATTTATTTGCGTTGGATAAATATTGTTATATATATATAATATTGTTCAAAATTATGCCATTTATTAAGGAGCTCGAATAATACCACTAGCCCCTACAAAATTGGCATAAGTAAATAAATTGATTTAGTATTATTACTAAATCGAAACAAATGTCGAAAAATAGAAAAATTAAACAAAAGGGAAAAACCTTACTGCAGCAGCCCAGCGCCCAACGGGCTGGCCCGCCGACCGGCACCGCCACCATCCCTTCCTCGCGCCCGGAGGATGGGCACGCGCCACCGCCACAAGATGGGCGCCACGCCACCACCTGCGTGCCTCCCCTCGACGCCAGCCTCCGGACGACGCCACGTGCCGCCCAGGCCTCTCTCTCTCTCTCGCTCCTCCCTCCCTGGATCTCTCTCTCCCACCGCGCCCGAACGCCATCGCCGCCACCGCCATCGCTGCAGCGCCCACGCCCACAGCCTCGCCTCCCCGACGCGCTCCACAGCTCCTCCGCGATCCCTCTCCCTCCTCGCCGAGCCACGACCTCCGGACGGTCTCCATCGCCGCCACCATCGTCTTCTTCATCGCCGCCGCCGCAGATCTCCACCGCCAAGACGTCGCCGTCCGTCCGCCCACGAGCTCGCCGCCGACGCCATCGAGTCCGCCGTGAGCCCGTGCATCGATTTCCCTTTCCCTGCCTCCCAGCGCTCAGTAATCGCGCGCCGCTCGAGCCGAGCTCCGGCCGCCGTCGTGAGCCTCGCTCGCGAGCTCCGCCGCCCGCTGACCTCCCACTGCTTCCCTAGATGCGGGCGAAGCGTGAGTTTCCATCGGTGCCTCGGTAGCGTAGACCGCCGCCGAATAAAGATCTCCGCGAACATCCGCCGCGGTTTGAGGTCGCCGCCGGCCAAACTCCGGTGGGCTGACGTGGTCGCTTATTTAGGCGCTAATAACCATTTTGCTAACCACCCCTGACACTGACTGTGGGCCCGGCGCCCTCTAATCCTAATTAGACCAAATAAACCCCATGTTAACTAATCGAGACAACGACGTGTGGCCCCACACGTCGATTTGACCTGGTCAGCACCGTTGACTCTTGACGCAGAGCATGACATCATGTTGACGCAATTATTTATTTTCTGGATTTAATTTAATCAGAAATTCCAAAAAATTAGCAAAACTTCAAAAATCATAGAAATTCAACCGTAGCTCAGATTGAAATAATTTATATATGAAAATTATCAGAAAATGCAATCTATCCATCTGTATCAGTTTCATGCATGACAAAACAACTTATACCTGCTGTATAGGTGAAAACATATAAATGGCATATATAAGAGCTTAATTTGGAGTTGCATTTTAACCCTTGGTTCAAATGGACTTCATTCAAATTGAATAATAGTTGCATTAGCTCAAACAGCATCACATCTACATGCCATGTTCATGCATCATATTGTTGCATATGCTTGTGTATTGATTGTTGGCACCGTTCCTTCTCGATAGGTGTTGCTCCGGAGACCGTTCCAGAGTACCTGTCTGTGAAGTAGTGCCCCCCTGTTGATCTATCAGGCAAGCAAACCCCCTTGTTCATTCCGATACAATCCTACTCTCTCGCTCCTGCTCTCAGTTATTTCATTAGGACAACAACGATTCATCTGCTACTTTGTGCTGCGGTAGTTGAACCCATTCCTCTGCATGACCTGTCATTGCCACGGTAAATAGTTGAAACCCACTAGCATGTGTAGGAGTTGATTGAGTCATGTTGTGTTCCTACCATGCTATGCCTGCTATTGCTTAGAGTTGTGTCAGGTCTGATTCATTGGGAATGAATTGGAGTGTTACGATATGTTCGATGTTTGAGAGTGAAGTGTGTGAACACGATTTGGTAAAGGTAGCGGTGAGAGGCCATGTAGGAGTACATGGTGGGTTGTCTCACCGGAACCGCCCTTAAGCATCGAGTTCTATGTATGTTGTCCAATGACTCGATACTACCACACATTGGGTTCCGTAACTCGGCCCTCTCGACTTATTAATCAACTTGATCTCTGTCCGAGAGTCGCAACTAGTTTCGGTGTTTGTAGGTAGTGCTATTTTTCTACCAAGTGGCACCCGGCAGGTGTGGGCTTGGGACAGACTAGGCACATGTGGCCTGGTGTGCAGTGGCACCCAGATGG
The DNA here is from genome assembly GCA_021605205.1 of Aegilops longissima. Lineage (NCBI taxonomy): Eukaryota > Viridiplantae > Streptophyta > Magnoliopsida > Poales > Poaceae > Aegilops > Aegilops longissima. The sequence continues at coordinate 465,045,636 of CM038680.1, forward strand.
TGGGCTCGGGAACCCCGCACACATCGCTTGGGGTCGTGGCGAAACCCGGCCGGATCTCCTTGCGGATGGAACCCGAATAGGCGATAAACCTGGACTAGAGTCTTGTGTGGTTAGTCAGGTCATGGCCGACACCCTCGCCCGGCTTCCGCTTGAAGGTTGCCGAGGTACATGACGTGTACATGGTGATAAGTGGTGAGAGCATGTGTGAAGAAGTACACCCCTGCAGGGTTATCATGATCTATTCGAATAGCCGTGTCCTCGGTTATGGACTTCTTGGATGCTTACGTGGTACATAGACAACTTGAAGTGGATACTATAAAATGCTCAAGACAAGTGTGAGTGCTATGGATGGCCTTCTCGTATGGAGACGGGAATGAATCCATAGTAGTGTATTATGTGGTGACTAGTGGACTCGTGTGCGCCATATCACCTCGAGGAAGTTCTTGTAGTCGTAGAACAGGATAGCCACTGAGTCAAAGCTGGCTTGCTGCAACTAAACCCCACATTACCTTCTTGATACTAATGCATGTATAATAGGATCTGACGTAAGTCTTGCTGAGTACCTTTGTACTCACGTTGCTTTATTTATGTTTTTGCAGCAGAGATTTCGGTCTTACTAGTAGTTCCGCTTGGACTTCGACGAGTAGCTTGTTACCTCAGCTATGATCTTGTACCCTTGGGAGGGTCTTGTAGATAGTCGCTTCTCAGCCTTTTTCTTTTGTAGTTGTGCGTACTCGGACATGTAATGCTTCCGCTTGTTGCTTGTATGTTTCAATGATGGGTCATGTGACCCCTGTTTGTATTAAATGCTATGTGGCTCTTCTGGGCCTTTACCTATATGAGTTTGCGTTATGTTGTGATGCCATGTTGTACAGCACATACTTGCATGTTATGCGTACGTGTAACTTGTATTGCTATGTGTGGGATCCGACAACCTAGTTGTTTATCCTTGGTAGCCTCTCTTATGGGGAAATGTAGTCTAGTGCTTCCACCGAGCCATGGTAGTCTGCTACAGCCGGTTTATCGAGTCCTCGCTAGCCCAAAGACTACTGCTCCTAACACTTGATCGGCCGGCATGTGATTCACTTCGTTTACGTATCGTCCCTTCGGGAAATGTCACGCGGTGACATCCGAGTCCTGCCTAGCCTGCTACAGCCGGGTTACGGAGTCCTGTTAGCCCATGCTACAGCCCGGATTCACACGCTGCTTTGACCACATGCTCGATGTTGATTCATGTATGCCTGTCCCCATAGGTTAGTGCCACTTTGGGTTCACGACTAGTCATGTCGGCCCGGGTTCTCTGTCATATGGATGCTAGCGACACTATCATATATGTGAGCCAAAAGGCGCAAACGGTCTCGGGCCATGGTAAGGCGACACCCGTGGGAATACCGTGCGTGAGGCCGCAAAGTGATATGATGTGTTACATGCTAGATCAGTGTGACTTAGGATCGGGGTCCCGACAGAACAACAATTATTCTCTGACTTTAAATGAATAACCATATTGCAATAAACATGATCAAATCATATTCATGCTCAACGCAAACGCCAAATAACATTTATTTAGGTTTAACACTAATCCCAAAAGTATAGGGAGTGTGTGATGATGATCATATCAATCTTGGAACTATTTCCAACACTCATCGTCACTTCCCCTCAACTAGTCTCTGTTTATTATATAACTCATGTTTCGAGTTACTAATCTTAGCAACCGAACAAGTATCAAATACTCAGGGGCTACTATAAACACTAGTAAGGCACACATCAATAACCTGTATATCAAATATACCCTTGTTCACTTTGCCATCCTTCTTATCCACCAAATATTCAGGGCATTTCCGCTTCAAGTGACCATTTCCTTTGCAGTGTAAGCACTCAGTTTCAGGATTTGGTCCAGCTTTGAGCTTCTTCGCGGGAGTGACAACTTGCTTGTCATTCTATTTGAAGTTCCCTTTCTTTCCCTTTGCCCTTTTCTTGAAACTAGTGGTCTTGTCAATCATCAACACATGATGCTCTTTTCTTGATTTCTACCTTCGTTGATTTCAATATCGCGAAGAGCCCGGGAATCGTTTTCGTCATCTTTTGCATACTATAGTTCATCACGAAGTTCTACTAACTTGGTGATGGTGACTAGAGAACTCTGTCAATCACTATCTTATCTGGAAGATTAACTCCCACTTGATTCAAGCGATTGTAGTACCCAGACAATCTGAGCACATGCTCACTAGTTGAGCGATTCTCTTCCATCTTTTAGCTATAGAACTTTGTTGGAGATTTCATATCTCTTAACTCGGGTATTTGCTTGAAATATTAACTTCAACTCCTGGAACATCTCATATGAACCATGACGTTCAAAATGTCTTTGAAGTCCCGATTCTAAGCCGTTAAGCATGGTGCACTAAACTATCAAGTAGTCATCATTTTGAGCTAGCCAAATGTTCATAACGTCTACATCTGCTCCTGCAATAGGTCCATCACCTAGCAGTGCATCAAGGACATAATTCTTCTGTGCAGCAATGAGGACAATCCTCAGATCACGGATCCAATCCGCATCATTGCTACTAATATTTTTCAACACAGTTTTCTCTAGGAACATATCAAAATAAACATATGAAAGCAACAACGCGAGCTATTGATCTACAACATAATTTGCAAAATACTACCAGGACTAAGTTCATGATAAATTTAAGTTCAATTAATCATATTACTTAATAACTCCCACTTTGATAGACATCTCTCTAGTCATCTAAGTGATCACGTGATCCAAATCAACTAAACCATGTCCGATCATCACGTGAGATGGAGTAGTTTTCAATGGTGAACATCAATATGTTGATCATATCTACTATATGATTCACGCTCGACCTTTCGGTCTCCATGTTCCGAGGCCATATCTGCATATGCTAGGCTCGTCAAGTTTAACTTGAATATTTCGCGTGTGCAAAACTGGCTTGCACCCGTTGTAGATGGACGTAGAGCTTATCACACCCGATCATCACGTGGTGTCTGGGCACGATGAACTTTGGCAACGGTGCATACTCAGGGAGAACACTTCTTGATAATTAGTGAGAGATCATCTTAAAATGCTACCGTCAATCAAAGCAAGATAAGATGCATAAAGGATAAACATCACATGCAATCAATATAAGTGATATGATATGGCCATCATCATCTTGTGCTTGTGATCTCCATCTCCAAGCACCGTCGTTATCACCATCGCCACCGGCGCGACACCTTGATCTCCATCGTAGCATCGTTGTCCTTTACGCCGCCTATTGCTTCTACGACTATCGCTACCGCTTAGTGATAAAGTAAAGCAATTACAGTATGCTTGCATTTCATACAATAAAGCGACAACCATATGGCTCTCGCCATTGTCGATAACTTCGTTACAAAACATGATCATCTCATACAATAAAATATAGCATCACGTCTTGACCATATCACATCACAACATGCCCTGCAAAAACAAGTTAGACGTCCTCTACTTTGTTGTTGCAAGTTTTACGTGGATCCTACGGGCTTAGCAAGAACCGTTCTTACCTACGCATCAAAACCACAACGATAGTTTGTCAAGTTGGTGCTGTTTTAACCTTTGCAAGGACCGGGCGTAGCCACACTCGGTTCAACTAAAGTTGGAGAAACTGACACCCGCTAGCCACCTCTATGCAAAGCACGTCGGGAGAACCGGTCTCCCGTAAGCGTACGCGTAATGTCGGTCCGGGCCGCTTCATCCAATAATACCGCCGAACCAAAGTATGACATGCTGGTAAGCAGTATGACTTGTATCGCCCACAACTCACTTGTGTTCTACTCGTGCATATAACATCTACGCATAAAACCTAGGCTCGGATGCCACTGTTGGGTAACGTAGTAATTTCAAAAAAAAAATCCTACGCACACGCAAGATCATGGTGATGCATAGCAACGAGAGGGGAGAGTGTTGTCCACGTACCCTCGTAGACCGAAAGGAGAAGCGTTATAACGACGCGGTTGATGTAGTCGTACGTCTTCATGGCCCGACCGGTCAAGCACCGAAACGACGGCACCTCCAAGTTCTAGCACACGTTCAGCTCGATAACGTTCCCTGGACTCCGATCTAGCAAAGTGTCGAGGAAGAGTTCCGTCAGCACGACGGCGTAGTGACGACCTTGATGTTCTACCGTCGCAGGGCTTCGCCTAAGCACCGCTACAATAATATCGAGGACTATGGTGGAGGGGGGCACCGCACACGGCTAAGAGATCTCAAGGATCAATTGTTGTGTCTATGGGGTGTCCCCTGCCCCCGTATATAAAGGAGCAAGGGGAGGAGGCGGTCGGCCAGGGAGAGGCGCGCCAAGGGGGGGAGTCCTACTCCCACCGGGAGTAGGACTCCTCCTTTCCTAGTAGGAGTAGGAGAGAAGGAAGGGGAGGGGAGAAGGGAAGCAAGGAGGGGGCACAGCCCCTCCTCCTAGTCCAATTCGGACTAGGCCTTGGGGGGCGTGTGGCCTGCCCTAGGCAGCCCCTCTCTCTTTCCCGTATGACCCAATAAGGCCCATATACTCCCCGGCAAATTCCCGTAACTCTCCGGTACTCCGAAAAATATCGGAATCACTCGGAACCTTTCCGAAGTCCGAATATAGTCGTCCAATATATCGATCTTTACATCTCGACCATTTCGAGACTCCTCGTCATGTCCCCGATCTCATCCGGGACTCCGAACTCCTTAGGTACATCAAAACTCATAAACTCATAATAAAACTGTCATCGAAACCTTAAGCGTGCGGACCCTACGGGTTCGAGAACTATGTAGACATGACCGAAACACGTTTCCAGTCAATAACCAATAGCGGAACCTGGATGCTCATCTTGGCTCCTACATATTCTACGAAGATCTTTATCGGTCAAACTGCATAACAACATGCGTTGTTCCCTTTGTCATCGGTATGTTACTTGCCCGAGATTCGATCTTAGGTATCCAATACCTAGTTCAATCTCATTACCGGCAAGTCTCTTTACTCGTTACGTAATGCATCATTCCGTAACTAACTCATTAGCTATATTGCTTGCAAGGCTTATAGTTATGTGCATTACCGAGAGGGACCAGAGATACCTCTCCGACAATCGGAGTGACAAATCCTAATCTCGAAATATGCCAACTCAACATGTACCTTTGGAGACACCTGTAGAGCTCCTTTATAATCACCCAGTTACGTTGTGACGTTTGGTAGCACACAAAGTGTTCCTCCGTTAAACGGGAGTTGCATAATCTCATAGTTGTAGGAACATGTATAAGTCATGAAGAAAGCAATAGCAACATACTAAATGATCAAGTGCTAAGCTAACGGAATGGGTCATGTCAATCACATCATTCTACTAATGATGTGATCCCGTTAATCAAATGACAACTCATGTCTATGGTTAGGAAACATAACCATCTTTGATTAATGAGCTAGTCTAGTAGAGGCATACTAGTGACAATATGTTTGTCTATGTATTCACACATGTATCATGTTTCTGGTTAATACATTTCTAGCATGAATAATAAACATTTATCATGATATAAGGAAATAAATAATAACTTTATTATTGCCTCTAGGGCATATTTCCTTCAAAAATATAAAGCAACCGCCCATATGGACCCGCTTGAAGACTATCAACTCATATGCTTCTCCCCCTTTTGTCAGTAAGGACCAAAAAGGTTTGAAGACATAGAGCCGCTACTCGTTCCCAGGAGGAGTAGGTGAAGCTGCAGGGTCGTCATTGGGGTTTGGCGGTGCAGAAGAACTTGGTGCAGTGTCGACACGCGCTGAGGTTGGAGGTGGTGAAGTAGCATCATCTTGGTCATCAATGACTCTGGCATTCACTGTTGCAGCTAAGGAGGAATAATCAGAGTCTTCAAGAGAGGGAGTCTGATGCAAGACAACATTCCTTGGAGGAGTGGAATCAAACTTGAATCTTTCAGTGAATCCATCATCTTGAAGATCAGCTTCAGCACTGAGCAAAGTTAAACTCTTCCAAGACCTCCGACAGGTTTCATGTGTGACAAATGCATTCTTGGTGGCAAGATTGCGAATACGATTGACGTCCACCAAGAGGCTTTGCATCTGCCGCTTCAGCCAGTAGTGATGCTTATCCTGTTTCTGATGCAGGGCGACGAGAAGCTTTTGGTCATTGAGAGCACGAGATCGATTCCAAGGCCTTTGAGCAATAGTGCTCTCAGTGGCTTCAGTGTTGGCACGGTGAGGGCCACGTGTATTGCCAGCCAGAGGATAAACACGAGTGACTGCCTGGACTCCTTCAATAGGCTGTGTGAAGCTTTGGTGATCAGCATTGTGAAGACAAACAGGCTCCTTGGCAGGCTCTGGGTATATGGCTTCAATCGACATATCAACCTCGGCAAAATATCGATGGTTGCGGCGTAAGGCGATAGTTGACAGCTGAATGAAGCTTGATAAGGCGCATAACCCATGGAGCGTAGAACTTCAGACCAAAGAGGTCAAAGCCAGATGCAGCTAATTGTCTGATGAAGAAGCCTTGAGCATTGAAGCTGATGCCATTGAAGATATAAAAGACCAATGTCTTCATCGCTCCTTCAAGCTTCGCTGCAGAAGAATGTCCCTTGATGGGCCATAGAGTTCGCCTTATGATATGATAGATCGTGCGAGGAAGATACTCTAGGTCTTCAACAAAGAATTCTCTTGGGTATTCAGCATCGCGTGGCAGAGGCTTCATCATGCTCAGCATTTGGCTCATGTTGGGCTCCGGCTTCTGAAAGATGCTCTCCAACGCATTGCGGTGAAGCTGACAACCAGGCTCATATGATTCACCTGGAGTGGGCAGACCAGAGAGCTCAATAATGTCAAGAGCTTTGGCTTCGTGATGAGTATTGCCTGTCATCCACTCAAGGACCCAAGTCTTCGGATCCTGTTGTAGCCGCGAATGTGGAGGGTAGCATAAAATTGTAGCAGAAGCTCTTCATTCCAATGCTCCTTATCAGTCACAAAGTTCAGAAGACCAGCATCGCGAAAGCAGTCAAGGGCCTCTTCTAGGCAGGGTAGTCCAGCAATGGCTTCAGTGTCTAGACGCATATGTGGAAAGATACGCCCTTGGTCATAGAGAACACAGGAATAGTAGCTGCGCTGCTGATAGCTCCAGAACCGATCTGATGAAATCCTTGGCTTGAATAGGGGTTCTTGGCACTATCAAAGAAAGTGTTGTGCGCAATGAAACCTTTTGCATTGAATGACCCTGGTGAAGTGGTAGTACCTGGAAACCTGGGCAACCTTGGCTTAGGCTTCTGGACCTGAGGCCTGTTCTCGACATGATAGTCAAATTGCGGACCAGCAGCAGGTGGTGGAACCAGAATGGGCCATCTGACAGTGACCAACTGACCATGATCAAATGCTTGCTCGATGGTGTGTGGACTTGGAGGCGGTACAGGAGCAGTGGCAGTGGTATTGACATCTGGCTGCAGATTTGCGTCAGGAGCAGCATTGGCTTCAGGTGCAATCACTTCTGGCACCACATTAACTTCAGGCGCCACAGTAGCTTCAGCCATGACAACGTCATTGGCTTCAGTATTGGTGTTGGTGAACGCCTCAATGTTATCAACCTCCACTCGAGTAGCTGGAGGGTCGGACACGTTCTCCTCGAGAACAACTTCAGGGTTGGTTGGGGGTGTAGCAACATGTTCTTCTTCATTTCTTGGCTCTTCTTGTTCATCGACTGATGCAGCCGGAGTATCTTCAGCCGTTTTGGCTTCAGACTCGGGGATGTTCGCAGTAGGAGAGACTTCAGGAAATACTTGGCATGATACTAATTGGTGCTATTCTCCTTCTGGAACACTCGACAAAGTGACTTGTGGCCTTGGTCCTTTACAAAGCCTGCGAAACGTTGGCGGCGCTTGTGCAGATGGAGTAGGTTGGGCCTCAAAGTCACCATCTTCAAGCACTGGAGTGGTGACTTAAGTTGGGGAAGTAGTTGGTGATTCTTCTTCACGGGGGGGGGGGTCTTGAGGGTGATCAGCCCATGAATCATCCTGAGCAATTGGTGTCAAAGGACGACCAATGCTGATGAGTTTGCTGTTCGTGAGAATAAGCGACGATACCACATTTTGCTCGATCTGAGGAAGGGTTTCATCATCTTCTACATTGTCATGGTGACCAATGTATTCAGCTGCGGTGGGGTCAACAGCTGGAATGTCTTCAGCTTCAGGAGCCTCTGTGGAAGCAGGCTCATGAACTATCATACGACGCTATTGGAGTGCAGACGCAGGACGAGCAACAGAAATCGGCTCGACGACTAGGGGCTCTGTGGGAGCAGCCCGATCTTTCTTCTTGGTTTTTCGCTTCTTGGCAGGTGGAGCTTCATCAGTGGTGTTCTTGGTCTTGCGCTTTCTGGCTTCGGCTTCAGCTGCCCTTGTTTTCTTGAGCTCCGAAGCCACTGTGGGGACCTTAGGCTTCACGCCTGTCATACTGGCGGGGAAGACAATGCGAGGTTCTTCCCGCCTAGATGCTTCAGTTTGGTCCACTGTTGGCTTCTTCTTGGCAGCCATCTTGGGGTCGATGTCAGGACGCCCACGTGCCTTGCGCTTCTCAGCTTCATTGTAAGCTCAAACACACTTGCCAGCGAGGTTCTTCATGCGCTCTCGAGAATCTTTGGCTTCATCACGTTTCTTGTGAAACGCCTCCTTGAGCTCATGCATCATGGTCTTGAAGTTCTGGACGTCTGTCACACTGAGCTTGGCCACATGCTTCTTGAACTGAGCCTTTTCATAGTCAATCTTGTGCTTCAGTTCAACAATTTTCTGAGCTAGAGCCAGCTCAGGAGCAATGGCTCCATGAAAGGAGACGCTTAGGCCAATGGGGAGTTGAAGATCATCAAAACTGAGGTTTGGGCTATCAAACCACTCGTCAATGAACTTCTTCAGAATGTCCACATCGAAGAGGGGAAGATCATTGAAGATTTCCGTCTCTTGCTTTCTCTTTATTAGCAGCTCAAGAGCATCATCGGCAAGATCGTCGTCACTCGACATATCAATGGCTTCATTCTCATTCCTGAGAACAGCAGCAGGGGTCAGTGATTGACCAGCAGATTGCATGGGCTTCTTCTTCTTCTTCTTAGACTTGGAGATGCGTGAGAGATCTTCAGAGTGCACACTTGGTGCAGGAGGAGTAGTGGCCAACGGCTTCGCTTGCCAAGCTCTTGGTGCAGCGGAGGGCTTCAAAGCCTTGGGTTTCTTCAGCTTCTTAGGCTTTGATAACCCACAAGTATAGGGGATCAATTGTAGCCTCTTTCGATAAGTAAGATTGTCGAACCCAACGAGGAGCTAAAGGTAGAACAAATATTCCCTCAAGTTCTATCGACCACCGATACAACTCTACGCACGCTTGACGTTCGCTTTACCTAGAACAAGTATGAAACTAGAAGTACTTTGTAGGAGTTGTTGGAGAGGCTTGCAAGAAAGTAAAGAGCATGTAGATAAAACTAGGGGCTGTTTAGATGAAGACACAACTAAATTAGTTTTAGTAGAGAGCTTTTTGTTACGAGAAAGTTATTTGTCCCTAGGCAAGCGATAACTAGACCGGTAATCATTATTGCAATTTTATTTGAGGGAGAGGCATAAGCTAACATACTTTCTCTACTTGGATCATATGCACTTATGATTGGAACTCTAGCAAGCATCCGCAACTACTAAAGATTCATTAAGGTAAAACCCAACCATAGCATTAAAGTATCAAGTCCTCTTTATCCCATACGCAAACAACCTACTTACTCGGGTTTGTGTTTCAGTCACTCACGCAACCCACTATAAGCAAATCATGAACATATTGCAAACCCTACAGCGAGAATCCCTCATGCTTGCGCGACACGGAGAGCACCATAGGACAGCACCAATAATAAAACATGCAACTCAAACCAATCTTGATCATCAAATAGCCCATAGGACAAAACAGATCTACTCAAACATCATAGGATAGCCATACATCATTGGAAAAATAATATATAGCGTTGAGCACCATGTTTAAGTAGAGATTACAGCGGGTAAGAGAGAGGTTACACCGCTGCATAGAGGGGGGAAGAGTTGGTGATGATGGCGGTGAAGTTGTTGGTGAAGATGGCGGTGATGATGATGGCCCCGGCAGCGCTCCGGCGCCACCGGAAGCAAGGGGGAGAGGGCCCCCCTTCTTCTTCTTCTTCCTTGACCTCCTCCCTAGATGGGAGAAGGGTTCCCCCTCGGTCCTTGGCTCCCATGGCGTGGGAGGGCGAGAGCCCTCCGAGATTGGATCTATCTCTGCTTTTCTCTCTGTTTCTGCGTTCTCTTACGCTCTGTTTAACTATTTCATGTATATATGGAGATCCGTAACTCGATTGGCCTGAAACCTTCGCCGTGATTTTTTCTGAATATTAGCTTTCTTGCGGCAAAGAAGAGCATCAACCGCCTTACGGTGGGCTCATAAGCGCGCCCTGCCTCGTGACCACCTCGGCACCGGTTCGCGTTGATTTTCCTTCCAAATTTTCCATATTTTCCAAAAATAAGCTCCGTCCATTTTTATCCCGCTTTGGACTCCGTTTGATATGGATATTCTGTGAAACATAAAACATGCAATGCATGTGAACTCGCTTTGAGCCTTCGGATCAATATGTTAGTCCCAAAAATAATATAAAAAGTTGCCAAAAAGTATATGAAAGTTGAATAATATTGGCATGGAACAATCAAAAATTATAGATATGACAGAGACGTATCAGCATCCCCAAGCTTAATTCCTGCTCGTCCTTGAGTAGGTAAATGATAAAAAAAGATAATTTTTGATGTGGAATGCTACCTAGCATAATCTTGATCATATGTCTAATCATGGCATGAATATTAAGACACGAGTGATTCAAGGCAATAGTCTATCGTTTGACATAAAAACAATAATACTTCAAGCATACCAACCAAGCAATTATGTCTTATTGAAATAACATAGCCAAAGAAAGCTCATCCCTACAAAATCATATAGTCTGGCTATGCTCCATCTTCACCACACAAACTATTCACATCATGCACAACCCCGATGACAAGCCAAGCAATTGTTTCATACTTTTGACGTTCTCAAACCTTTTCAACTTTCACGCAATACATGAGCGTGAGCCATGGACATAGCACTATAGGTGGAATAGAATATGCTGATGGGGGTTATGTGGAGAAGACAAAAAAAAGGAGAAAGTCTCACATCAACTAGGTGTATCAACGGGCTATGGAGATGCCCATCAATAGATATCAATGTGAGGAGTAGGGATTGCCTTGCAACGGATGCACTAAGAGCTATAAGTGTATGAAAGCTCAAACTGAAACTAAGTGGGTGTGCATCCAACTTGCTTGCTCATGAAGACCTAGGGCATTTGAGGAAGCCCATCGTTGGAATATACAAGCCAAGTTCTATAATGAAAATACCCACTAGTATATGAAAGTGATAACTCAAGAGACTCTCTATATGAAGAACATGGTGCTACTTTGAAGCACAAGTGTGGTAAAAGGATAGTAACATTGCCCCTTCTCTCTTTTTCTCTCATTTTTTTTCTTTTTTTTTGGGCCTTCTCTTTTTTTTGGCCTTTCTCTTTTTTCGTCCGGAGTCTCATCCCGACTTGTGGGGGAATCATAATCTCCATCATCCTTTGCTCACTGGGGCAATGCTCTAATAATGATGATCATCACACTTTTATTTACTTACAACTCAATATTACAACTCGATATCTAGAACAAAGATATGACTCTATATGAATGCCTCCGGCGATGTACCGGGATGTGCAATGATCTAGAGTAGCAATGACATAAAAAAACGGACTAGCCATGAAAACATCATGCTAGCTATCTTATGATCATGCAAAGCAATATGACAATAAATGGTCAAGTCATGTATATGATGATGATGGAAGTTGCATGGCAATATATCTCGGAATGACTATGGAAATGCCATAATAGGTAGGTATGGTGGTTGTTTTGAGGAAGATATAATGAGGCTTATGTGTGACAGAGCGTATCATATCACGGGGTTTGGATGCACCGGCGAAGTTTGCACCAACTCTCGAGGTGAGAAAGGGCAATGGACGGTACCGAAGAGGCTAGCAATGATGGAAGGGTGAGAGTGCGTATAATCCATGGACTCAACATTAGTCATAAAGAACTCACATACTTATTGCAAAAATCTATTAGTCATCAAAACAAATTACTACGCGCATGCTCCTAGGGGGATAGATTGGTAGGAAAAGACCATCGCTCGTCCCCGGCCGGCGCTCATAAGGAAGGCAATCAATAAACACCTCATGCTCCGACTTCGTTACATAACGGTTCACCATACGTGCATGCTACGGGACTTGCAAACCTCAACACAAGTATTTCTCAATTTCACAATTACTCAACTAGCATGACTCTAATATCACCATCCTTATATCGCAAAACTATTGCAAGGAATCAAACATATCATATTTAGCGATCTACAAGTTTATGTAGGATTTTATGACTAACCATGTGAATGACCAGTTCCTGTCATCTCTCTAAATAGATATAAGTGAAACAAGAGAGTTTAATTCTTTGTACAAAAGATATGCCCACTCTCTAACAAATATAAGTGAAGCAAAAGAGCATTCTACAAATGGCGGTTGTCTATGTAAAGAGAAACAAGCAATCCAAACTTCAAATGATATAAGTGAAGCACATGAAGCATTCTATAAAGCCATACTCAAAAGATATAAGTGAAGTGCATAGAGCATTCTATAAATCAACCAAGGACCATCTCATACCAGCATGGTGCATAAAATAAAAAGAAAAACCTAATTGCAAAAGACGCTCCAGGACTTGCACATATCGCATGAATGAAACGAATCCGGAAACATACCGATATTTGTTGAAGAAAGAGGGGATGCCTCCCCAGCATCCCCAAGCTTAGACGCTTGAGTCTCCTTGAATATTTACTTGGGGTGCCTCGGGCATCCCCAAGCTTGAGCTCTTGCCTCTCTTCCTTCTTCTCACATCGAAACCTTCTCGATCATCGAACACTTCATCCACATAAAACTTCAACAGAAAACTCGGTAAGATCCGTTAGTATAATAAAGCAAATCACCACTCTAAGTACTGTTGAAAACCAATTCATATATATTTTTTGCATTGTGTCTACCGTAATATAACTTTTTCATGGCTTAATCCACTGATATGAATTGATAGTTTCATCAAAACAAGCAAACTATGCATCAAAAATAGAATCTATCTAAAACAGAACAGTCTGTAGCAATCTGAACATTCACCATACTTAAGATACTTGAAACATTCTGCCAAAATTAGGAAAAATAAACAATTTGTACAGAAATACAGTGCAAAAAGAATCAGAACCATTTGACGTTCCAGTAAGAAATTAAAAATCGCGCACTACAGCAAAAGTTTCTGTCCTGCACCGCACAAACCAACAAGCATTGTAAACATCCTAAAGGCAAACCTTGGCACATTATTTTTATAATACAATGCAATTGTACAAGGGGATAATTATTTTTGTTGAAAAGTTTCTGTAATCAAGATTCACAAAGTTGCCGTGAGCATGAACAAAGTTCAAGGAGCTCTCTCACTTCAACAATGCTTGTCTTTCTCACTTTCGCTTTTCTTTTTGAAAAAGTTTTGGGTTCCCCTCTTTATTTTTGTTGTTTTTAAACTATATGAAAGCACTCAACAGAAATAAATGACTCTCTAAAAATTCCGGGTTGTCTCCCTGGCAGCGCTTTCTTTAAAGCCATTAAGCTAGGCATATAGTGCTCAAGTAATGGATCCACCCGGATGCCAAGGTATATCAAAGCCAATTTGAATTAGCAATGATTTGTAATTTAGTAGTGAGCACAAAGCAGCATATATCATGTAATGACGAAGTCTAACTCTCTTCCTATGCATCGGCATGTCATAAAAGAACAATTCATGCACACATAGTAAAGGCCAATGCATGGTATAAACAGTTTCTTGCAATTTTATTGTATTGGAGACATAGAGAGGTGGAGATATAGTTCCTCTCTCATAATAATTGCAAGTAGGAGCAGCAAGTACATGCATATTATATTTATCAAAATCATCATGTGCAACGGTATAAGGCAACCCATCAATTAATCCTTAATAAGTGCAAACTTCTCTTGATATAGTGTAATCGGGGGAATTCAAAAAGATAATAGGACTATCATGCGTGGGTGCAATAGCAACATTTTCATGTTTAACATAAGTAACTATAGCAAGTTCATCTCTATAAGCATAATTCATATTGGCATCTTGGCCACAAGCATAGCAAGCATCATCAAAAAGGGATATTTCAAGAGAATCAATGGGATCATAATAGTCATCATAGCAATCATCCTTCGGTAAGTACGAAGGGGAATTAAACAATGTATGAGTTGAAGGGTTACTCTCATTAGAAGATGGGCATGGGTGATCAATCCGCTCTTCCTCCTTTTGTTCTTCGCTCTCCTCCTCATCTTTTTCATCCAATGAGCTCACAGTTTCATCAATTTCTTCTTCCATAGGCTCCTGCAAAATATTAGTCTCTTCTTGGACAGCGGAGACTTTCTCAATAAGTGCATTAATTTCATAATTGTATTCATAATTCTCATAGAATTATTTGAGGATAGCTAAATTTTCAGATCTATAAACAGCATCATCAAAATCTTCAAACTCTTTACACATAGATTCAATTTCATAAGCACCCATAAAAGCAACAAATTCTTCTATTTTTTCCACATCATAGTAATCATATATACCATTAGCATAAGAAGCTAAGGTTTCATTATCATTAAATTCGCATGAAAAGGGAAGGTGTGGAGACTTCGTCTTAGAGCAACAAGTATAATCATATCTCAAGCATAGTTGCCTAGCATACCAATACAACATATTAATTTGATCCCATAATAGTTTCCCTTTTGTGTCAAGCGATAATCCCTAAAGTATTCACGTTGATCCAACGTTACTCCCATAACATAATTAAATGGGGTTTTCTCAGGATTATTAAAGTAGTACATAATATCTTTCACATAACGAGCATCGAGGGTTTTAGGAGGTTCCCCATCTCCATGAGTAGCAAGTACACCTAAGTTTTTTCGTATTTCGTGTTCCATATCCATAACTAAATATAGAGAACAACTAAGAACAGCAAATAAAAAATTATTTAGTGATAAAGCAAACAAGCACACAAGAGAATATTCACCCCACGCTATAACTCCCCGGCAACGGCGCCAGAAAAGGTCTTGATAACCCACAAGTATAGGGGATCAATTGTATCCTCTTTCGATAAGTAAGAGTGTCGAACCCAACGAGGAGCTAAAGGTAGAACAAATATTCCCTCAAGTTCTATCGACCACCGATACAACTCTACGCACGCTTGACATTCACTTTACCTAGAACAAGTATGAAACTAGAAGTACTTTGTAGGAGTTGTTGGAGAGGCTTGCAAGAAAGTAAAGAGCACGTAAATAAAACTAGGGGCTGTTTAGATGAAGAAACAACTAAATTAGTTTTAGTAGAGAGCTTTTTGTTACGAGAAAGTTATTTGTCCCTAGGCAATCGATAACTAGACCGGTAATCATTATTGCAATTTTATTTGAGGGAGAGGCATAAGCTAACATACTTTCTCTACTTGGATCATCTGCACTTATGATTGGAATTCTAGCAAGCATCCGCAACTACTAAAGATTCATTAAGGTAAAACCCAACCATAGCATTAAAGTATCAAGTCCTCTTTATCCCATACGCAAACAACCTACTTACTCGGGTTTGTGTTTCAGTCACTCACGCAACCCACTATAAGCAAATCATGAACATATTGCAAACCCTACAGCGAGAATCCCTCACGCTTGCACGACACGGAGAGCACCATAGGACAGCACCAATAATAAAACATGCAACTCAAACCAATCTTGATCATCAAATAGCCCATAGGACAAAACAGATCTACTCAAACATCATAGGATAGCCATACATCATTGGGAAATAATATATAGCATTGAGCACCATGTTTAAGTAGAGATTACAGCGGGTAAGAGAGAGGTTACACCGCTGCATAGAGGGGGGAAGAGTTGGTGATGATGGCGGTGAAGTTGTTGGTGAAGATGGCGGTGATGATGATGGCCCCGGCAGCGCTCGGCGCCACCGGAAGCAAGGGGGAGAGCCCCCCCCCCCCTTCTTCTTCTTCCTTGACCTCCTCCCTAGATGGGAGAAGGGTTTTCCCTCTGGTCCTTGGCTCCCATGGCGTGGGAGGGGCGAGAGCCCCTCCGAGATTGGATCTATCTCTCTGTTTCTCTCTGTTTCTGCGTTCTCTTCTGGCTCTGTTTAACTATTTCGCGTATATATGGAGATCCGTAACTCCGATTGGCCTGAAACCTTCGTCGTGATTTTTTTCTGAATATTAGCTTTCTTGCGGCAAAAGAAGAGCATCAACCGCCTTACGGTGGGCTCACAAGGGCGCGCCCCCTGCCTCGTGACCACCTCGGGCACTAGTTCGCGTTGATTTTCCTTCCAAATTTTCCATATTTTCCAAAAATAAGCTCCGTCCATTTTTATCCCGTTTGGACTCCGTTTGATATGGATATTCTGCGAAACATAAAACATGGAATGAGAGAACTGCACTTTGAGCCTTTGGATCAATATGTTAGTCCCAAAATAATATAAAAAGTTGCCAAAAAAGTATATGAAAGTTGAATAATATTGGCATGGAACAATAAAAAATTATAGATATGACGGAGACGTATCAGGCTTTGGTGCTGCAGGCGCTTCGTTAGAATCAGCATCATCGGCAGAGTGATCCACGACAGCCCCTTGAACCATATGTTGGGAACGTAGTAATTTCAAAAAAATTCCTACGCACACGCAAGATCATGGTGATGACATAGCAACAAGAGGGGAGAGTGTATGTCCACGTACCCTCGTAGACCGTAAGCGGAAGCGTTATAACAACGCGGTTGATGTAGTCGTACGTCTTCACGATCCGACCGATCCAAGTACCGAACGCACGGCACCTCCGAGTTCAGCACACGTTCAGCTTGATGACGATCCCCGGGCTCCGATCCAGCAAAGCGTCGGGGATGAGTTCCACAAGACGACGGCGTGGTGGCGATGATGATGCTCCACCGGCGCAGGGCTTCGCCTAAGCTCCGCGACAATATGACCGAAGTGGAATATGGTGGAGGGGGACACCGCACACTGCTAAGGAACGATCACGTAGATCAACTTGTGTGTTATGGGGTGCCCCCTGCCCCGTATATAAAGGAGGGAGGGAGGTGCGGCCGCCCTCCTAGGGTGCGCTGGAGGAGTCCTACTCCCACCGAGTAGGACTCCCCTCTTGCCTTGTTGGAGAAGGAAGGGGGAGGAAGAGGAAGGCGCCCCCTCTCCTTGTCCTATTCGGACTAGGGGGGGGGCGCGCCTGCCCTGGCCGCCCTCCTCTTCTCCCTTATGGCCCATTAAGGCCCAACATCCCCGGAGGTTCCGTAACCCCGGTGTTCAAAAAATTCCGATTTCATCCGGAACCTTTCCGATATCCAAATATAGGCTTCCAATATATCAATCTTTATGTCTCGACCATTTGAGACTCCTCGTCATGTCCGTGATCACATCCGGACTCGAACAAACTTCGTACATCAAAACTTATAAACTCATAATAAACTGTCATCGTAACGTTAAGCGTGCGGACCCTACGGGTTCGAGAACTATGTAGACATGACCTAGAACTATTCTCGGTCAATAACCAATAGCGGAACCTGGATGCCCATATTGGTTCCTACATATTCTTCAAGATCTTTATCGGTCAAACCGCATAACGACATCGTTGTTCCCTTTGTCATCGGTATGTTACTTACCCGAGATTCGATCGTCGGTATCCAATACCTAGTTCAATCTCGTTACCGCAAGTCTCTTTACTCGTTCCGTAATACATCATCTCACAACTAACTTATTAGTTGCAATGCTTGCAAGGCTTATGTGATGTGTATTACCGAGAAGGCCTAGAGATACCTCTCCGACAATCGGAGTGACAAAACCTAATCTCGAAATCGCCAACCCAACATGTACCTTTGGAGACACCTGTAGTACTCCTTTATAATCACCCGATTCGTTGTGACGTTTGGTAGCACCAAAGTGTTCCTCCGTAAACGGAGTTGCATAATCTCATAGTTACGAGGACATGTATAAGTCATGAAGAAAGCAATAGCAATATACTAAGCGATCAAGTGCTAGGCTAACGGAATGGGTCATGTCAATCACATCATTCTCCTAATGATGTGATCCCATTAATCAAATGACAACACATGTCTATGGTTAGGAAACATAACCATCTTTGATTATTGAGCTAGTCAAGTAGAGGCATACTAGTGACTATATGTTTGTCTATGTATTCACACATGTATTATGTTTCCGGTTAATACAATTCTAGCATGAATAATAAACATTTATCATGATATAAGGAAATAAATAATAACTTTATTATTGCCTCTAGGGCATATTTCCTTCAGTCTCCCACTTGCACTAGAGTCAATAATCTAGATTACACAAGAATGATTCTAACACCCATGGAGTCTTGGTGCTGATCATGTTTTGCTCGTGCAAGAGGCTTAGTCAACGGTCTGCAACATTCAGATCCGTATGTATCTTGCAAATCTCTATGTCTCCCACTTGGACTTGGTCCCGAATGGAATTGAAGCGTCTCTTGATATGCTTGGTCCTCTTGTGAAATCTGGATTCCTTTGCCAAGGCAATTGCACCAAGATTGTCACGAGAAGATCTTCATTGGTCCCGATGCACTAGGTATGACACCTAGATCGGAAATGAACTCTTTCATCCAGACTCCTTCATTTGCTGCTTCCGAAGCAGCTATGTACTCCGCTTCACATGTAGATCCCGCCACGACGCTTTGTTTAGAACTGCACCAACTGACAGCTCCACCGTTTAATAAAAACACGTATCCGGTTTGCGATTTAGAATCGTCCGGATTAGTGTCAAAGTTTGCATCGACGTAACCATTTACGACTAGCTCTTTATCACCTCCATATACGAGAAACATATCCTTTGTCCTTTTCGGTATTTCAGATGTTCTTGACCGCTGTCGATGATCCACTCTGGATTACTTTGGTACCTTCCTGCCAAGCTTATTGCTAAGCATCGTCGTCCGTACACACACAGCATTGCATACATGATAGAGCCTATGGCTGAAGCATAGGAACATCTTTCATTTTCTCTCTATCTTCTGCTGTGGTCGGGCATTGAGTCGACTCAATTTCACACCTTGTAATACAGGTAAAAGTCCTTTCTTTGCTCGATCCATTTTGAACTTTTTCAAAACTTTATCAAGGTATGTGCTTTGTGAAAGTCCAATCAAGCGTCTTGATCTATCTCTATAGATCTTGATGCCCAATATGTAAGCAGCTTCACCGAGGTCTTTCATTGAAAAACTTTTATTCAAGTATCCTTTTATGCTATCCAGAAATTCTATATCATTTCCAATCAATAATATGTCATCCACATATAATATCGAAATGCTACTGAGCTTCCACTCACTTTCTTGTAAATACAGGCTTCTCCAAAAGTCTCAGATAAAACCATATGCTTTGATCACACTATCAAAGCGTTTATTCCAACTCCGAGAGGCTTGCAACAGACCATAAATTGATCGCTGGAGCTTGCACACTTTGTTAGCACCTTTTGGATCAACAAAACCTTCTGGTTGCATCATATACAACTCTTCTTCTAGAAATCCATTCAAGAATGCAGTTTTACATCCATTTGCCAAATTTCATAATCATAAAATGCAGCAATTGCTAACATGATTCGGACAGACTTAAGCATCGCTACTGGTGAGAAAGTCTCATCGTAGTCAACCCCTTGAACTTGTCGAAAACCTTTCGCAACAAGTCGAGCTTTATAGACGATTACATTACCATCGCGTCGGTCTTCTTCTTAAAGATCCATTTATTCTCAATAGCTTGCCGATCATCGGGCAAGTCAACCAAAGTCCATACTTTGTTCTCATACATGGATCCCATCTCAGATTTCATGGCTTCCAGCCATTTTATGAATCTGGGCTCACCATCGCTTCTTCATAGTTTGTAGGTTCGCCATGGTCAAGTAACATGAATTCCAGAATAGGATTACCGTACCACTCTAGTGCGGATCTTACTCTAGTTGACCTACGTAGTTCAGTAGAAACTTGATCTGAAGTTTCATGATCAATATCATTAGCTTCCTCACTTATTGGTGTAGTTGTCACAGGAACCGGTTCTTGTGATGAACTATTTTCCAATAAGGGAACAGAAACAGTTATCTCATCAAGTTCTACTTTCCTCCCACTCACTTCTTTCGAGAGAAACTCCTTTTCTAGAAAGGATCCGAATTTAGCAACAAAAATCTTGCCCTCAGATCTGTGATAGAAGGTGTAGCCAATAGTCTCTTTTGGGTATCCTATGAAGACACATTTCTCCGATTTAGGTTCGAGCTTATCTGGTTGAAGTTTCTTCACATAAGCATCGCAGCCCCAAACTTTAAGATACGACAACTTTGGTTTCTTGCTAAACCATAGTTCATAAGGTGTCGTTTCAACGGATTTTGATGGTGCCCTATTTAACGTGAATGCGGCCGTCTCTAAAGCATAACCCCAAAACGATAGCGGTAAATCAGTAAGAGACATCATAGATCGCACCATATCTAGTAAACTACGATTACGACGTTCGGACACACCATTTCGTTGTGGTGTTCCGGGTGGCGTGAGCTGCGAAACTATTCCGCATTGTTTTAAATGCAGACCAAACTCGTAACTCAAATATTCTCCTCCACGATCAGATCGTAGAAATTTTATTTTCTTGTTACGATGATTTTCCACTTCACTCTGAAATTCCTTGAACTTTTCAAATGTTTCAGACTTATGTTTCATCAAGTAGATATATCCATATCTGCTCAAATCATCTGTGAAGGTGAGAAAATAACGATACCGCCGTGCCTCAACATTCATTGGACCACAAACATCGGTATGTATGATTTCCAACAAATCCTTTGCTCGCTCCATAGTTCCGAGAACGGCGTTTTAGTCATCTTGCCCATGAGGCACGGTTCGCAAGTACCAAGTGATTCATAATCAAGTGATTCCAAAAGTCCATCAAGATGGAGTTTCTTCATGCGTTTTACACCGATATGACCCAAACGGCAAGGCCACAAATAAGTTGCATTATCATTATCAACTCTGATCTTTTGGTTTCAACACTATGAATATGTGTATTACTACTATCGAGATTCAATAAAATAGACCACTCTTCAAGGGTGCATGACCATAAAAGATATTATTCATATAAATAGAACAACCATTATTCTCGACATAAATGAATAACCGTCTCGCATCAAACAAGATCCAGATATAATGTTCATGCTTAACGGCACCAAATAACAATTATTTAGGTCTAAAACTAATCCCGATGGTAGATGTAGAGGTAGCGTGCCGATCGCGATCACATCGACTTTGGAACCATTTCCCACGCCAGCATCGTCACCTCGTCCTTAGCCAATCTTCGCTTAATCCGTAGTTCCTGCTTTGAGTTGCAAATATTAGCAATGAACCAATATCAAATACCTGTACTCTGCGAGTATTAGTAAGGTAGACATCAATAACATGTATATCACATATACCTTTGTTCACCTTGCCATCCTTCTTATCCGCCAAATACTTGGGGCAGTTCCGCTTCGATGTCCATCGCTTGCGAGAGAAGCACTCGCCAGTGCTTAGGTCCGACTTGGGTTTCTTCTCTTGAGCAGCAACTTGTTTGCTGTTCTTCTTGAAGTTCCCTTCTTCTTCTTCCTTTGCCCTTTTCTTGAAACTGGTGGTTTTGTTAACCATCAACACTTGATGCTCCTTTTTGATTTCTACCTCCGCTGCTTTTAGCATTGCGAAGAGCTCGAATAGACTTGTCCATCCCTTGCATATTATAGTTCATCACGAAGCTCTTGTAGCTTGGTGGCGTGATTGAAGAATTCATCAATGACACTATCATCGGAAGATTAACTCCCAGTTGAATCAAGTGATTATTATACCCGACATTTTGAGTATGTGTTCACCGACGAACTATTTTCCTCCATCTTGCAGCTATAGAACTTATTGGAGACTTCATATCTCTCAATCCGGGCATTTGCTTGAAATATTAACTTCAACTCCTGGAACATCTCATATGCTCCATGACGCTCAAAACGTCGTTGAAGGCCCGGTTCTAAGCCGTAAAGCATGGCACATCGAACTATCGAGTAGTCATCGCTTTTGCTCACCAGACGTTCTTAACGTCGTCGGTTGCATCAGCAGCAGGCCTGGTACCAGCGGTGCTTCCAGGCGTAATTCTTACGTGCAGCAATGAGGATAATCCTCGAGTTCGGAGCCAGTCCGTGTAATTGCTACCATCATATTTCAACTTTGCTTTCTCAAGGAACGCATTAAAATTCAACGGAACAACAACACGAGCCATCTATCTACAAAGAAACATAGACAAGCAAAATACTATCAGATACTAAGTTCATGATAAATTTAAGTTCAATTAATCATATTACTAAAGAACTCCCACTTAGATAGACATCTCTCTAGTTATCTAAGTGATTACGTGATCCAAATCAACTAAACCATGTCCGATCATCACGTGAGATGGAGTAGTTTCAATGGTGAACATCACTATGTTGATCATATCTACTATATGATTCACGTTCGACCTTTCGGTCTCCGTGTTCCGAGGCCATATCTGTATATGCTAGGCTCGTCAAGTTTGACCTGAGTATTCCGCGTGTGCAACTGTTTTGCACCCGTTGTATTTGAACGTAGAGCCTATCACACCCGATCATCACGTGGTGTCTCAGCACGAAGAACTTTCGCAACGGTGCATACTCAGGGAGAACACTTCTTGATATTTAGTGAGAGATCATCTTATAATGCTACCGTCAATCAAAGCAAAATAAGATGCATAAAGGATAAACATCACATGCAATCAATATAAGTGATATGATATGGCCATCATCATCTTGTGCTTGTGATCTCCATCTCCGAAGCACCGTCGTGATCACCATCGCCACCGGCGCGACACCTTGATCTCCATCGTAGCATCGTTGTCGTCTCGCCAACTATTGCTTCTACGACTATCGCTACTGCTTAGTGATAAAGTAAAGCAATTACATGGCGTTTGCATTTCATACAATAAAGCGACAACCATATGGCTCCTGCCAGTTGCCGATAACTTCGGTTACAAAACATGATCATCTCATACAATAAAATATAGCATCACGTCTTGACCATATCACATCACAACATGCCCTGCAAAAACAAGTTAGACGTCCTCTACTTTGTTGTTGCAAGTTTTACGTGGCTGCTACGGGCTGAGCAAGAACCGTTCTTACCTACGCATCAAAACCACAACGATAGTTTGTCAAGTTGGTGCTGTTTTAACCTTCGCAAGGACCGGCGTAGCCACACTCGGTTCAACTAAAGTGAGAGAGACAGACACCCGCCGTCACCTTTAAGCAACGAGTGCTCAAGCGGTGAAACCAGTCTCGCGTAAGCGTCTGGCGTAATGTCGGTCCGGGCCGCTTCATCTCACAATACCGCCAACCAAAGTATGACATGCTGGTAAGCAAGATGACTTATATCGCCCACAACTCACTTGTGTTCTACTCGTGCATATGACATCAACGCATAAAACCAGGCTCTGATACCACTGTTGGGAACGTAGTAATTTCAAAAAATTTCCTACGCACACGCAAGATCATGGTGATGACATAGCAACGAGAGGGGAGAGTGTATGTCCATGTACCCTCGTAGACCGAAAGCGGAAGCATTATAACAACGCGGTTGATGTAGTCGTACGTCTTCACGATCCGACCGATCCAAGTACCGAACGCACGGCACCTCCGAGTTCAGCACACGTTCAGCTCGATGACGATCCCCGGGCTCCGTTCCAGCAAAGTGTCGGGATGAGTTCCACAAGACGCGGCGTGGTGGCGATGATGATGCTCCACCGCAGCAGGGCTTCGCCTAAGCTCCGCGACAATATGACCGAAGTGGAATATGGTGGAGGGGACACCGCAGACGGCTAAGGAACGATCACGTAGATCAACTTGTGTGTTATGGGTTGCCCCCCTGCCCCCGTATATAAAGGAGGGAGGGGGAGGTGCGGCCGGCCCTCCTAGGGTGCGCTGGAGGAGTCCTACTCCCACCGGAGTAGGACTCCCCCTCTGCCTTGTTGGAGAAGGAAGGGGGGAGGAAAGAGGAAGGGGCGCGCCCCTCTCCTGTCCTATTCGGACTAGGGGAGGCGCGCCTGCCCCGCCGGCCCTCCTCTTCTCCCTTATGGCCCATTAAGGCCCAACATCCCCGGAGGTTCCGTAACCCCGGTGTTCCGAAAATTCTGATTTCATCCGGAACCTTTCCGATATCCAAATATAGGCTTCCAATATATCAATCTTTATGTCTCGACCATTTCGAGACTCCTCGTCATGTCCGTGATCACATCCGGACTCGAACAAACTTCGTACATCAAAACTTATAAACTCATAATAAACTGTCATCGTAACGTTAAGCGTGCGGACCCTACGGGTTCGAGAACTATGTAGACATGACCTAGAACTATTCTCGGTCAATAACCAATAGCGGAACCTGGATGCCCATATTGGTTCCTACATATTCTTCAAGATCTTTATCGGTCAAACCGCATAACGACATACGTTGTTCCCTTTGTCATCGGTATGTTACTTACCCGAGATTCGATCGTCGGTATCCAATACCTAGTTCAATCTCGTTACGCAAGTCTCTTTACTCGTTCCGTAATACATCATCTCACAACTAACTTATTAGTTGCAATGCTTGCAAGGCTTATGTGATGTGTATTACCGAGAAGGCCTAGAGATACCTCTCCGACAATCGGAGTGACAAAACCTAATCTCGAAATACGCCAACCCAACATGTACCTTTGGAGACACCTGTAGTACTCCTTTATAATCACCCGATTCGTTGTGACGTTTGGTAGCACCAAAGTGTTCCTCCGTAAACGGAGTTGCATAATCTCATAGTTACACGAACATGTATAAGTCATGAAGAAAGCAATAGCAATATATTAAACGATCAAGTGCTAGGCTAACGGAATGGGTCATGTCAATCACATCACTCTCCTAATGATGTGATCCCATTAATCAAATGACAACACATGTCTATGGTTAGGAAACATAACCATCTTTGATTAATGAGCTAGTCAAGTAGAGGCATACTAGTGACTATATGTTTGTCTATGTATTCACACATGTATTATGTTTCCGGTTAATACAATTCTAGCATGAATAATAAACATTTATCATGATATAAGGAAATAAATAATAACTTTATTATTGCCTCTAGGGCATATTTCCTTCACCATAATGTGAGTTATGAGACCTTGAAGGTTGTAGAAGGGGCCAACAATATTGGGTTCAGCATCGAGTGTGCCATCGGCACGAGGAGCAGAGGGACCGGGGTTGAAGTCTAATCCCCTCGACTTCTCGTTCTCTTTGTCCGAGTTCTTGGGAAACTGGAAGTTGCGCTTGAACAGATTGTCTTCACGACACCATAGCAGAGAGGATGGGTCGGCATCAGCAGGCTGTGGTCCACGGACCATGCAAGGGTAGAAACCCTGAGCAATAGCTTCAGTTCTGGACCTGGGTGGAAGATTTTTGTACAAGATGTCTCCCCAGGGTCGCTTGATGGCATTCTTTTCAGCATATTCCTGGGTCACGAACCTGTACTTGTACCATTGTTCTGCCCAATATCTTTGAATCCATTGGATTCGAGTTTTGCGCTGATTGTAATCATCCTCTGGATCTGTCTTGTATAGCTCATAGAGATCAGGTGGCAAATCTCTTGATGTTCCCCCACGGTGTTGTCTGCCTCCCTTCCTCGCTGACTTATCTCAGAAGCGATGTAGTTCGGATCAATGGCTTCAACAACTGCAAAAGGCTTTCGTCTGCGGGTCGACAGAACCGCTTCAAGAGAGTTGATATGATGTTTGTAAGAATTCTGCAAATGAATGCAAACTATGAGAACCAAGGGATTCTCCCACGGACATGTACCTGTGACAACATTAGAGATGCGAGGGAAGGGGAAGAGGTCATATGCATTCTCAGAAGATTTTGAAGATAAATCAGTTTAGAGGACTTTGACCTCATAGCGCGAAGACATTCACTTATATGTTGAGAGTTGGTTCCAGATTTGTACGAATCCAAGAATAGGTACAAGTGAGGAATCTAACTATGTGTGAAGCATAAGTGAATATACTAGGCAGAATATGAGATGTAGAATAGGATAGATCCAAATTTGTGGAGACAGAAACCACTTTTGGTTGGAAGGATGAGTCTATCAGATCAAAAAGACGGTAAAAGGAGAGTTTTAATTTACCACACGATGAACTGCTAGACGGAGCAGAAAAGGAGGCCGAGCAATTTGATCTTCCATGCCCTAACTTGGCGACGGAGGAAACCTACGGCGGTGGCGGAGAAGACGATGTCCGCGGTCGGCGTGAGGACGGCGTCGGTGAGGTCGCGGCAGCTAAGCGCTTCGTCGTCGGCGTCGTCGAGAGCTAGCGGTGGCGCTAGGGTTTGTTGAGGTGGAGAGGTGGAAGAAGTATTTTGACCGTGATGTGATATGTATTTATAAGGAGAGGGACGGTACAGTGCAATTACGCAGGTGCCCCTGGCGGTTCACATCTGAGGGACACGTGGCGAACATGCAACACATTGGAAGTTGTTCCATGTTCCCATGCACGCCTGGACTGTCGAATGGTCGTTCCGGCTTCTCCGGGTTTCAGGCAATAAGGATTGAGCATTTAAAAACAGATTTAATGTTTGTCTCTGTATCTTCTGCTGACAAGGACGCAGAGAAGACATTTGAAAGTTTCAACGGAATGTATATGATTTGGATAGATAGAGTTTGAGGTAGGAAGCATAGAGAGGTTAGGGTCTGATCACATTCACTTAGTCCAAAAGATTCAAATAAGAAGACATAGCTATAAGTGAATGTTGTAGAGGATAGAACACTAATATAAGTATATATCAGAATAAGACCAAATCAACATTGTGAAGATAAACATGAAGTCATGACAACATTGAAGACAAACTCAGTGTTGAGGATGAATCAAATGCGAAGACTTAGCAAATGTAACGCCAAGAGAAAAACATTCCAAACAAAAGTTTGGTGGTGGCGTTACCCATCGTATAGGAAGTATTAGACCCAGACACGACACACAATTATCGTGGCGCTCCGAAGCCAAATTCCGCATTAATGTATTCACACTAAGAGTGTAAGTCTTCATTGATTGAAGATATACATTACTTTGTGTGTTGCACATCTAAGTCATCAACATGCATAAGTGTTAGGATGTGTGCCTAATCACAGGACATTTGAGGATTCCAAGATATTTAGCTCACACCACAACTTGCAAAACCTTTTCTCATCCAAGGGCTTTGTGAAGATATCTGCCAATTGCTCTTCAGTGTTGACGTGAATGATATCAATATCTTCCTTCATAACATGATCTCTGAGAAACTGATGACGAATTTCAATGTGCTTTGTCTTCGAGTGTTGAACTGGGTTGTTGGCAATCTTGATGGCGCTTTCATTGTCACAATAGAGTGGTACTTGTTTCAGATGGATGCCATAGTCCTTGAGTGTTTGCTTCATCCATAGAAGCTGAGCGCAGCAAGATCCAACAACAATGTATTCAGATTCAGCAGTGGAGAGAGATACACTATTCTGCTTCTTTGAAGACCAACAGACAAGAGATCGTCCCAGAAAGTGGCATGTGCCTGATGTAGACTTGCGATCCACCTTGTCACCAGCATAATCAGCATCCGAGAATCCAACTAGATCAAACTTTGAGCCCTTTGGATACCACAATCCTAATGTTGGGGGTGTAAGCCAAATATCAAAGAATTCGCTTCACAGCCAAGTGATGCGATTCCTTTGGTGCCGCTTGGAATAGAGCACACATGCAAACACTAAGCATGATTGTAAGTGCATCTAGTGCCCCTTAGTGATTTTGGTGTATTGAAGACTTATAGGTTAAGTAACTAATGCGTTTGTGAGTGTACACAGGTCTATAAGTCTATGAGGAGTTTGATGTTTACAAAGAAAAGTCGAATTCCTAAAATGAAGTTCTTCAATCAAGAATTTGATATTCTCAAGACTTTGAAAGTGAAGAAATTGGTGTGACCTTGAAGACTTGGTATTCATTTGAGGAACATGAAGCGTGAAGACTTTTGTTTTCGTAGTTTCATTTTCTCTTTCTTGAGTCATAGGAAACACCGTCTTCGTTAAAGGGGTCGAGGAAATACTAAGGAAAAATTTCCATGTGATGCTCAACTCAAAATCCTACACCTACCAATCCCTTCGAGTGAAGCTTTTGAAATCTCATACAGATTCAATCAATTTCTTCATGTGATGAGACGAAGCTCTTCCGTCACCGAGGAATTTGTTCGATCGAGGAGTTAGGAATTCGCCATCTGAATTGCCTACACAAAGAGGAACATGATAGCCTCGAGGAATTTGATATTCAAAATTCCGACCTTTCTTTATCTTCTTGTGCACGGCTGTCCCAAATATCTTATCCACCTAACGGTCATATCATTGAAGGGCATTTATGTCTTATCATGTCGGGCTGCTCCTAGGCTATAAATAGCCGCCTCCTACAACCACTAGTTGGTTGGCTGCTCCGAGAGAACTTGACACTTGTCATTTGAGAGCAACCCATCCTCCGAGGACTTTGAGTGAAAATCATCAAGTGAGGAAAATCCCAAAACCAAACCCCTACAAACCCAAAGTGATTGAGCATCATCAAGAAATTGATCTGCGTGGATCCGACGCTTTTACCTTTGAAGATCTGTGCTTCTTCCAGACGGTTAGGCGTCAAGGTCTAGAGCATCCAAGAGGAATTGTGGATCGCCGAGTGACCAAGTATGTGAAGGTTTGGAAGTCGCTCAAGACTTACCACGAGTGATTGGACGAGGTCTGCGTGACCTTAGTTCAAGGAGAATACGGTGAGGACTTGGTGTCCCGAGCTGCGTGCTCGAGGATCGGGTGTCCGGATGCGTGTCCTCGAGTTTAAATACTCACCGCTCCAACCAGACGCATAACCGAGACAGCAGTTGGAACTGGTCTACCAAATCATTGTCTTCACCAACCTAATCGGTTCTATTTCCTCAACCCTTTCATTTCCTCATTCTTGTGTTGAGTGGTTGTTCATATCTGTTTGAAGACTTTGATCAAGACTTTCTCAATTTCCTCAGTTCAATTTCTTCACCGCTTTGTCTTCATCTTGTGTTATCCTGTGATTACGCTTTCGTGCTCGTGATAGTCTTCATTTCATCATGATGACTATGCTTGTTATCTGCTATGCTTACTTCTCGAGTACTTATTCCATTGCATGTATTTCTTCGCTAAGGAATTTTCTCACCAGCAAATTCCTCAGTGAAGAATTTCTAAAAATCGCCTATTCACCCCCCCCCCCCTCTAGTCGATATAACGACTTTCAATTGGTATCGAGCAAGGTACTCCTTGTTCTCGTGTGATTTTGGTTTAACCACCGAGTTTTAGTTATGTCGACCGCAGGTATGATCAAGGTCTTAGCAGGTGTCCTACCTTCGATGGGACGGACTACCCCTCTTCGAAGAACAAAATGCGAATGCATCTTGAAGCAATTGACAACGATCTACGGTATGTTGTGACAAAAGGTGTTTCCTCACCACACCTTCTCCGAATGATGCTGATGTGAAGAGATTCAAGCAACTCGATTCTCAAGCGAAGAATATCATATGTGGCCATCGAGCAAAGGTCAATATGGAAGAGTGAGTGCTTTGGAATCGCCAAACTCATTTGGGACAGGTTGTCCAAAGTAAATGAAGGTGTTTCAACTCAGCGTGACTCTCGAGTTGATGTTCTTCTAATCTCTTCAACCGCTTCAAAAGACTCGACAACGAAAATGTTCAACAAACCTTCGATCGCCTCACCGACATCTCAAATGAGCTTCAAGCACTGGTGCCACCGACATCACCGACCATGAGGTGGTGAAGAAATTGCTAAGATCGCTGATTCCTCATTTGATACTCCGCACCGATGATACAAGAACGAGCTGATTACAAGTCTCTTGATCCTGCCGATATCCTCGAAGGCTAAATACTCACGAGTTCCACTTGTGAAAAGAGAGATCTCTATGGTTCGGCTATGGAAAAACGCGTGCCTCAAGGCCAAGGCAGATCTCGAATCGAGAGTGAAGACTCGTAGTAGCCTTGGAGATCCTCAAGAATTTGGCCAGAGCTAGCACCGCTCGTGAAGAAATTCCAGAAATTCACAAGACGTGATCGCTTTGGAAAATCCTCAAGAAGCAAAGTGATTCCTCATCTAGTGACTATAAGAGAAGACTTTGCCACAAATGCAAGAAACCTGGTCACTACATCCAAGATTGTCCTCAGTGGGAAAAGGAATTAAAGAAGAAGAAGCACAAGGATTACAGTTCTCATGACATGAAGAAGAAGAAGAAATCATCAAAATCTTCATCATCAAAATCCTCAAAACCTTCTTCTCACAAGAAGAGCAGCTCCAAAAGGCTCGGGCATTCATTGGCAAGGAAATGGACTCAAGCTGAATCTGAGGAAAATGAGGAAGAGGAGGAGTCTCAAGAATCCGAATCTGTGTGGCTAGTCCGGCTCTTGCTCGCTTATGTTAGCAAGTCCATCTTCAACATCAAGAAACCGACTCCACCGACAAACCCGATGAGGAAAATGATGACTACGCCCCACCTATTGCTTCATGGCAAAAGGTGCTAAGGTACTCAATTTCACCTCCTCTCAATCTAGTGAAAATGATTCGATGAGGATCTCAAGCCCAGCTACTCTAAACTTGCTAAGATTGCTATAAAACAACAAAGGGCTTTTGAAAAGGTTCAAAACATGCTAGATAAGAGTGATGATATGTTAGGTGAAGAAATGGATCGCACTCAAGCCCCGATCGAAAATCTTCAGAGAGTTCATCTAGGCTTGACAGCCTTCAAGGTCATCATAACACTCTCCTATCTCGATCATGAGGAACTTTCTTATGAATTTCTTCAAAGAAAGCAAGATCTTGAGAAGCTAAGAGCGAGTTATGAAGATCTTCGAAGGAGCGCGATTCATTACTTGCTCAACAAATCAGCGCTTCTCAAGAAGAATTTGTTCCTCCATGCTTAAAGTGCATTGAACGTGAATCGCTAATTCTTCACCAATGTTCAAATGCTTCAACTGTTATAAATTCTTCACCTGCTCTGCTATCACTAATTCCTCATCCGAGGACATTGCTAGTATCACCGACGATGCAGATCGAAGGAATTGTACATGACCGGCATGTACAAAAGCCTCAAAGGGCATCGACTTTTGTGATGTGCTTAAAAGCAGATCCTCAACAGAACCCTAGGAAAGAGGGTATTGCCTTTGAGAGGAAACTCAATGTCGATGGAACGATCGAAGCCCGAGCAGATCCCAAAACCTCATGGGTTGCTGCAAAGGGACCTCCAGCTGATCCATCTAACTTATCTGGCTTTACATGTGAATTTCCTCATTCATTGATGAGTCATTTGACTCAAACTATAAACTGTTCAAAAATCAGAATGGTGAAGTATTTGCTAGATATGTTGGCACTAATCTGCAGAACGGTTCCCCTATGAAGAAAATCTGGGTTCCCAAGCAGTACCTTGAAAATCTTCAGGTGAATGTCCTCATGACACCACCCGTGAAGAATAGGAACCCCAGATCAAATTCTTCATATAGACAAAATTCTTCATATGGATCCAAGTCCTCATACGGACAAAATTCCTCACGTGGATCAAAATCCTCAAAAGGATCAAAGTCCTCATATGATTATCATCGTGCTAACAACTCTGTTTCGCAGGGTAGAGCTAAGGGCTATGAATATGTGCATTATTCTTCAAACCAATATGTTCATAAGTCCTCAAGAATTTCTCTCGCTTATTCATATGCTTACCCTAACCCTCTTATGTGAAACGAAATGGATTGGCTTCTATGCCACCATTCTCATATGGTGCTCGCAGAGTGATGAACTCTTTGCCACCCCTTCGATGTGGGTGGTGAAGAAAAGAACTAATCTCTTCTGCGAGGTCAGGTCTCGGACGTGCCTCAACGTCTCAAGAATTTGTTGGGGCCCGACAAAATGCTCCGAAGGACGCAGTTAATCATGATGAAATGAACTTTCATTTCACACGCCCTCATATCGCTTATCTAATTGATACCGATCGATGAAATTTATCGATGAACTTGATATCATATTCTTCACCGATGAAGTATATGAGATCGTAAGTTGTACAAATTCATCTGCAGGATGATCCAACCCAAAGCCACCGAGTGGGTTCTCGATAGTGGATGTACAAATCACATGACCGGTGACAAGAATCTATTGATGGATGCTCCTTATCACCGCCACATCTCAAGCATATCATCTTTGGCCGACAAAGGCAAAAGTCGTATTGGGACTTGGTAAGGTTGCTATCTCTAAGGACATGCACATGGACAAAGTCATGCTTGTTGAGTCTTTAGGATATAACCTCATGTCGGCCTCAATGCTTTGTGATCTTGATATGGTTGTTA
The DNA here is from genome assembly GCA_021605205.1 of Aegilops longissima. Taxonomy (NCBI): domain Eukaryota; kingdom Viridiplantae; phylum Streptophyta; class Magnoliopsida; order Poales; family Poaceae; genus Aegilops; species Aegilops longissima. The sequence continues at coordinate 465,078,268 of CM038680.1, forward strand.
TCTTTGGCAAGTATCGTTGTGTTGTGATCATGGAAGTCGACAATTCCAAAGTCTTCAAGGCTTTAGGAGAGGAGACTTGTATATTGTTGATTTCTCAACAGTCCACAACCGCCGTGTGCCTACTTGCAAAAGCTTCAAGGCTGGCTATGGCATCGATTTACTTGGTCACGCAGGCATGAGGAATTTGCACATGCTTGCGAAGAAGAAGCATGTCATTGGCATTGAGAATGTCAAATTCTCAAGGATCACTTATGCGGAGCCCGTGAAGCTGGAAAAATGACCAAGGCCAAGCATCCAAATAAGACTATCATGACCACTACTCGTCCCTTCAATTGCTTCACATGGACCTCTTTGGTCCCAATCATTATTCAGTTGTCGTTAATGAAGCATCACTATATGGCTTTGTTATTGTTGATGATTACTCTCGTTACACATGGGTACACATTGTTACTTACAAAAATCAAGTGCAGGAAATCTTCAAACGATTTTCCTCGAGGGCTTCAACCAACTTTGGTGTGAAGATCAAGCACATCAGAGTGACAATGGAACTGAGTTCAAGAATTCGGACTTGAGGATTATCTTGATGAACTTGGTATTACTCATGAGTTATCTGCTCCCTATACTCCTCAAAGAAATGGCGTCGTGGAGCGCAAGAACAGAACTCTTGTTGAGATGGCTCGCACTATGCTTGATGAATACAAAACGCCTAGTCGCTTCGGATTGAAGCAATTGACACTGCGTGCCACATCATCAATAGAGTATATCTTCACAAATTCTTCAAGAAGACTGCCTATGAACTCCTCAACGACAAGAAACCCAATGTAAGTTATTTCAAAGTCTTGATGCTAAATGCTGGATTAGAGATCCTCACCACACCTCTAAATTTGCACCGAAAGCACATGAGGGTTTTATGCTTGGTTACGGAAAGGACTCGCACACCTACAGTAGTCTTCAACATCGCACTTCACAAGATTGTTGACATTTGTAGATGTGCGGTTCGATGAAACTAATGGCTCGCAAAGAGAGCACCTACCTTCGTGTTAGATTAACCAGCACCGAGGATTCTATCAGTTCAAGGCAACCGAGGATGTCATCCTCATCAAGAAACTGCTGAAGAATTCATTCCTCAGACGCCAAGAACGCCGAGTGATGCACTGAAGATAATGTCAAGAAAATGGTGCCGAGGAAAATGATCAAATTCCTCGACGACAACCAGCTCATCCTCGCGTGCAAAAGAAGTGCAAGTTGACAAGATCATCGATGACATTGAAGCGCCAGTCCTCTCACACGCCAAAAGCTTCACATTTATCTAACTTTTGTGGGCACTATGCTTTTGTCTCTATCACAGAGCCCACTAAGGTAGATGAAGCATTTCGAGCCGAGTGGATTCATGCCATGCAAGAAGAATTACATCGATTCGAGCTCAACAACGTGTGGGAACCGGTCAAACGTCCAGATCCTCGCAAGCATAATATCATTGGCACAAAGTGGATCTACCGCAACAAGCAAGATGAAAATGGTCTTGTGGTAAGGAATAAGGCACGACTAGTAGCTCAAGGCTACACGCAGTTGAAGGAATTGACTTGATGAAACTTTTGCACTTGTCGCTAGACTTGAGTCTATTCAAGATATTACTCGCCACGCTAACCATCACAATATCACTTTATATCAAATGGATGTGAAAAGTGCATTCCTCAATGGTAAGCTTGAGGAAGAAGTATATGTTGCTCAACCCCCAGGTTTTGAAGATCCAAAGAATCCTGACAAAGTCTTCAGACTAAATAAGGCCCTCTATGGCCTCAAGCAAGCCCCTCGGGCGTGGTATGATACATTGAAGGAATTCTTCGTGAAGAATGGCTTCACACCCGGTTCACTCGACCCTACTCTCTTTACTAAATCTTATGATGGTGAACTGTTTGTGTGCCAAATATATGTTGATGATATTATCTTTGGTTGTACTGACCAACGTTATAGTGATGAATTTGCCTATATGATGAGTGAAGAATATCAAATGTCTATGATGGGAGAATTGAAATTCTTCTTAGGTCTTCAAATTCGCAACAACACAATGGCATATTCATATCTCGGAGAAATACCTCAAAGATGTCCTCAAGAAATTCGCATGCAAGATTGCAAAGGCGTCAAAATTCCTATGCCCACAAATGGCCATCTATGCAATCGATGAAAATGGTATTGACTTCACCACAAGGTATACCGCCCATGATTGGCTCTTTATTGTACTTATGTGCATCTAGGCCAGATATAATGCTTAGTGTTTGCATGTGTGCCCGATTTCAAGCTACACCAAGGAATCACACCATAAGGTCAGAAGCATATTCTTCGATATCTAGCTCACACACCAACACTAGGATTATGGTACCCCAAGGGCTCTACTTTTGATCTTATTGGATATTCGACTGACTATGCTTGGTGATCGTGTGGACCGCAAGTCAACATCTGGTACTTGTCATTTCCTCGGACGATCTTTGGTCCGTTGGTCCTCAAGAAATGAACTGTATCACCGTCCATCGCGAAGCTGAATACATTGCTGCTGGCTCGTGTTGTGCTCAATTACTATGGATGAAGCAAACCTCAAGGACTATGGCATCAACGTGAAGAATGTGCCTCTCTCTCGTGACAATGAGAGTGCCATCAAGATTGCTCACAACCCAGCTTCAGCAGACTCAAGACAAAGCACATTCAAATTCGCCATCATTTTCTTCGTGATCATGTGTTGAAGGGCTTACATCTCCATCGAGCATGTGAAGATCAAGAACAGCTAGCTGATATCTTCACTAAGCCCTTGGATGAGAAGAGATTTAGCAAGTTGCGTGTGAGCTAAATATCTTAGAATCTTCAATGTTCTCTGAAAAGGCACACATCCTAACACTTATGCAAAATTGATGACTTAGATGTGCAACACATGAAGAAACGTTTTCTTCAATCAATGAAGAATAACACTCTAAGTGTGAATAAATTAATGAAGAATTTGATTCGTAACCCCTCGACAATTATACGCGTGTCTGAAATCATCATTCTTATATGGTGGGTCTCGCCACCACCAAAGTTGAAAATCTTCAATTTGAGTTTTTCCCAGCTGTGAAATTCTTCAGATTTTCAAATTCTTCAACTTTGCAAAATCTTCACTGCTTCCGCGCCTTTCTTCATTGGCTATATATATATATATGGGTTTATGTCCTCTACAGCGCTCACTTATGGCTATTTCTTCAAGTCGCTTTTTACGCTAAGTGAATGTGATCGACCCTTCCCCTCTATGCTATACTCAACCCAATCTATTCACAAATTATTCATGTGCGTTCTACTTTGAAACTCGCTCAAATTCTTCACCGTGTCCTTGACAAACAAGAAATTGCAACGGAACTTTTAAAACGAATCTTATTCAAACCTTCATTTTACCATTAAACCGCTCCGCATCCCACGATGCATTACTTTATTCACCCACGATCGTACACGATCTCCACTACACAAGACGTGGGTGACACATGTCGTGAGAAGGAAGCGGTCAGGCACGTTCGTCCTAAATCTTCGACGATCCGCTTTTCACCGTGTCTATAAATACCCTCTCTCCTTCCTCACTCTTTTACTTCGCCGACCTCTCTCCCCGCCGAACTCCTCGAAACCCTAGCGCCGCCGCTACTCCATCGTCAGCGGTGAGGAAAAGCTTCATCGCTTTGACCTCGTCGCCGACGATTCTCGCCGACCGTGGAAAATCTTCACTCATTGTCGCCGTAGCTGATTTCCTCTGCCAAGTTAGGGCGTGGAAGATCTGAACGACGAACTTCCCAACTGTTCATCCCAGTTAATCGTGTTCTTCACTTCGTAAATTAAAAGTTACTTTTATTACTCGCTTTGATTCTCAAATATTCTTCAAATTCTTCAAAGGTGTTTATTCTTCAAATTCTCACACATATGAACACCTCAAATCTCTTGACTCGCTTTCTAAGCAATGATTTTCTTCAAGATTCCTCAATTGTGTGGATCCTCGATCTATACAACTCGAACCTAAGACAAAGAACGCTTAGTGAAATTCTTCAAGGCTCATCTGGTCAAAATCCTCAAAACTTGTTCTTTTGAAAACCTTCCGAGAACGATATGACCTCTTCAAATTCCTCGCACCTATACTCTGTCACAGGTACAAATGTCCGCTTTGAATCCCTAGGTTCTCATCAACTTAACTCATTTGCAGCGCCTCGAAGAAAATCGCACACTTCTTCAGAGAACTCAATTGTTCAATTTCCTCACCAAGAAAATGGCGATGGTAAGAAGCCGCAGAAGGAGGAAAGAAACCCGAGGTTATGACAGCGTTTGAAATCCTCGAGGAAATATATGCCGACTATTGCACTCGGATGAAGAAAGCAAAATCAATGCAAGGTGCGATTCGTAAGATTGAACGGAGATGGGCACGGAATGGAAGGAATACAGATATGTAACTCCTAAGTACATGAAGAAATTCGCTCTAAATCCTCCATGCCCAAGAGCTCCTTTGGCACCGCCAAATAGCTGATCCCACTAGCATCAAACGCGTGAGGACTTTCACGATGAATGGGCTAAACGCCAAGCAAAATTGGCAAAGCAAGCAAAGGAAGCAAAGAAGAAATTCAATGAGGATTCTGCTGCACATATCGCCATCGAGGTCTCGGTCAAACCGAGGAAATCAATGCAAAGAAGCCTGCTCATAAGCCAAGTGCTTCATCATCTGTGCCCTCACGGCCAAGTTCCTCAAAGAAGACCTTCCAAGCAATTTCTCACACCGCTGCTTGTTCCATCAAAGTCCTCAACAACTCCGTCCAAACCTCGCCTCGTGGCACCTAGCTACATGTCAAAGGACTGCTAGTTTCTCAATTGCCTCGGGCATCTCGCAAGTTCCTCACCTGCCCCAATTCTTCATCCGACCGACTCATCAAGACAAAAGCAACAATGGACGTGGTCCTCGGCCTAGCCTAAGGAAGAAACAGCGTGTAGTCCACGTGCCATCGATGATGAGGCATCCGATGAAGAACTTGAAGAAATCATCGAGACCGCCAAGTTAGGGCCGCTAGAGCCAAAGGTACATCTGTGCCATCGCTATTGATCCAAGAAAGTCCTCGACTTTATTGATCTCGGCACAATGATCCCAATACCCTCTGCTCGATCTTCATCTCGACACTGGTCAAAGTCATACCGACTCACTTCATCGCCAAGAAAATGGAAGTTTGAGAAGGCAAGGGAAATCAAAAGACTCAATACAGAAGGAGAAGTTCTCAAGAAAACGTTGTCAAGATGACACCGAGGAACTTCTCCAAGTCCAAACTGAAATTCAAAACCTCAAAGAAAAGTTTCGATACCCACTATGCCGACCGGCAAGGAGTCAAGACCAGATTCGCAACTCGACGAAGAAATTCACAATCGCTGCTGTCCCAATGCAACATGAAAATCCTCAGTCAAGCCTCTGCTCAGCCTAATGAAGAAAATGCCAAGACCGCTGAAGCCTCTGCTCACTTCTGCTGAAGTAATGTTGATTCCGGGCTGATGATCCCATTCCACCACCGAAGAAACGCCAGGCACCCACTAGTGGTGCGCTCAAGAAATTGCTCAAGACAGGGAACTGCATCGCTTGCTCTCAAGAAATCGAACCAAATTCCTCGGCTCCTCCTGCGCCAACTCCAACTCCAATTCTTCCATCCGCTTCGATGTGAAGAAAACCAAGGCTGGAACGAGCTGCTGCGAAGAAAAGGAAAGCATCACCATGCGTGATTCTTCTACCGCAAAGAAAATGAAGCCAATGACCAGCTCATTTGAACACCCAATTGATGTTGTTCCAATTACCTCCATACCGCAAAGGAAGTCGTTCCTTTGGAGAAGAATATGAGATCCCAATCGGATCTCGATGAAGAACATCAATCTGCGCTTCATCGAGAAAATTGATGAAGAAATTGAAGTGGAAGCAATCCTTCAACCCCGCTTATTTCCTCATCGACCATGAAATTCCTCAAGCTGGTATCGAGGAAATTGAAAATGAAGATGTGGATATTGATGCACCACTCAAAGGATAAATGATGACTTTTGGGAAAGTCAAGATCCCAATACTCCTCTCTTCACCCCGCCCAACAGTTCCTCACTCCCGCACAAACAGTCCAAATGGACTTTGAAGAAAATCAACCCACCGATTCTGTGCATGAAGAAATTCCAGCCACTAGTGCCGATGAAACTGCTGCCGCTAATCCTCAAACCGCACTGTTGAGGAACAAGAAATTCCTCAGTCAAGAACCTGAACTTGTGATTCCCGAGGTGGTGATGCAACCGATCGACACCCTCTCGCCCAAGCAAAATAATCCGCTCTCAACCAAGCAAAAGTTCAAGGCTGAAGATTTCTTTGCCGAGCACGTGTTCTTCATCAATATAATCCTTATGATTCGCTCGATTAGGAAGAGGCGCTTCGACTGCCACCAAGCCAACTTCTATTCCTCGGTGCTTTTCAACAAGGACAAAATCTTCGATCATGCTCATATTCCTCATGTGGATATGGAGTCGCCGCCGAGCTTTGAGACAGTCCTCGGTGTTCTTCACGACGCAGACTTCTAAACTTCTGACCGATATCTCGTGGATCGAATGAAGAGCTAATTCTTCATTCTATGCAACACCGCACATCACCGGAGACGCTCAAGATGTGAATTCATGGGTCTTAGATTGATGACCGAAAACACCCACTACAAGGCACCAAAGAAGTGAATTGCTTCGTGCCCTCCCACTCGATCCTCCGATTGATGGTGCACGCCGATCTATGAAGAAAAGAACTTTCAAATCACTATATGCAAGTGCCGATGAAGCCTTTGAAGCCAAGGCAAGCCCCAAGGACCAAATTCTCGTCAACGAATTATTATATGTGCCTCGAATAGTCTATCGGATCCTCGACGAAGACTATGAGTCCTATCAAAGGTCACGACTCGAACGATGAAGAAGTCATTGGCATCATGAAGAATATGCTTTTCAACATCATCCATGGCGTTCTGCCAATTTCCATGATTTCTTCATGAGGACTCGCTAACATTGCCATGTCACCTTTTGAGTCAAGCCTTATGCGCCTTTGGATTATGAGATTCATCAGTCAAGATCTTCACCAATTACAAGGCTGATATTTTGAACCACCGCAGCTACCGCCTCGATTGAAGTCCTCAAACGAACAATTACCTCACCGATGACAAGGGCAAGGCCATTGCCAGATAGATGAAGGCACTCATCCATTGATGGACAGTTTATAAGCAACATCCTACTCCACCAATGATGACTCGCCACCCATGACTCAAAGAAGAATACCTCGACCAAGCACAGTCCTCAAGCTATCGCACCTGTGGTGATGACCGATCGTGAGTTACTCCTCGCCTTCATCAAGGTTGATCGCAATCATAAGTGGGTCAAACGCCGCTTGGTACTCTACTTTACAATTTGACCTCAACACACAATGCAAAGAAGAAAACCACTACTATCTTCATGAAACCTTCAAGCGCACTGGCTGTTCTTTCACATGTCTACAATGAAGAAGAACTGCAATCAATGGGACTCAAGGAAGAATTTGACCGGTCTGCACCTCCTCCAAGAAATTCAAGAAGGTCAAAGTTCCTTCCTTAGTGGCCAGCTCCTATTCTTCATCTCGCGACATCGATGAAAATGAAGATTTGGAAGACATCGCTGCTGGTCCTACTTCGACAAACGACCCCAACAATGTCAAGGCCCCGCCTTCAACTTGAAATTCTTCAAGAGCGTTAGTCCTCGCCGATCCTTTTGGTCATTTGATGACAAAGGGGAGAAATTTGAGTTAGTCTTCAAGCCGGTCTAGTTTTTTCTATATACAGATTTTATTTCTATTTAAGTTACAACTCGCTCTTCTCAAACCTTTATTGGATCGAGTTGTAATCTTAAACCCGATGGTGCTTTGATACTTTTGATGCATTATGCTTTTGCTCTATGCTCGACTACGTAGTTTTGATATTTGTTATACTCGATCCTCGTGAGCTCGTTGAAAATCTTCATAGCAAATCGATTTGGCTCGTACTTTGATGCGCTATATTGCATAACATCAAGCACCATATTTCATCATGCATTTCAAATTCTTCATACTATATGTTAAATGCGTATGAATTACAAGATATAGGGGAGACCTCCATGATTCAATTCTTCAAATGTGCATTGCCTCAAAAGCAAATTCCTCACTATGCACATCTTCGTGGGGAGTTCTTCTATATCTTGCAATCAAATTCCTCATTATCAGATTTACACTTCATATATTTATCCCCGTTGAAAACTTAACCTATATTGTCATCAATCACCAAAAAGGGGGAGATTGTAAGTGCATCTAGTGCCCCTTAGTGATTTTGGTGTATTGAAGACTTATAGGTTAAGTAACTAATGCGTTTGTGAGTGTACACAGGTCTATAAGTCTATGAGGAGTTTGATGTTTACAGTAAAAGTCGACACCTAAAAATGAAGTTCTTCAACTGAAGAATTTGATATTCTGAAGACTTTCTGAAGACTTTGAAAGTGAAGAAATTGGTGTGACCTTGAAGACTTGGTATTCATTTGAGGAACATGAAGCGTGAAGACTTTTGTTTTCGTAGTTTCATTTTTCTCTTTCTTGAGTCATAGGAAACACCGCATCGTTAAAGGGGTCGAGGAAATACTAAGGAAAATTTTCCATGTGATGCTCAACTCAAAATCCTACACCTACCAATCCCTTCGAGTGAAGCTTTTGAAATCTCATACAGCTTCAACAATTTCTTCAAAGGATGAGACGAAGCTCTTCCGGTCACCGAGGAATTTTTTCTCGATCGAGGAGTTAGGAATTCGCCAAAGCGAATTGCCTACACAAGGAGGAACATGATAGCCCCGAGGAATTTGATATTCAAAATTCGACTGCTGTCGTCTTCGCTACCCGCTGTCCCAAATATCTTATCCACCTAACGGTCATATCATTGAAGGGCATTTATGTCTTATCATGTCGGGCTGCTCCCTAGGCTATAAATAGCCGCCTACAACCACTAGTTGGTTGGCTGCTCCGAGAGAACTTGACACTTGTCATTTGAGAGCAACCCATCCTCCGAGGACTTTGAGTGAAAATCATCAAGTGAGGAAAATCCCAAAACCAAACCCCTATAAACCCAAAGTGATTGAGCATCATCAAGAAATTGATCATGCGTGATCCGACGCTTTTACCTTTGAAGACTGTGCTTCTTCCAAACGGTTAGGCGCCAAGGTCTAGAGCATCCAAGAGGAATTGTGGATCGCCGAGTGACCAAGTATGTGAAGGTTTGGAAGTCGCTCAAGACTTACCACGAGTGATTGGACGAGGTCTGCGTGACCTTAGTTCAAGGAGAATACGGTGAGGACTTGGTGTCCCGAGCTGCGTGCTCAAGGATCGGGTGTCCGGATCTGCGTGTCCTCGAGTTTAAATACTCACCGCTCCAACCAGACGCATAACCGAGATAGCAGCTTGGAACTGGTCTACCAAATCATTGTCTTCACCAACCTAATCGGTTCTATTTCCTCAACCCTTTCATTTCCTCATTATCGTGTTGAGTGGTTGTTCATATCTGTGTTTGAAGACTTTGATCAAGACTTTCTCAATTTCCTCGCTCAATTTCTTCACTGCTTTGTCTTCATCTTGTGTTATCCTGTGATTACGCTTTCAGGTTCGTGATAGTCTTCATTTCATCATGATGACTATGCTTGTTATCTACTATGCTTACTTCTGAGTACTTATTCCGCTGCATGTATTTCTTTGCTAAGGAATTTTCTCACCAGCAAATTCCTCAGTGAAGAATTTCTAAAAATCGCCTATTCACCCCCCTCTAGTCGATATAACGCACTTTCAATGATACCTGGCCTAGATGCACGTAAATAAAGTAAAGAACCAATCATGGAGCGGTATAACTTTTGATTGAACTCTTTACCATTGGCGTTAGGACCCAGGTGACTCTTGGTTGGCATTGGCGTCGTGTAACCTTTGCAGTCTTGCATTCCAAACTTCTTCAGGAAATCTTTGAGATATTTCTCTTGAGATATGAAGATGCCATTGCTTTGCTGACGTATTTGAAGACCAAGGAAGAACTTCAACTCACCCATCATGGACATCTGATATTGCTCTTGCATCATGTGTCCAAACTCATCACTGTACTTCTGGTTGGTGCAGCCGAAGATAATGTCATCCACATATATTTGGCACACAAACAGTTCACCATCATATGTCTTCGTGAAGAGTGTAGGATCTAGGGAACCCGGTTTGAAGCCTTTGCTCTTCAGGAAGTCTTTGAGTGTGTCATACCAAGCGCGAGGGGCTTGTTTGAGGCCATACAGTGCCTTGTTAAACTTGTATACCATGTCAGGATGTTTTGGATCTTCAAAGCCAGGAGGTTGTGCAACATACACTTCTTATTCAATCTTGCTGTTGAGAAAAGCACTCTTCACATCCATTTGATACAGAAGGATGTTGTGATGATTTGTGTAGGCTAGCAGTATGCGAATGGCTTCAAGCCTAGCCACGGGAGCAAATGTTTCATCGAAGTCAATCCCTTCAACTTGAGTATATCCTTGAGCAACAAGACGGGCCTTGTTTCTGATGACTTGTCCATGCTCATCTTGCTTGTTGCAATATATCCATTTTGTGCCTATTATGTTGTGCTTGCGAGGGTCAGGACGCTTGACTAATTCCCACACATTGTTCAGCTTGAAATGTCGAAGCTCTTCTTGCATGGCTTGAATCCATTCAGGTTCCATAAAGGCTTCAACAACTTTCTTGAACGAGTGAGTGGACCAGGCGCATTGATGCTATCAATTATCTTCTCAATCTGTACTTCATTTGCAACACGAGGATGAACTGGACGAAGATTTTGCTCTTGCTGATCATTGTCATTGTTAGGAGGACTGTCTTCGGGCTGAGCATTGTCTTCAAAGTTGATTAGGTGCGAAATGATAAGTTCCTCTTCAGTGCTGTGCTTGACGGTATGATTTCTCATGTTCCCATTAGCTTGATGGATTCACTAGGTGGAACTTCATCTAGCACATTTGGCAGTGTGCTCTTTTGCAGCCGTTAGTCTCATCGAATCACAAGATCCACGCTTTCAACCACTTTATAGTGAAAGAGGTTGAAGACTCAGAGGAGTGTGAATCCTTTCCGAAACCAAGCATAAAACCTTCATGTGCTTTCGTGCAAATTTTGAAGTGTGATGTGGATCCTTGATCCAGCACCTAGCACCAAATACTCTGTAGTAACTGACATTTGGCTTCTTACCAGTGAGGAGTTCATAGGATGTCTTCTTCAGAAGCTTGTGAAGATAAACACGGTTGATGACATGGCATGCAATATCAATAGCTTCAGGCCAGAACTTTCTTGGAGTCTTGTATTCATCGAGCATCGTCCGTGCCATCTCAATGAGTGTTCTGTTCTTGCGCTCCATGATGCCATTCTGCTGAGGTGTGTACGGAGCAGAGAACTCATGGGTGATGCCCAACGTATCCATGTAAAGGTCGAGGCCGGTGTTCTTGAACTCTGTGTCGTTGTCACTTCTGATGTGCTTGATCTTGACGCCATAGTTGTTCATGGCACGGTTGGCGAAGCGTCTGAATACATCTGCACTTCAGTCTTGTAGAGGATTATGTGCACCCAAGTATATCTTGAATAATCATCGACAATGACGAAGCCATAGAGACAAGCAGTAGTAGTGAGAGTAGAGTAGTGAGTAGGACCAAATAAGTCCATGTGTAGCAGCTCGAAGGGTTGAGATGTCGTCATGATTGTCTTCGAGGGATGCTTGGCCCTTGTCATCTTTCCAGCTTTGCAGGCACCGCATAAGTGATCCTTCTTGAACTTGACGCCCTCAATGCCTATGACGTGTTTCTTCTTTGCAAGCGTATGCAAGTTCCTCATGCTAGCATGCCCTAGCCTTCGATGCCAGAGCCAGCACTCTGAAGCTTTTGCTAGAAGACATACGACAAGTTGTGGTCCTGCTGAGAAATCTACCATGTACAAATCATCTTTCTGGCACCCTTCAAAGACTAGAGACTTGTCATATTCCATTTGCACAAGGCAACGATATTTTCCAAATATCACAGTCATGTTCAAATCGCAAAGCATTGAGATAGACATTAAGTTGAAACCAAGGGATTCAACAAGCATCACTTTATCCATGTGCTGATCCTTTGAGATTGCAACTCTACCTAGACCAAATACCTTGCTTTTACCAGTGTCAGCAAATGTGATGTGACTCTTGTCAGATGGACGTAAAGTTGAGTCCATGAGAAGACTTCAATCACCAGTCATATGACTAGTGCATCCGCTATCCATAATCCATTCTGAAGCATGAGGTGTCATACCCTACAAGATGCTTAGGGGATAGGCTTCACCAAGAGTATTGTGAAGCATAAACATTTGACGACAAGAGGATTATCAAAGCTCAGGTCAAGATTAGGACTGATAGGATGATTGGCAAGCGACTCAGGAACAAAATACATAGTAAGACCATTTGGGCATTTTATCTTGCGCCCCACAAGATGTTTTAGGTCCCCAGCAATAGCATCAGACGCCTTTGATTTTTGGCTAGAGACCTTTCCCTGCAAAAGAAAGTTAATTCTTCTTAACCACCCACATCTTCAAGGGTGGCTTAGAAGCAATGAATCTAAGTGCAACATCTGAGAACTTCGGCTTTGGAGCCCTAGCAAATAGCCTTGCAGGAGATGAATGATACTCATATGAATAAGCAGAAAAGTTCTTAGTTTTATGAACATAGCGGTTTGAAGACACACGCCATATTCATAAGTTTGAGTACAATTTCCCGCAAAACATTGGCATTAGGGTGACTCACTTGAGTCCTCAGATTCAGATGAAGCCTTTGGACCATATGAAGCTTTTGGTCTAGGATTTGTCTTATTCCCAGGCGGTGTCATGATGACATTCACAGAAAGATTCTCAAGACAACTTTTGGGGACCCAGATCTTCTTCATAGGTGGCCCATTCCTGTAGTTAGTACCAATATACCTGGCAAACACTTCACCATTCTGATTCTTAAACATTTTATAGTTTGCATCAAAGGATTCATCAATGATAATAGGATTAGCACAAATGAAGCCAGATAAGGTGGATGGATCCACTCAAGGTTCCTTTGCAAAGAACCCATGTGATTTTGGGGTACCGCTTCAGCTTCCAAAGAAGAACCATCAAGATTCATTTTCCTCTCGAACCCAACACCCTCTTTCCTAGGGTTTCGGTTCAGAATCGCTTTTGAGGACATCGCACGTTGTCTCGATGCCCTTTGAGGCTTTTGTACATCCTCGCTTTCAAGCAATGTCTTCAACCTAGCATTTTCATCAAGAATAGTGGTGGCATCCTCAGCAGAGGGTCATTTACCACATCAACAGCTTGAAGATATTGCAACAAGAGCAGCAGAGAACATTCAAAGAATGTAAGTAGCGTTATCATGCTCAAGGCATTTTAGACATGGTGGTTCAAATCCTTTCTGAGTGGGACTGATCTGTTGAGTGCGAAGTGACACATTCTCTTTTTGAAGATTTTCATGAGCCGCTCTCAATTTCTCAAGATCTTGCTTCCTTTGAAGATAATCATAGGAAAGCTTTTCATGAGTGGTTGAGAGCGTTTCATGATGACTTTCAAGTTCCTGGTACTTAACATGAAGATTTTTTATGTCTTCAATTAAGGACTGAGACCGGGTCATCTCCGCGTCCAATGGGTCATCGCTTTTGTCTAACAGTTTTTGAGTGTGTTCCATAGCTTTCTGTTGTTCAGTTGCAATTTTAGCAAGTGTTTTGTAGCTGGGTTTGGATTCACAATCAGAGTCATCTTCACTTGATGTTAAGCATCGCGTGATTTTACCTTGGCACCACGTGCCATGAAGCAGTAGGTGGGAGTAGAGTCGTCCTTGTCATTAGCATCAGCGTTGGTGACGGGCCATTATCTTCAGTGTTGAAGATGGACTTGGCAACGTAGGTTGTAGCTAGAGCCAGACTTGCAACGCCAGAGTCGGACTCCTCCTCAGACTCCACCTCCGCCTCCTCAGAAGCAGACTCCTCCTCTGAATCCATCTCCTTGCCAACAAAAGCACGAGCCTTGCCAGATGAGCTCTTCTTGTGTGATGAAGACTTGGACGAAGACTTGGAAGAAGACTTTGAGGGTTTCTTCTTCTTCTTGTCATCAGAATCATATTCCTTGCTCTTCTTCTTCTTCTTGTTCTCATTGTCCCACTGTGGACATTCAGATGTGCAGTGTCCAGGTTTCTTGCACTTGTGACATGTTCTCTTCTTGTAATCATGAGTGGAATCTTCATCATTTCTTGAGCTGGATCGTGAAGACTTTCTGAAGCCCTTCTTCTTAGTGAACTTCTGGAACTTCTTCACAAGCATAGCAAGCTCCTTTCCAATGTCTTCAGGTCACTAGAACTGCAGTCAAATTCTTCTTCAGATGAGGAAACAACTTTTGCCTTCAAAGCACGAGTTCAGCCATAGTTGGGACCATAGATATCTCTTCTCTCAGATAGCTGGAACTCATGTGTGTTGAGCCTCTCAAGTATGTCAGACGGATCGAGTGTCTTGAAGTCAGGGTGTTCTTGTATCATTAGGGCAAGGGTGTCAAACGAGCTGTCAAGTGATCTCAGCAGTGTCTTGACGATTTCATGCTTGGTGATCTCAGTGGCGCCGAGAGTAGGAAACTCATTTGTGATGTCAGTGAGGCGATCAACGTGAGCTGGACATTCTCATTGTCGTTTCTCTTGAAGCGGTTGAAGAGGTTGCGAAGAACACTGATCCTTTGATCTCTCCGGGTTGAGACGCTTCGCTGACCTTGGAGAGCCATCCCGCACTAGCTTCGACATTTCCAGAGCACTCACACGGCCATACCGTCCTTTGGTCGATGACCACAGATGATGTTCTTGGCAAGAGAATCCAGCTTGAATGAACTTCTTGACATTAGCGGGGGTGACACCTTCACTCAGCTTTGGGAACACCATTCTTGACGACATACCATAGGTCGACATCAATGGCTTCAAGATGCATGCACATCTTATTCTTCCAAAGAGGGATATTCAGCCCATCAAAGACGGGACACGAACGGAGACTTTAATTATCCCCGCAATGACATAGCTAAAACTCCGGTGGTTAAATCGAATCACACGTAACAAGGAGTACCTTGCTCGATACCAATTGAAAGTGCTAGTTATCGACTAGAGGGGGGGGGGGATAGGCGATTTTTATGAAAGTCTTCCAAACATGGAAGTTTCGAAGACAAACGATAGAAACGAACCTATTAACATGCAGCGGAAGGTAGACTACACTATGCAAGCCATAGTCAAGTATTCAATGAAGTGAAAGCACGACGACTAACAGCAGCTAGGTAGTAATGATCAGGATGGAAGATAGTATGAAGCCAAACAACAATAGAAGTCACACAAAGAAGTCAAACAGTAACACAGTGCATAATGACTTCACGAAGACAAACCATGAATAAAGAGAGGGAGAAGATAGAACCAGTCGCTTGGTGAGGACAAGGATTTGTTGAACCAGTTCCCAGCTTGCCGTGACAACTGTGACGTCCGTTAGGGAGGCTAAGATTTAACTCGTAAGACCGTGTCTTCACCTTATTCCCTTGAGCTAAGGACACCCAGTCCTCGTCCAATCACTCGTAAGTCCGTAGACTTCAAACCTTCACAGACTTCGCTCACCGGCGATCCACAATGACTCTTGGATGCTCGTAACGTGACGCCTAACCGGATGGAGGATTCATAGTCCTCAAGTGTAACAAGTCTTCGTGTCCCGCAGACAAAGACTTCATGATGCCTAACACTCTTTGGCTCGAGTGTTTGGGCTTTGTCCTCGCAAGGATTTCTCTCTCAAAAGCTTCGGAGGTGGGTTGCTCTCAAACGACAAAAGCCGTGCACTAACTCTGAGCAGCCACCAATTTATGTCAGTAGGGGTGGGCTATTTATAGCCACTAGGCAACCCGACCTAATTTGTCCGAAATGACCTCGGTCACTCAGAACCGACATGTGTTCCAACGGTCGATTTCAAACACACGCTGCAACTTGACTTGGGCTACAAGTAAAGTGACTCATCCAACTCGATAAGATTTGCTCTCATTGTCTTCGTCAAGACATAGGATTTGGTTGAGCATCACTTCAGTCACTCTGACTTTGTTCACTGGGACCCCACTTAATAGTACGGTGGTTCCTATGACTCAACAAAGAAGAAAAGGAAACAACGAAACAACTAAGTCTTCACGCTCCATAGTCTTCACACGATGTCTTCTCTTGTCATAGTCTTCAATGTGAATATCTTCAGAAACCACCATTGTCTTCAATGTCTTCATACATTTTTAGGGGTCATCTCCGGTAGGTAAACCGAATCAATGAGGGACTACTACCTGTGTCATCCTTCAATTCTCACAAACACATTAGTCCCTCAACCAGGTTTGTCATCAATACTCCAAAACCAACTAGTGGTAGCACTAGATGCACTTACAGTAGCGAAGGAATCACTCGGGTTCTGTTAACAGCAAGGGATCGATCGATCGCTCGGGTTCAAGAACGCGAGTTCGCAAAGGCAATCGCCGGGTTCGATTAGAGCCCAATGCCTCGCTCGGGTTCAGTTAGAGCACAACACCTCACACACACGCATGTACATACGAGAGAAACGCGTATCGCTCGGCCCCGACCACCCACCGTAACCGGGAACGCCCCCGATATTTTCCCCGCCCTCGCTTCTACCACAGTTTTCTCCGTCATGGACGGCCCAGAATGTCATGCAGCTGCGTCTCCGGCCCGCCCAGGACGAAAAGCCCATTTTTCTGTCATGATTTTTCTGTCATGATACTTTATTCCCACCACATCTATGATGATACCAGGTTTTGTCACAATTATCATCATAGAAGTGTCATAAGTATGACAGAAAAAATTCATTTGGCCCAAAATGTAACGGATGTGCCTTTTTTTGTAGTGTAGAGAAGGAGTTTCTCTCGAAAGAAGTGAGTGGGAGGAATGTATAACTTGATGAGGTAATTGTACCTTCTCTCAATTTGGAAGGTAGCACATCAGAGAAAACCATTCCCGTGATGCCTACACCAACTAGAGAGGAAGCTAATGATGATGATCATGAAACTTCAGATCAAGTTACTACTGGACATCGTAGGTGGAACGGAGCATGTTCCGCACCAGAGTGGTACGGTAATCCTGTTCTGGAGGTCATGTTACTAGACCATGGTGAACCTACGAACTATGAAGAAGCTATGATGAGCCCAGATTCTGATAAATGGCTTGGGGCCATGAAATTTGAGATAGGATCCATGTATGAGAACAAAGTATGGACTTTGGTGGACTTGCCCGATGATCGGCAAGCCATTGAGAATAAATGGATCTTCAAGAAGAAGACTGACGCTGATGGTAATGTCACCGTCTACAAAGCTCGACCTGTTGCAAAAGGTTTTCGACAAGTTCAAGGGGTTGACTACGATGAGACCTTCTCACCTGTAGCGATGCTTAAGTCAGTCCGAATAATGTTAGCAATTGTCGCATTTTATAATTACGAAATTTGGCAAATGGATGTCAAAATTGCATTCCTTAATGCATTTCTTAAAGAAGAGTTGTATATGATGCAACCAGAAGGTTTTGTCGATCCTAAAGGTGCTAACAAAGTGTGCAAGCTCTAGTGATCCATCTATGGACTGGTGTAAGCATCTCGGAGTTGGAATTTATGCTTTGATGAGGTGATCAAAGCATATGGTTTTATACAGACTTTCGGTGAAGCCTGTATTTACAACAAAGTGAGTGGGAGCTCTATAGAATTTCTGATATTATATGTAGATGACATATTGTTGATTTGAAATGATATAGAATTTCTGGATAGCATAAAAGGATCCTTGAATAAGAGTTTTTCAATGAAAGACCTCGGTGAAGCTGCTTATATATTGGGCATCAAGATCTATAGAGATAGATCAAGATGCTTAATAGGACTTTCACAAAGCACATTCCTTGACAAAGTTTTGAAGAAGTTCGAAATGGATCAGTCAAAGAAAGGGTCCTTGCCTGTGTTGCAAGGTGTGAAATTGAGTCAGACTCAAAGCCCGACCACTACAGAAGATAGAGAGAAAATGAAAGTCATTCCCTATTGGGGAACGTAGTATTTCAAAAAAATCCTACGATCACACAAGATCTATTTAGGAGAAGCATAGCAACGAGCGGGGAGAGTGTGTCCACGTACCCTCGTAGACCGAAAGCAGAAGCGTTTAGTAATGCAGTTGATGTAGTTGAACGTCTTCGCGATCCAACCGATCCAAGCACCGAACGTACGGCACCTCCGCGTTCAGCACACGTTCAGCTCGATGACGTCCCTCGATCTCTTGATCCAGTTGAGGATGAGGGAGAGTTCCGTCAGCACGACGGCATGGCGACGGTGATGATGAAGTTACCGACGCAGGGCTTTGCCTAAGCACTACGACAATTTGACCGAGGTGTGTAACTCTGGAGGGGGGCACCAGACATGACTAAGAGAAGACTTGGTGTGTCTATGGGGTGCCCCCCTCCCCCGTATATAAAGGAGGGAAGGAGGAGGCGGCCGGCCTAGGGGGCGCGCCATAGAGGGAGTCCAACTAGGACTCCCAATCCTAGTTGGACTCCCTTTCCTTTTCTGGAGAGGGGAAAGAGGGAAGGGAGAGGAAGAGGAGAAGGAAGGGGGGGGGGGCGCAGCTGCCCTTTGTGGGCTGCCTCCCCCCTTCCCTATGGCCCATGTAGGCCCAATCCCCCCCAGGGGGGGTCCGGTAACCTCCCGGTACTCCAGGAAAATGCCCGAACACTCGGAACCATTCCGATGTCCGAATGCAACCTTCCAATATATGAATCTTTACCTCTTGATCATTTCGAGACTCCTCGTCATGTCCGTGATCTCATCCGGGACTCCGAACAAACTTCGGTCATCAAATCACATAACTCATAATACAAATCATCATCGAACGTTAAGCGTGCGGACCCTACGGGTTCGAGAACTATGTAGACATGATCGAGACACATCTCCGGTCAATAACCAATAGCAGAACCAAGATGTTCATATTGGCTCCTACATATTCTACGAAGATCTTTATCGGTCAAACCGCATAACAACATACGTTGTTCCCTTTGTCATCGGTATGTTACTTGCCCGAGATTCGATCGTCGGTATCATCATACCTAGTTCAATCTCATTACCGGTAAGTCTCTTTACTCATTCTGTAATGCATCATCCCATGACTAACTCATTAGTCACATTGCTTGCAAGGCTCATAGTGATGTTCATTACCGAGAGGGCCCATAGATACCTCTCCGATACATGGAGTGACAAATCCTAATCTCGATCTATGCCAACTCAACAAACACCATCGGAGACACATGTAGAGCATCTTTATAATCACCCAGTTACGTTGTGACATTTGATAGCACACAAGGTGTTCCTCCGGTATTCGGGAGTTGCATAATCTCATAGTTAGAGGAACATGTATAAGTCATGATGAAAGCAATAGCAATAAAACTAAACAATCATTAATGCCAAGCTAACGAATGGGTCTTGTCCATCACATCATTATCTAATGATGTGATCTCGTTCATCAAATGACAACTCATGTCTATGGTTAGGAAACTTAACCATCTTTGATTAACGAGCTAGTCTAGTAGAGGCATACTAGGGACACTCTGTTTGTCTATATATCCACACATGTACTAAGTTTTTGGTTAATATAATTCTAGCATGAATAATAAAAATTTATCATGATATAAGGAAATATAAATAACAACTTTATTATTGCCTCTAGGGCATATTTCCTTCATTACCTATGCCTCAGCCATAGGTTCTATCATATATGCTATGTTGTGTACCAGACCTGATATGTGCCTTGCCATAAGTCTGGTAGGGAGGTACCAAAGTAATCCAGGAGTGGATCAGTGGACATCGGTCAAGAACATCCTGAAGTACCTGAAAGGACCAAGGATATGTTTCTCATTTATGAAGGTGACAAAGAGCTCGTCGTTAATGGTTACGTCGATGCTAGCTTTGACACTGATCCGGATGACTCTAAGTCACAAACCGGTACATATTTATATTGAATGGTGGAGCTGTCAATTGGTATAGTTCCAAGCAGATCATCGTGGCGGTATCTACGTGTAAAGCGGAGTACATAGCTGCTTCGGAAGCAGCAAATGAATGAGTCTAGATGAAGGAGTTCATATCCGATCTATATGTAATACCTAGTGCATCGGGTCCAATGAAAATCTTTTATGACAATACTGGAGCAATTGCCTTGGCAAAGGAATCCAGATTTCACAAAAGAACCAAACACATCAAGAGATGCTTCAACTCCATTCGTGATCAAGTCAAGGAGGGAGACATAGAAATTTGCAAGATATATATGGATCTGAATGTAGAAGACCCGTTGACTAAGCCTCTTCCACGAGCAAAACATGATCAGCACCAAGACTCCATGGGTGTTAGATTCATTACAATATAATCTAGATTATTGACTCTAGTGCAAGTGGGAGACTGAAGGAAATATGCCCTAGAGGCAATAATAAAGTTGTTATTTTATATTTCCTTATTCATGATAAATATTTATTATTCATGCTAGAATTGTATTAATCGGAAACCTTAATACATGTGTGCATACATAAACAAAACACCGTGTCCCTAGTGAGCCTCTACTAGACTAGCTCGTTGATCAAAGATGGTTAAGGTTTCCTAACCATGGACATGAGTTGTCATTTGATAACGGGATCACATCATTAGGAGAATGATGTGATGGACAAGACCCATCCGTTAGCTTAGCACTATGATCATTCAGTTTTATTGCTATTGCTTTCTTCATGTCAAATACATATTCCTTCGACTATGAAATTATGCAACTCTCGGATACCGGAGGAATGCCTTGTGTGCTATCCAACGTCACAACGTAGCTGGGTGATTATAAAGATGCTCTACAGGTATCTCCGAAGGTGTTTGTTGAGTTGGCATAGATCGAGATTAGGATTTGTCACTCCGAGTATCGGAGAGGTATCTCTGGGCCCTCTCGGTAATACACATCATAAGCTTGCAAGCAAGCAACTAAGGAGTTAGTCACGAGGTGATGTATTACAGAACGAGTAAAGAGACTTGCTTGTAACAAGATTGAACTAGGTATGAGGATACCGATGATCAAATCTCGGGCAAGTAACATACCGATGGACAAAGGGAATTACGTATGTTGTCATAACGGTTCGACCGATAAAGATCTTCGTAAAATATGTAGGAGCCAATATGGGCATCCAGGTTCCGCTATTGGTTATTGACCGGAGAGGTGTCTCGGTCATGTCTACATAGTTCTCGAACCCGTAGGGTCCGCACGCTTAACGCTCGATGACGATACGTTATTATATGAGTTATGTGATTTGGTGACAGAATGTTGTTCGTAGTCCAGGATGAGATCGCGGACATGACGAGGAGTCTCTAAATGGTCAAGAGGTAAAGATTGATATATAGGACGATGGTATTCAGACACCAGAAGTGTTCCGGAGGGTACCAGGTACATATCGGGTCACTGAAGGGTTCCGCACCCCGCAAAAGATATGGGCCTTATGGGCCAAGAGGGAAACGCACCAGCCACAAGGGCTGGTGCGCCTATATGGGTCGAACCAGAGGAGAAGGAAAGAGGGGAAGGGAGAAGGAAGGGGGGGATTCGGCCTCCCCCTTACTTTCCTCCTCCCTCCTCTTTCCTTCCCCCTCCGGCAAATAAGGCTGACAGAACTTATCTACTACCTCGACGTCTTGCTGGATCAAGAAGGCGAGGGACGTCACCGAGCTGAACATGTGCAGAACTCGGAGGTGCCATACGTTCGGTACTTGATCGGTCGAAGCTAGAAGAAGTTCGACTACATCAACCACGTTGTTAAACGCTTCCGCTTACGGTCTACGAGGGTACGTAGACACACCCTCCCCCTCGTTGCTATGCATCTCCATGGATAGATCATTGCGTGTGCGTAGATTTTTTTTGTTTTCCATGTAACGATTCCCAACATTAACATATAACTCATATCAATCACAGCATACCATAATTGACCCATAGGACAAATGAAATCTACTCAAACATCATAGGATGACCATACATCATTGGACAATAATATATAGCATTAAGCAACATGTTTAAGTAGAGAATTACAGCGGAAATAGAGAGGTTACACTGCTATATAGAGGGAGAGAGAGTTGGTGATGACAACAATGAAGTTGCTGGTGTAGATCGCTGTCATGATGGTTCCCCCGACGGCGCTCCGGCGCCACCGAAAGAGAGGGGGAGAGAGCCCTCCCTCCTTCTTCTTCTTTCTTGGCCTCCCCCTAGATGGGAGGAGGGTTTCCCCTCTGGTACATGGTTGTCATGGCTCCCGAAGGGCAGGAGTGCCTCCGAGATTAGATCTCTCTCTCTCTCTCTCTCTCTCTCTCTCTGTGTGTGTGTGTGTGTGTGTGTGTGTGTGTGTGTGTGTTTCCCTTCTGTTTCACGTATGTTTTCTGACCCCTTCACTGTATTTTATATTTCCGAAGATCCGTAACTTCAATTGGGATGAAATTTTGAGGGGATTTTTCTCAAAAAATATCTTTCTTGCGGGAAAGAAGGGATGCAACCGCCTTATGAGGGAGTCACAAGGCAAAATGACGCGACCTACCCCCCTGGCCGCACCCTGTTGCCTTGTGGCCACCTCGGGCACCATCTTGCGTTGATTCTTCTTTCCAAAAATCACATATATTCCACAATAAATCTTTGTAAAATTTTATCGCGTTTGGACTTCGTTTGATATAGATTTTCTGCAAAACAAAAAACAAGCAAAAAACAGAAACTAACACTGCGCACTGGATCAATATGTTAGTCTCAAAAATAATATAAAATATTGTCAAAAGTATATGAAAGTTGTAAAATATTGACATGAAACAATAAAAAATTGTAGATACGACGAAGACGTATCACACGCGTGCGTCGGGGCGCTGGAGCGATGATGAATGACCGGCGTTGCTTGTCGTGTTCGTTGTGGAACTAGGTGCCCCAATATAGGATGTCTTGAGCGGACGCCGGGTCGTGGCAGAGTTCACTCCTCCTCCTGCACGCGTCCGGAGGCCGGAACGACCGACACTGGAACCCTTTTCGGGTTCAAATGCCAGCCCTTCGGCAGGTATACATCTGACCAGGGCACGGGGATGACCTGCTCCCAATAGCGCTGGCACTGGTCGACATGCACATACACGCGTTCGTGCTGAGACGCCGTAGCCCCCGGCGGTGCCACAGTGAACGGGGTCGTCCGGCGCCGCCCCGAGGACGAGCTTGCCTCGTGGTCGTGCTTCCCGGTCTTCTCGAAGACCCACTTCCACGACATGTTGCGTCGACAGGTGGCTAGGGTTGCTGTCGGGTGGCGAGGCAGAGGGAGGAAGAGGAGTGCCCCCCACCCCCCACGCGTGGCATTTTAAAAGGACCAACGCGTGGTGGTTGGGTGACTGCCGCGTGTGTTCGGGGTGGAAGCAAACCTGGCTGAAGAATGGGCAAGCTTAAAATCTGAATAATCAATCGAAACGTGCTAGTCTTCAAGGAAGATGGTGTCTTTCGTTAAGATTAATTCAGACGGGGTTTCTGGACATTGGTGGCGTCTTCATGCCGGATCGAGCTCTAGGTACAAACTGATATGTGAAGATGGCGAGCAGGCGTGGTTTACCAGAGATCATTCTGGAGATGACCCATGTCGAGGCAGTCTCTCTCAAAGCTAAACAACAAAGAGGTGGACTGCTCAATCCATGGTACAATAGCTTGATTCTGGTTATGCTCCCCTTTTGTAAAATGTAAACTTGTGTGGTGTTGTAGATTGGCTAATGCTTGTGCGCATATGCGTTTTAGCCTATGTTGGAGATATCGCTTATCGATAATTTATTGGTTGACCCAAGATAAAAGGTAAATCGTTCCGTTTATTAGCATATTGGTCAATTTATCATTCGATTTATCTTATCGGCCAGACACCGGTAAGCGATTGTGTTGGTAACTGGCCCCTTACGACGTGTTAAAGGATGCTATGTGTAAAGACATGATGTGGTTGCAGTGAGTGAATATAATCCAGCTTGTCTCTCTCAAAAAAAAAAAAAAAAAACCCCACCAGGCACTGGAGCACCGCCCGCTTGCGGCTGTCTGGCTCATCAGATTTCCCTCTCCCCCCTCGCCCCGATTCAAAAATTTCGTTGCCCATCTCTCTTCCCCACCCCGCTGCCGATCCATCTCCATGCCCAAACCCTAGCCCCCGCCCCCCTCCTCCGCCCCCGGCCACCTACTCCACCGCTCCGGCAGCCGGCCATGGAGAACCTCTTCATGCAGGTCTTCGAGCGCCGGGACTGGGTCACCGGGCAGATGCGCCAGCAGGTCGACTCCCACGCCGAGTCCCTCGCCTGCGCCTTCCTCGCCGCCGGCCACCGCCCCCCGCCGTGGCTCCTCCCCTCCTGCGCCGCCGGTCCGCAAGGTGCGTATCCCCTCCCTCCCCCCTCCCCCCTCCCCCCTCCCCATGTTTGTTAGCGCTCTGGCCGCTCCCTCGTCAGGGTTGGATTGGGTTGTGTTGGGGATTGAGTAGTTCTCCCCGTATTAGCTATCACGAGGAGAAAATGTGGTGTTCCGTGGAAGCGAGCCTACTCAACTGCTCATGCTACCTTCCCCGCAACAAATTTCACCCTGTCTAAAGTAACTGCGTTGGGTAAATCTGGACCAGATAATAGTTTGTAGCAAAAACAATAGGACCGATGGCCATGCTAAGGAGGTCGACAATGTCCTAATGTTAATTTGGTTAAGATGTTCATTTTGGGCGATGTATGCTTTGTAGTATTATTTTTCGTGCGGAATATAATGGAGCAAGGAAACATGAGTGTTCGAAAACTAATGGAACAGACTTTTGTCAGGCTATGATTAGAAAATTCACAGATGGTAGCATCGTCTTGATTTGATTGTGACTTTTTGAGGTATGCCTGTACTATGTTTCTCCTCTAAATTGTGTCTACAGAAACCATTTTGTTTCCTTGCTAACCCCAGATATGAACTTATAATGGTTCTAGGTGTCAATGAATAAATGAACTAAAAGATGCCATGCCATATGCTCATGTTCTTCAGTAGGCTTTCCTTTTAGCTGGTGCAATTCGTGTTATATTGCTGGCTGAATGATGGATCTTAGCTATTTTTCCGTTGCTGTCTGCTCATCTATTGCCAAAACTTTCATCACCACCTGCTTTCTTGCCATATTCTGTAAGAGCATTCAAGATTACATACCTGGTATTCGGTGCAACAGAAAGTTGTAGAATGCATTTTAGCCCAAATTGAGGTTCTTTTCAGCTGTATGTTATCCTAATAGATCTTTACATTTTGTGTTGTTCTAATAGTTCTTTACATTTTGTGTATTACACATCTCACCCTATAGTGTATCAGATTTTTCTAATACATCTGCATCTTGATTGGTAGTGCTATGACCTCATTAAAGAAATACCATACATATTTTTTTTCAAGCAAGTGGTTACTTACGGCAAACTAAAAAGAACTTGAACTATCACAATTGTGTCCCTGCTGATTATTAATCGTCAATGTTTAACAGCGAGGAAGATGGTCAGGGAGTTGACCCTGTTGTTGTCTAGAGTCCTAATGAAATGGTTTTCTGTTTAGAAAAACTATTCATGTGATGTACTGTAAGTTTGTGACATATTGTGTAACTCTGCGGCGATTTCATGATTGCGGTCGTGTTGTTATCTGCGAGAAGAAAGGCTAAATGAAGCTACAAGTGGGCGCGGCAAAGCGCGCCTGTTCCTCTAGTATTAGTTGCATCCGAAGCAAGTTTGAATAAAATTAGTTAAAAGATTTGCTTCCTCAAAACTGCAAGTAGTTTCCTGAGACCAAAAGATTTGCTTCCTACGAATCCGCAAGTACTTAGTTTCCTAAGAACAAGCACCGAAGGTGCAGATTGCTAGTTAATCCCACGTAATTAGCAGCCTACATAACTAGTACTGCGTTATTTACGGATGCAGTTTAATGCAAAGAACCACCCAGGCTCATTTTAGCGGGCAATCTGATATGTCTTTGGTTTAGCGTGGTTCAACATTCGTACAGGATTAGCCATTTTGTTTTGTTGGGCAATCCTTTTATGTGTTGGATTGGGGAATTTCGAGTGTGCCAGTTTGGTGCTGTTAGTCCTATAACTTGTTTGTTTATTAGAACCCGAGAGGGACACACCTGCAGGGTGCTGGTTATAAGCATTCATGAGTTACTAACTGGTTGGCTAGTGATTCTGAAATTTGCTGGAAATACACCTATTCTTTGTTTATTTAGCCTTTTGTTCACCATTGGTGTCCGATTTTACTCCCTTGCACATTGCTTTTGACACCTTCTATTCGTTAACTGAACTGCTTGTTTACTTGTAGAGCTAAATGGTAAACCAATTGTTCCGGGGTTACTTTTCGCTGGAAGCCAGATTACTACACCAGCAACCAACAGAACTGTCTTTCAGCCACCAGCTGTGCCTAGTATTTCACTCAGAAATGTGGTGGTTCCAGATGGATATGCTGGTCTAGAGACTATTCGTGACACCGTGGATACTAACCAACATGAAGTGCCTCAGCAAAAACAGGTTTCAGTTGACCAGGAGATTGTTGAGGCTAGTTCTGATGTCAACATGTTCTCTGTGGTAAAGCGTTCCAGGTCAAGGCAGCGGCATATTGAAGATCGCTCGCGTGAGAAGGGTCAAGCTACAAATAGTGGAACCAGTGATGTTATGCAAGACAGGATGCAGAGGTCTGAACTTGCAACTGCAGGTTCGAACAAAACAACTGCATCATTATCCTCCAAACCATGTGGTGATGGTGAAAACAATGCTGGAACAATGGCCTCTTTGCCAGGCCAGGAGAAAGGTTTTTATGCCAACCAGGATAGATCAACTGAATTCGTCAAGCGCAGTAAAGATGGTGATCTTGGAAATCAAGGAGTTCAGTTAGATTGTTCTCAAAACCAGATTGCCAGTTATGATAATAATGTCAAGGTTTCTGTTAGAAGTTCTTTTGAAGTGCAAGTTACAAGCAGTGTGTGCCATGCACTCCCTGAAACTTATCTGTCGGTTGAGCCGAAAAAACTTCAATTTGATGGTGTTGAATCAGTTTGCATGAATTCTGCAAGTGAACAGACGATGCAGCAACCAGTATGTGCTCTGGAAGGTGCCAATCTTGATCTTGCTGAGGCACATCCCTTAAATGAAGACCCATCTTCTACCAGCTATTCTCAAGTTCCTCGTTTTATGGGCAGATTATTGCTTGATGGTGTGGAATCAGGATGTTTGAACCCTGACAGTGCACCAGTGAAGCAGCAGCAGAAAAGTGCTTTGGAATGTGCCATTCTTGATCTTACTGGCGTGCATTCCGGAAAGGAGGACCAATCTCCGACCACTTTACTTGAAGTACCTAATCGTACCAGCATACTATTGGTTGAAAGGGATACACTGCACACTGCAGAAGATACTGAAAGACTAACGAGACCTGACAGTTCTTCAGATCGGATCATCACTCGGAGTTCTGTGTCTTTTGAACAACAGTGCTCTGATTCTCATGTTTCACATCCTCCATACAGTGAAACTTTGCAGTCACCTACCCAACTAAGTGATACTATTTTTGGGGCTCCTGCATCATCACAAATATTGCCAAACAGTCTGTTAGAGGAGGCCGAGAGTGAGGACCTCTCACATTCACCTGTAATTGAGGTGGATAACCAATGCTCCCAATTGGAGTCCGCTGAATGTCCAGAGCAGCTTCAACTTCAGACTGTAGAAGATACTGAAAGAATAATGAGACCTGACAGTTCTTCAGATCAGATCATCACTCGGAGTTCTGTGTCTTCCGAACAACAGTTCTCTGATTCCCATGTTTCACATCCTCCATACAGTGATACTTTGCAGTCACCTACCCCACTAGCTGATACTAGTTTTGGGGTTCCTGCATCATCACAAATATTGCCGGACAGTCTGTTAGAGGAGGCCGACAGTGAGGACCTCTCACATTCACCTGTAAATGATGTGGATAACGAATGCTCCCACTTGGAGTCCGCTGAATGTCCAGAGCAGGTTCAACCTCAGACTATAGAAGATACTGAAAGAATGATGATACCTGACAGTTCTTCAGATTGGATCATCACTCGGAGTTCTGTGTCTTTCGAACAACAGTGCTCTGATTCTCATGTTTCACATCCTCCATACAGTGAAACTCTGCAGTCACCTACCCAACTAGCTGATACTAGTTTTGGGGCTCATGCGTCATCACAAATATTGCTGGACAGTCTGTTAGAGAAGGCCGACAGTGAGGACCTCTCACATTTACCTGTAAATGATGTGGATAACCACTGCTCCCAATTGGAGTCTGCTGAATGCCCTGAGCAGCTTCAACCCCAGACTAGTCCTTTGGGTGACGCTTATAAAACAAGCCTCTCTCCTTATGAAATACAAAGTAATGACACACATTCCAATGGTCGTGCTGTTGTAAATGTCTCTGTATCTGAAGAAAATCACTTATCTCAGGAGCAACATTTGTTGGCCAGAACATCTTTAGAATTCAAGGAGACCGATGTGGAGACTCCCTTTGGTCCTGCTTCCCCGGTCACACAAAATGAGACGCTCAATGGGAAGGTAGCATATGGTGCGGTCAACTGCCATTCAGGAAAGTTGGATGATGTTCAGGTAAAATTGTCAGCTTTGACCAAAGCATGCAACATTTCTGTCAGCAACAAAAAAGACGAGTGTGCAGTGCCAGAAGTTATGAGCAGTGCTTCAGCTAGGAGAACCAGCGAAATGCACTCAACTGAAAGGAACAGTATGACTTCAGCCGAAGATCTGCAACAAAATGGTACCATGCTTGCTATTTGTTGAATATATATTTGCTAGTTTTTTTGGTAGCAAAAGTTATTGTGCCATGTCCTTACATTGTTTCTTATCTTGCAGGAACAGAACAAAAGACCTCTTTTCTTGAGAATGCTGTTAAAGAAAATGTTAATTCATGTACAGCAGAAAACGATACACGGAATTTTTCACAACCTTCTGTTCAGTACTTCTTAGGTAGTGCAGCATCACATGAGAAAATTAATCTGCTCAAGTCAGACAGAAGCAGTGCTGCTTGTGACCAGAAGAGGTCTGTTCAAGATGGAGTTAAAGTAAATGATAGTTTGTCATCTAAAAGGAGAAGAATAAGGCGTCGATCAGACTTTGACCTTTCCAGGACACCTTGCACAAATTCATTGTCTCTGAACCACCAAGTTGACATTGCTGGTCCTATGTTAACTGCGACAAATTTCTCGGAGAAATCCCATCCTTCGAGTCCTTACTTCTCAAGGAGTTCAGGATCCTGCAAGAGCATGTCTCTGGCGTCAGAGGGGGGAAATGCTGCAAGTGATGTTTATGGAAATGGGAATTCTTCACGGGGAAGAAGAAATGCAACTAGCCTATTAAATGTTGTCCTTGATAACTCTCCTACTGCAAGCACCAGCAGGAGTGCATTGGAGGGAAGGATCTTCAAAACTTCTCAAGAACAGAAACAAAATAAGTTGGAAGTTGACTTTCTGACAACGACTGCTGCTTTGCCTTATTGCTCTGGCATCCTATCTCATAACGAGGAAAACTGCACACAACAGGTATGTGCTCAGCAAGTGTACCGGACTACCAGTTCCCTTTCCTCTCTGAATAATATAAATGTTTATTTATTACGGAAGAACTGGTTATATTTTTTGCTTGCAAAATATGTCATGAAGTAGTAAACTAGTGGTAATGCTCAGTCTGTCTGCATTATTGGTAGAGCCTTTTCTTTGGATGCTTTGCTCTGACAAATTCGAAAACAGTCACATAGCTTCTCTATTTCTTGTTTTTATTATCTCTCTAAGGGATAGCTGATAGGAATATTCATGGGTATTTCATCACGATTTTGTACTGATGAACATACAAATTCCGTGCCTGGCAAGTTTGTAACATCCATGTTGATTTGATGGCCCTTCTATATTTGATTTTGTTGGCAGTTGTAATTGGTAGAGTTGGGTAATGTGCACTCTTCAGTCTATATTGCACTTGCTATTTTATGTGTGCTAGTAAGTCCTAGCATATTTACTGTTGTTCTTTTTGTTGGCAGGAAGGTACTTGCTTAGAAGGTCAAGACCTAAATGCCACAGCTGCAAGTGTGGCAGACCAGGAAATGGCTCTTGAGACGGATAACTTATCATCTCCAATTGCAATATTAAATCAAGAAAATTATTCTGGAACGGAACCATTTACTCAATTCCCGAGTTACGCTTTAGATCAACATGGTGAACAGGCATCTGCTCCGAATGCACTGTTTCATGGGAAATTATGTTATGGATCCAATGTTAAATGTGGTAGGATATATAAAAGTTATGATCCAAAGGGACATTTGCTGCCTGGTGCTGCTATTTCAATGCCAGTATTCGAGAGATTTGATGTTCCTGGCCAGTTTGACAGCCCAATTATCGGAAAAAGGTCATTTGAGTCCCTTCACGATTCTTGCCAATTAGGCACCATCAGCTCAGGTCCTCCAAACAAGTATAATACCAACACAGCGAGTAGTTTGCATCAGCTATTGACAACTATGTCACCAAGAAACAGTCGCAGCGTTATGGGCTCTTTCGGATATGGATCGGAACTTGATTCGTTTTTCATTTCTGACGATGTAGCCTCGTGCTCTTCAAATGCTAGCAGCAGACAAGAGATTAATGAAACTCCGTTGACTCCATCAGTTGAAAAATATAGCCTCCAGAAAATTTCATCAAGATGTGGATCTGGTTCAGAACATATGGGTTCTATTCCTGAACTTAAAATCTTCCGAATTGATGAAGATAACAGTATTCTGGAAGAAGATGAGTACCAAGACATGGCTCCTGGATCTGTGAATGTGAATTACTCATGCCAGCGGTCCTCTGAGAGAACAGCACTTCAGGATATTACTGGATTATGTCAAAACAATGGAAATTCTCCGTCTCTTTCGATGAGATGCATGGATAAAGGTAACAGCATAGTCTTGAGTGCAGAATCTGCCAGTCGTGATCTCACTCATCATTCAAATATAAAAAATGATAGCATTAAGCGAAAATACAATCACCCTACTTCAGTTAAGAGAGAAGGGAAAGCATCCCGTTCTCTTCATGGCAGATTAGGTACGACAGAAATAATCAGTAGCACAAATGGAAGACACAGGAGTGAAGCAAATGTTGACAAACAAGGCACGGCAGAACTAAAGAGCAGAAATGGAAGACACAGGAGTGAAGCCAATGTTGATAGACAATCTAAGCCTAGCAATATTGTTGCCAATGTGACATCTTTTGTACCTCTTGTAAAACAAAAGTTGCAGTCTACAACAGTGTGTGGTAAGAGTATCTGTTTAATTGCATTACTTATTTCGAACTATATGCTAAATCTACAAATGTTTGATGGTGCTCATAAATGGCTTCTACAACTGGGGTTACTGTCGTGCAGTTAAAAAAGATGTTAAGGTGAAGGCACTTAAGGCAGCTGAAGCTGCAAAACGTCTTGAAGAGAAGAAACAAAAAGAGCAAGAAAAACGCAAAGCGGCTGCAAAAGCAGAGCGTGAAAGACTGAAGCAAGAGAAGGAATTAAAACAAAAACTTGAAGAGGAGCAAAAGAAAAAACGGGAAGTTGATGCGGCCGCTAAGAAGCGGCAGAGGGAAGAAGAAGAAAAGCGGGAAACAATGAAAAAAAGAAAATGCATGGATGAAGCTCGAAAGCAACAGAAGCAGCCTATGGATAAACAACGAGGCATGAAGGATGAGAAAGATGCTCGTCAAAAAGCTTCTGTGAGTATAAGCTATATATATCTTATTTCTACCTTCTCCCTCCTCAAACAGTACTCTTTAGAAAATATATGTTATTTTTGTAATTTGAGTGGCAAAACTCTCAGATTGATCATATGAAATTTGTAATAGTATTAGATATGCATAGGGCTTTCAAAATATACGGTTCCCAAGCGTCATGTGATATATTCTCGAACAGAGGGGTATTTGTTTTTTAATATTTAAAATCATGGCAGGATAATATGGAGCCAAGGAAGAATTTGGTTGATGTAGGCAAAGGCCAAGTTAAATCTGACGAGGCTACTGAACATGCCCTTCGATACAAGGCCAATGAAAGTAAGGATGAGAAAGGTGTTGCAGTAGATGACAGGAATGCAAGTTTTGGGTCTGATGCTAAGGAGAATATCCTGAACAGTCTTGAGGAGGTATGCTTTTTTATTTAACTTCATCATGCAGAATGTTTCTTCTGTAAATCTGCATATGTTGGTACTACTACTCATTCATCTTTGATAATGATCCACGACTGACAACGGCGGAGATACACCAGGCCTGGGGGCCCAGGGCGCTCAAATCCTTTGTTCACTGTAGCAGCATGTCCACTGTTTGGTACTGTAGTGATACTGTAGCACACTGTCGGCCTGGGCCTTGGCCCAATCCTGGCTACGCCCCTGGTTGACTGATATGTTTCATGCTTGCAAATAATAACAGTATTACAAGTCAATATACTCGTATACAGATATACTAATGGAAGTTCTTTTGAAATGGTGCATGATAGTAGCTTCTACGCCATAATGCATGTCCATCGGTTTGTTATTAACATGAATAAGAGAAGACTTTGGAAGACATGAGTAATTTTTCTCTCCATTTGAGGCTATAATTCTTGTAAAGCGGCAAAATTGTTAGAATGTACAAACATCTGCAGTGTCATTGCAGTTGGGACAAAGCAAAAATAGGTTGTCAATCTGAGCTGTTTTGCTTTCTCGTTTGACTTTAGTATCAGTTTGTATGCTTTTCATTGATTTAACTCTAGTATCAGCAACCACTCTAATTTTTTAATCCTCTGCTCTGATGTTAATGAAACTTTTGCCAGTCCTACACAATGACTCCGTATAAAGATTCTGATGATGAGGATGATGATGATTATGACGAACATGAACAAGAAGCAAGGCGCAGAAGGAAATTTGTTCCTTCTTGGGCTCGGTACGTGAACTGACTATGGAATTTTGCACATAAATTGACAGCAGGATTCTCTGTTTTAATACTGATAAGCACTTCGATGTGAACGACAAACTGAAAGTATCTTCCGCTGTGGTTCTTCAGTAAATGGCGTACTACCGTTTGCTAACCTTTTTTTTTTCCGGATATAAATTTTTTGGGGTTTCCATTTCGCTTGGTATTGCATATTAACTCGAGCCTATTAATCACACGGTCTTCATGTTCAATTTGCAGAAAAGAAAACTTGGATACTATCTTACTATCCAATAAAACATTAGACCCTAGAGAAATTTTTGCACGGAAGCTGTCCTTTAACATACCTCAAGGTAATGTCCATTTCATTGTTGCTTTTTTGTCAACAAATCTACTCCTATAATTGCTAGTGCTGACCTTGTCGCCTCCTTCCTACCTGTTGTGTGCAGTCCTTTCGGCGCCCGTTCAGCAGCGCGGCTTAAGATAGCCTTCCATTCTATTTGATGTAGTGGTGGTAATATGTCATTGCCGTTGTTCCTCTGGCCTCCATTTCGGATTTCGCCCTTGGCAGTCAGTGATGTGTATAAGCTGACCAGCAATCTCTTTTGTGACCTGTAAGCTAGGAATGATCTATGTAGGAGAACACTGCTGTACCACTTGACTACTTAGCTAGCATCGATCATTGCTTGGCGAAGTTATAGTTTGTTTATAACGGCTTCCGTCACATTTATTTTTTGACGGGGGTTGAGTATGATGTATCAGAGTGGCAAACATGTGTATGTATTAATCAAGGTCTCATGAGCAGCAGGAATGTGAGCTCTTTTGTCAGATGAGTACAATTCGACTGTTTTGTAGTGGAAATTCCATTTCATTTGTTTAGTTGGTGTCAAGTGTAACGGAAAAGTGGGTATCAGCTGCAAGCGCAGGGAAGATGGAATTTGATACGGCTATAGAGAAATAATCAAGAACTAGTACAGTCAAGTCAAAGAGAAGGAATGGATGGGAGGGAGTACAATACATGCAGGGAAGACGCGGCCATGACAGAGAGCAGCCCTCGCAGCAGTGACAGAACGGTTCTGTCGCTGGTGCTGGGTTGTTGTGCTTTCTCTCATGATGGCTTCACCTGATAATTAAAAGAAGTCAGTCTTTTGTTGCTGCCTTTACTCTCTCCCAAGACAGAAATGTAAGCGTGTGCTAGCTAATCATAGTTATCATAATAAGTCCTCTTTTAGTTGGTTGGACGAGCCTCCTGATTTCTTGATGAGGGAACTCGTGGACGATGTAAACGTGTTTTAATTTAATAAAGCTAGCCATGATGGCCTTTCTTAAAAAAAAAAAGAAGTCAGTCTTTTGTTGCTGCCTTTACTCTCTCCCAAGACAGAAATTATCCTACTGTTGGTAACGAGTATTATTTTCTCTTTGACGGATTTTCAGGTAAGCTCGTTTGGACTCGTTTTAAACTTTCTTTTTTCGAGGGGACCGCTAGAGAGATTTTTTTTAGGCGAACCGCTAGATAGAATTTGTATGAGGCCTCAATTTGTATTGAGTATAGACGTCAGAGAGAACAAAGTGCAACAGGGCCTCCACGAGGCCCGGCCCAGGCCCATATTCATATTATCCTCTTCCGTCGCCTTCGTTCCCCTCGTCTCCCTGTCCCCTGTCTCTCCACTCCGCTCTCCGCTCCCTCCAAAACCCCAGCAGAATGGAGGCGAAGGCGCTCCCCCTCTCGCACTTCCGCGCGCGGGCGGGCTCGCCGCTCCTCCTCTCCGCGGACGCCAGCTCCGCCGCGCGCAAGGGCTCCGGCGCGCCAGGTACTCCGCATTCCTCATGGAATCGCAGGCTGTTCCGCTCGGGGGCTAATCGGGGATTGTTTCGCCGTGTGTGTTTTGGGTAGGGAGGAGCAGGGCCTCGAGGTACGACGCGGGAGCGCCTCCGAGCAGAGCAGGTACAGTGGCGGAGCCGATGTTGCAGCTTAATTTTGCTGTTTGTTTGGTCAGTTATCGCTGTTTTTGGCACAGGTTGCTTATCTGATGAATCGCTGTGAATTTTCTCCTTTTCTGAAGGGAGGGCGGGGCTTGGAAGCGTGATGATCCGGAGGATTCACCTCGCCGAACAGGTAATAAAATGCTACTATGGTGGTAAATAGCTGTATTTTATCCTTAGCATTTGTTACTCCATATTCAAATTAGTTTATACACTCTTTTCCCAAAAGGGGTTGACTCCGGCCTCTGCATCATTGCGATTCACAAAGCGATAGTTGTTTTCTATGTGCAAAAATTAGTAAATAACCAAGGGCCTCACCTAGTGCGAGTTCACACCGTATCCCTCACCTGTCATATC